>PVLA01000129.1:259111-752680 GCA_004027455.1 Hydrochoerus hydrochaeris | reverse complement strand
TTCAGACCGAACCCTGAGGTGGCCAACGCCGGGGTAAGTGGCTCCTGGGTAGGTGGACGCAGGGGAGGAGACTGGGCTGCAAAAAGCTTTGTATTCGTTTGGTGCAAGACTTGGGAGGAGGCTCCAGAGAGGTTAAAAAGCCGCCTAGTGGTGCACACACCTGCAATCCCAGCACTCAGGAGGCTGAAGCAGGAGGATCACCCAGAATTCAAGGCCAGGCTGGGCTACATACTGAGTTCAAGGTCAGCCTGAAATACATAGTAAGACCTTGCCTCAAAAAAAAAAAAAAAAGGACCAGGGATTTAGCTCAGTGGTGTTAAGTGCCTGCCTGGCAAGCGTGAGGTCATGAGTCTGATCCTCATACCAAATAAATATATAAATAATTGAAAAAAGGGCAGGGCATGGTGGTACACTCCTTGTAATCCTAGCACTCAGGAGGCTGAGACAGGAGGAATGTTGTAAGTTTGAGACCAGCCAGGGCTACAGTGAACTCAAGGCCAGCCTGAACCACATAGCAGGACCCGGTCTCAAAAAGACAAAAAAAAAAAGGTCCAGAGGCAGGTGTGGAAGCCACAGGTGCAAACTGACCAGCAGATGACAGCAGTCCCCAGCTCAGTGGAATGACTGTCACAAATCTGAGGTCATCACTGGTCAGCGAGAAGGAGCCACCCACAAAAGACAGCTGTTGGTGGGGCCTGGAGGCAGGAGATGGGTGAGAAGATGGTTCCAGGGCTGTGACTGGAGAGGTCGGAAGGACGGACAGTGAGTCCACAGGTTCTGTCCAAATGCCATTAAAGCAGGACCTCTGGCCAGTATATATTTTCATTTCACACCATCTTGTGTGTGTGTTTTTTTTTTTTTTTTAGGTGGGGTCTTGCTTTGTAGTTCGGGCTGGCCTTGAATTGACTATGTAATCCAGGCTGGCCTCAAACTTGTGGTGATCCTCTTGCCTCAGCCTCCCCAGTGCTGGGAATACTGGTGTGTGCTACCATGCTCAGTCTTTTAATCAGCTGCATGAAGGACCTGGGGTTAGAGGGCTGGGGAACCGAGAGAGGGGAGCTCTGTACCAGGTGACTCTGGTGTTAGAAGGTCGGCACCCTTGGGAATAAAGGAGGTGCACAGCAGCTCTGTCACTCTCACACAGGGGAGGGTGTGGCCAGCAGCTAAGGATGGGAGCTGAGGGCTGGGTAGAAGAAGCACTCTAGAGGGGTCAAGTTAGGAAGACAAGGCCAAGTGTGAAGGGCTGAGGCAGGTGGATCTCCATCGGTTTGGGCTCAGTCTGGGGTATGTACTAAGTTCAAAGCCAGCTCGGAGTACAGGCTGTCACCACATGCACAAAAATAACAAAACGGAAAAAGAAAGAAAACCAAAGGAAGTGGGGCTGGGGATACAGCTCAGCGGCATAAGCATCTGCCTGGCAAGCACAGGATCCTGAACTCAATTCCCTGTACCACAAAAAACAAAAAAATAAAAACCTAAAGGAAGCGGGGAGGATGAAAGCCAGACTGCAGGGGTGCAGGGAAGCAGCTGAGGCGGGGCCATGGTTCTCTAGGGGAGGGAGCACCCTCTTGCTCTTCTCCAATGAGTTGGCAGCCAGAAAGCCGAGCTGTGTGTGTAGCTAGAAGCAGCCACATCGCCCCTTTCCCTCTCTGCAGGAGCCCTGGCGACCAGCCTGGCAGAGCTGGGCCCCCAAGTGCAGCTATTCCAACAGGGCATGGCTCTCTCCCTCCCTGACCTTGTTCCACCCAGAGAGGGTAGACAGAGGGCTCGGGTCCCTCTTTGATGTCCTGGGAGCCTGTGTGTGTTTGCAGAGTGTCACAAACGCACGCAATGAAACAGACCAGATGGAGAAGCCGCCCAGAGCCCCCCTGCAGGGTGACACACGTCACTCTGAACCCGCATACCTCACCTGCACTCAGAGCAGAATGCAAGGGCATCCCTGGGTCCCCAGAGAGCCCAAGACGCAGTCTGGCAAAGATGCCCGGAGCTCAGGGACAGGAAACACCTGTCGGTGACCGAGGGGCTGGGACTCCTCTTCCTCAGCCCCCGAGGTGCAGGCGCTGTGTCAGGCTGCTCCTGTGGGAACCAGACCCAGCATCCTGCTTCAGCCCGGCCCAACACGGGCAGCTGTGATAGTGACTGTCACATGGCCGTCTGCAGAAGGCGGTCTGTATTTCCCAGCCATGGGAGAACTACAGATAAATGACAGAAATGTCCTGCTCTCACCCTTCTGTTTGCTAGGAGGGACAAGGTCAGTAGCATTCAGCTCCTCTCTATTTGTTTTCTGTCTTTTTGAGACAGGGTCTCGCTATGCAGTTCAGGCTGGCCTTGAGCTCACTTTGTAGCTCAGGCTGGGCTCAAACCCTCAGCAATCCCTCTGCCTCAGCCTCCAGAGTGCTGGGATTACAGATGTGTGCCACCATGCCTGGCTCAGCTTCTCTCTTTAAAACAAATTTCAAGTGCCTGCCTGGCAAGTGTGAGGTGGCGAGTTCAATTCCTGATACCAAAAAGTTTTTTTTTTTTTTGACACAGGGAGCCTCCTGCCTCAGCCTCCTGGAGCTGTGATTGCAGATGGGCACCACCACACCTAGAAGTACCCAGCTCCTCCAAGTCAGTGAGAGGGACGGGACATTGTACGTGCCGTGGCTCACCCTCTTGCCTTTCTGTGCTCTCCAGACTCAAGGGAACCTAAGGAAGGCTGGAGACAGAGGGACAGAGTTAAGCCACCAGTGGCCCCTCTGATGCATCTGCCCAAGGGGAATGGACTCTGTACCTAATTCTCAGCTGCCTGTGTGGCCACAAGGTGTGGCCTGCAGGACTGTCCAGGTCCAGCTGTTTACACAACATTTTTATGGTTGTTCTGCCTGGCCATCTGCCTCTTGTGTTACTCAGGAGGCTGAGGCAGGAGGACAACTGAAGATTGGGAGAAAAAACCCTTCACTTGGTTCCCCCAGGCAGGCAGCTGGTTAGAAAAGGGGGCTCTGGGGTTTACTTCCCTTTAGTCCCGTGAGTTGCAACCCAAGAACAAACAAAGTGTCAGAGGGGCTTAAGGACAAAGCCCCAGTCCTGCCCCCACTGGCAAAGGGTCTAAAGTCAAGGTACACTGAGAGGAGGCAGGACCAATCTCTGTCCTGATCAGAGCCTGATTTAACCGCAGTGTGACTCTGGCTTTGTGACACTGCAGCATCTTTCAGACCCCCTGTGCAAACTGCTGAGTTTGTCCCCAGCCGCCTGTTATTAAGGGGACACAGTGGCCTTCCAGCTGGAATTGCCCGAGGACTCCCAAGGCCAGCAGGCTCCGAGTGCACAGAGGGGCCAGGGCTGGCGAGGCCCTGGAGCCACAGCTGGGGACACCATCCCCACACCTGGTCCTTGGCAGAGACTACACAGGTGAGACGGGGGACAGGGAGCACAGACTGTGTGACACAAGACCCCGGGGGGACAGCCCTGGTAGCTCCATCTGGGAAGCAGCCCAGCAATCCCTGCGGGCTGAGGCTTCCACCCCCATGTGACAAAGCCCTCTGACAGCAGAGGGACGCAGTGCAGGCTTGAAATGGGGCTTTGCCAAGTCTCTAAGTCCCCAGGCTGGGCTTCACCTTGGAATCCTGCCTCATCCTGCCAGGGTGCTGGGGTTACAGGTATGCACCACGGTCCCCAGCAAAGACCTACAAAGGCCTACAAAGGAAAACTTTAAAGATTAAATTAAAAATGAGTAAGTAAAATTTAAAATAAAAAATACCAAGGCTCAAGGCACACTCTCAAGGGTTTTGCTTTAATTGATCAAAGGTAAGGCTCGGGCACTAGTTATTTTCAAAATTCCCCTTCGTAACATTTAAACGTACATTCTACTGTGCATTCCAAATTAAAAGTGTTAAGAAATCTGATGGGGCCAGGCATGGTGGTTAATCCCAGTACCTAGAAGGCCAAGGCAGGAGGACTGTTAAATTCAAGGTCAGCTTGGACTACATAGTTGAGTTCAAGGGCAGCCTGAAATAGATAGTGAGACCGCATCTCAAAAAGCAAAAAAAGAAAAAATCTCATGGAGTGCTTGCCTAGCATATGCAAGTACCTGGTTCAGGCCCCAGAACCACAAAAACAGAAACTATATTTGGGAGGCAGAAGGCCACACCTACTCCATGTTAGCTCAGAAGAAGCACAGTGAGTTCAAGGGCAGCCAGGGCTACATGGCAAGATCTTGTCTCCAAACAACAAACAGACAGTAAGCTGACAGGGACAGTGTAAAGCTTGAAGGCCACCTCAGCAAGGTGACGCTGAGGAATCTGCACAAGGCTGGGAGGGGCCCAGAGCCCAGCTCTCAGCTCATACACATCCTTCCTCCAGTGAGGGCCCCAGCCACATCTCCCCATGCCACTCGGCCTCCCTGGGATTGTCTCTGGCCTCCCGAACCCCACTCCCTCCAATGCACAGTCTGCGTCAGATCCGCGTGTGGAAAGCCCGGATCAGGGCAGGTCGTAGACCGGCCTATCTGAAGGGAACCTGAAAGTACCGCCCCTTCTCCCATTTCACCAGGTTTCCGGGCACCGGCTCTTCCAACACAAGTGCCCGGCTTGGCCTGTTGAGCAGAAAGGCTCTGTCTCTGCCCAGCTGCCTGCAGACCAAGGGGCCTTCTTCCCTGCCTGACTGGAATCCTGGATACTGTGCCTTCTATTCTTTTTTGGGGGGAGGGGTGGTGTTTTGGGTCTCACTGTGTAGTTTAGGCTCTCCTGGAACTCATTATGATTTCAGCACAGACTGGCCTCGAACTTGGGATCCTCCTGCCTCAACTTCCAGAGTGCTTGGGTGACAGGCATGCACCACCATGCCTGGCTGGGAGCTCCGCTTTCTGCACGTAGGGAAGGAGATGTCACTTCTTCGAGTACTTGTGAGACCAGTGTCCTCCCTGCAGGACTGCCAGGGCTCTGGTGGCCACACTGTCCACACCCTGGGCGACAGTCGTCACCCTCTCCCTGACCCTAAGAGGTGGATGGTACAGGAAGAGGGTGGTCTGGGCTTTGTCACACAACAGCGAAGATAGTTTTGGTCTTACCTCTATTTTTGTTCTGTTTATGCAGTGAAGATATTTGTCTCTCTGTCGCTCTCTAGTCTTTACATAAAGTTCCCCTGATAAACTCCCAGCTGAGTTCAATTCCAGGAAAAATTTTGTTCTGAAAATTAATCTGTACGCTTGCTGTTGTCCCCAATCCAAAATTCTGCAATGCAGCGTATTTTTGTTTGTTCCTAAACTGCCAGAAATCTCAGAGCCAAATTCACCCTCCAGGCGCTGAAATCCGCTCGGCTCAGTCTGTTAGAACTTCCACTCCTTTGGCTTGGCTTTTTCCCCAGAGCTGTTGCCTTCGTGGTTTTGGTCTAAATTACTTCACACTGTGCCCAAACCAGTCACCAGCGCCTACCCTTCTTGGTCCCTGGAACCCTTCCGTCTTGTTTGTTTTGAGACAGGGTCTCTTTAGTAGTCCAGGCTGGCCTTAAACTTACTATGGAGCCCAAGCTTGGCCGCAAACGTACTCCAGCCTGCCTCGGCCTCCCTAGCGCCGGGATTACAGGCCCGCGCCACCGTGCCCTGCAGGAGGGCGCATTCTGCTCGCAAAGCCGCCCTTGCGTGCGCACACACGCACACGCGCGCTCCACCCTTGCCTTCCACGCTCAGCGACCTTGCAGCGTGCCGACCCCCCGTAGGAAACAGCGGTCCCCGCTTTGTTCCCGGCTCGGCCCCAGCCCAGGGCCCCCGGTCCCCACCAGCAGGCAGCGCGCGCACAGCCGCCCGGGCCGTCGGAGGCGCCGGAGTCCCAGCCCGAAGCCAGCCGCGCTCCGGCGGGGCGAGGCGGGGTCTCCGCGCTCCCCTTCTCCATCTTGGCCCTGCAAGGGGCTCTGCCAGCTTCCGGCGCGGCCCCGGGTCCGGGCCCCTCCGCACGACTCTGCCCGGAACAGGCTCGCACCCTGCGCTGGGCGAGAAGCGCTCCCCGGGCTCCACCCGCGCCCCGCGCCCTCCCGGGGGAAAGCGGGGGCTGAGAGCCCCCCCCTTCACCTTCCCGATTCTCAAGGCCGCGAACTGCGGTCACGGGAAGGCGGAGGAGGGTCCGGCTGGTCGCGCCCGCGCGCTCCTACACGCCCGCCGGGGCCCCGCGGCTGCAAGTCTCCGAGGCGCGGAACCGCGGCTTCCCGCCTGGGCCCTGGGGTCCCCTGCCCCGGGGGTGCCTATGGCGCCTGGCTCAGTTCCCCCAGCCCGCCCCCGGGCCCGGACCTACCTCGGTGCCCTCGGCTCCCCGGCGCATCTTGGGGCCGCCAGGCGGCGGGGTCCGAGGCGCCACGGCCCGAAGCTCCCCACGCAGCCCCACGCGCGCCGGCCCGGGCGGCGGCCGCGTCCCCGTCCTCCCGCGGCGGCGACGGTCTGCGCGCGCGTCCCCTGCCCGCCCTGCGCCCCCCGCTGGTCGCCACGGCAACGCCTCCCCGGAGCCGCCACCGGGGGGAGCAGGGGCGCGGGGCTGGGGCGGGAGCGCCCCTCGCAATCAGGGGTGGTGACTTAACCCTTTCATCGCTGAAGACTCCAGCTTGGAACCCGCTCGTGTTCTAGCCAGAGTCCCAGATCTGGATGTATTTAATTTATTGGAAAGGGGAACTGTTGAGAGAAGGTCTCGCTATGTAGTCCACGTTGGCCTCAAAACTCCAGAGGATCCTCCTGCCTCGGCCTTCAGGGTGCTGGGAGTACAGGCATGTGCCCGCAAGCCCAGGTAGGGATCTGGGTTTAGAGGTCAGCCTTCCAGGCCCTGCTTTCCCCAGGCGGTACACAGAGTTATGGGACCCAGCAGGCCGAGTACACACTGGCAGAACCGGGCGCGGTGCTTGGCCTGAGCGGCTGGCAGACTGGCAGGCGTGAGCGCAGTTGTGAGACAGGCTGGGAGGACCCAGTGCCCTGCAGAAGCCGGGAAGCCGAGACTCTGGTGTGAACCGGGGCCCAAGGCCATTCCTGTCTCTATCTCAGGTCCCCAAAAGGGTCGAGCCTCGAGGCCTGCAGCTTAGGCCTGGAAAAACAGGAGAAGCCGCTACAGGAGGGGTGTGTGGGAGAGAGGGACACAAGGCCTGCACAGCTCCAGGAAGCTGGGCACAACTGGGCTCCCCGAGACCTGGGCCTGCGATGTGACGGTCTCATCCAAATGAAAAGCTCCGGCTCCTTCTCAGCCCAGAGTTTTGCTGGTTCTAAGACACCCCGACCTTTCCTAGACCTTCCTGCCCCGTCTGCTTGCTGCAGTTGAGCACTGCACACTGTCAGATACAAAATCGCCAAGTACAAGCACTTTCCTACGTGTAGGCATTGGAATTGTTTTGTTCGCTAAGCAACCTTCACTAAGTTTTCGCTTTCTAATAAAAGCCGCAGGCCTGGCTTCCCGCCGCCGTTCAGGACCCCCAGGCTCAGGCCCCCACACTCAAGTGCGGCCTTAGCACCCAGAGAGCCCCGCTGCCTCCATCCCACCCGCGCACAAAGCGCCCCTGACCTTAGGATTGCTGTGGTACAGACGATAAGGCCCAGCTCTCTCTCTCTCAGCTTTTCTGGCCCTTCAACTCCACTTCTGGTCTTCCCAGCCCCTGCTGCTCCCCGAAGTTCTCCCAAGGCATGGAGCCCTGGTCCTATCCAGCCCCGGGTCAGGGGCAGCATGGCCAAGGGGAACGCTCTGTGGTGAACACCAGAGGTTCCTCGCGGGGGGTCCCCTCTTCTGCAGCTCATAATACACACCGGGCCCATCCTGAGGGTCCCGGGCTCCTCTCTGGGCTGGAAAATGGGGCTTAGAGTAGGAGAGGGGCGGCCTCAGGGTCTGCAGGGATTGGTTCCAGGAGTCCCAGGGAAGACCCCAACCTGTAGGTGCTCCACTTCCTCATACATGCGAATGAGAAAGAAAGAAACCAAAGTGTTGTCATTTGCAGATGGCTTAATCCTCTACTTACAAGACACAAGATAATTCCACTAACAGACCCTTAATAACCAAATTCAGCAGTGCAGCAGGATACAAGCTCAGCACGTGAAATCAACAGCTCATATACACTAATAACGAACTTGAGAAAGAAATTAGGAAACCAATACTATCATAGTAGCATCAAGAAAAATGACAGTCATTAGCCAAGGAAGTGAAAGACTTCCACAGGGAAAGTTCCATCATTCTGAAAAAGCAGATGGAAGAGAACATCAGAAAATGCAAAGAGTCCTTGTTCCTGGAGAGGCAGAACCAGTACTGTCAGAACGGCCACGCTTCCAGCACTGATAGAGATTTAACACAAGCCCCAAACAGCACTCCTCACAGATCTAGAGAAGACAATTCTGAAATTCACACGGAACCAGAAGAGACCCAAATGGAAGCAGGGCGTGGTGGTGCATGCCTGTAATCCTAGCACTCAGGAGGCTGAGGCAGGAGGACTGTTGCAAATTGGAGACCAACCTGGGCTACAAAATGAGCTCAAGGCCAGCCTGAACCGCATAGCGAGACCCTGTCTCAAAAGGACGAGAGAGAGAGAGAGAGAGAGAGAGAGAGAGAGAGAGAGAGAGAGAGACCCAGAATAGCAAAAGCAGTTCTGGTTAACAGGGCAAAGCATGAGGTATCACAATCCTAGATCTAAATTTTAAAAGAGAAACACAGTCTGCTGGAAGATAAAGCACTTAATCTGCTTGAAGACTGAGGTGTGGGCAAGGGCTTTCCGAACAGAACCTCAGTTGCACAGGAAATAGTTCCAAGAATCAACAAATGGGATTATGTAAAATTGAAAAGCTTCTGTGTAGCAAAGGAAAAACCGACAGCGTGCAGGACAGGAAAGAATTCTGCCAGCTGTCCTGCGGGGGGCTGACACCTAGGCTATATAAAGAATTCAAAAAAGTACATCCTCAAAGTAAAAGACCCAACAAAAAATGGGAAATAGAAATGAATACACCCTTCTCAGAGGTACAGCTGGCCAACAGATGCATGAAACAATGTTCAGTGTTGCTAGTCATTAGAGGAACAAATGAAGTAACACTGAGGTTCCCTCCTACTCCAGAAAGAACAGCTACTATTAAGAAACCAAATAATAGCAAATGCGGGAGAGGGAAATGAACCCCCTCCACGGAGTCAGCGGAAGTGTAAACTGGTACAGCCATTACGGCTCGGTGTGCTGATTCCTCAAAAAACTAAAGGCAGAAATTCCATTTGACCCACATGTGCCCCTTCTAGGAATCTTCCCTAAAGAGTTAAAGCCACGATACTACAGTGATGCGTGCACACTCATGTTCATAACAGGAAGTTTTATAACAGCTGAAAGTTGGAAACAGCCCCTATATCCATCCACAGATGAACTGATAAAGAAAAGGTGGTATTTATTCACCATGGAATACTACTCTGTCGTAAAGAAGATAAACTTGAAGCATTTGTAGATAAATGAATGCACCATAATGTTAAGTAAAATAAATCAGATACAGATGTTTAAATATTGCATGGTGCTTGGCATGATGGCATATGCCTATAATCCCAGCATTCTGGGGAGGCTGAGGCAGGAGGACCACCATGAGTTTGAGTTTGGCTTCAACTACATAGCAAGACCCTTTCTCAAAAAAAAAAAAATATATATATCAAAATAAAGGATAGATGATAGGAAGTAGGGAAATCTTTTTTAAATGGGAAGAGGAACAAGAGATGGAGGTGGGAAGGAAGAGAAAAAGGATTTTAAAAAGAGAATCAGGGGCTGGGGATTTAGCTCAGCGGCATAAGTGCCTGCCTTACAAGCACGTGGTCATAAGTTCGATCTCTGGTACCAATAAAAATTTAAAAAAAAAGAGAATCAAACAAAAAAATGGAAATAGAGCTTTTTCAAATGGGAAGGAGATTAGCAGTTGGCAGGACTAGGAAGAGATGGGAAGGGAAAGGGGATTTAAAAAAAGAACTGAAATGTATTCTATACATATTCAAATTCCCTGAAAGAAGCGTAATTTTTTAAAGTTCCTTGTACGCAGTGGTGTGGATTTGCATGTCACCTGTGCAGTCTTCCTGGATACGTCGTATTGTGGCTAGATTACTTTTTGATTTTTTGAGGCAGACTCGCACTGTATAGCCCAGACTGGTCAAACTTTCGGTGATCCCCCTGCCTCAGCCTCCCAGAGTCCCAGGATTCCAGGCGTGCTGCCTCCTTCTCTGATTGCAGGTTGAGGCCTGAGAAGCAGTCAGCTTTCTTCTCCCCATCCCATCTCAGCTTCCTCGTGGAAGGTGGAAGCCCCTGGCAGCAGAGAGCTGGCTTTTTTGTAATTAGCCAAGCACAGGGACAGGGACCTGGGGAATCTGAGGAAGCCCTTGGACATTGTCCCTAAAAGGTCTCATTTGCACCGAGATCCCTGTGGAGAAGAAACACCCTAGGCCCCCCCTTCCCTTCTTTTGCAGATACCCCTCCCTACTAGGAAGTGCCACCCACTGCAGCCTTTCTAGTCCCACCTCTGTGGGCCCATTGTCCTGTCTGGAGACAGCCGGACATGGATGCTTTCAGTGCCACTACCATCACCCACTGCCTCCATCTGGGGACATGGAACTGAGCCTAAGACTGCACCTCAGGCTTCGTGTGTCCTCAGTCCAGGCAGATGCTGGACAGGAGTAGAGGGAGCAGAGGCCACCAGGGGAGGCTGTGCAATCACTGTAGACCGGTGTGGCCCTGCAGTCACCTGGAGAAAATCCTCTCTCTCTCTCTCTTCCTCTTTCTCCCTCTCTCTGTCTCTGTCTCTGTCTCTCTGTCTCTCTGTCTCTCTCTCTCTCTCTCACACACACACACAGAGTTAATTTGTAGGGGCTGGGGGTTTAGCTCAGTGGCATAAGCACCTGCCTTGCAAGGGCGCCATCGTGAGTTCAATCCCCAGTACTGATTAAGAAAAAAAAAAGTTAATTTGTTCATAATGTATAAAGACTAGTGAAAACCAGAGAACCGAGTCATGACTTATGTTTTTTTTTCTTGTTATGTTATTTTCAAAGCCTCAGATATCAAGTCTGCAGTGCTAAATACCTGCCATGCTCCTGAATTGTGATTAAGAAGTAAGGGGAATATTTAAATTTTTAAAAAATTTATTACTGTCACCTGAAGAACAATGGAACATATTAGAAGATGCAGAAACAACTGCAGACACACTAGGCCACCTTATCTTTGACAAACACATTCACTGGAAGAAAGATAGCCTGTTTATTTGTTTGATTATTTATTGGTACCCGGGATGGAACTCATGACCTCGCGCTTGCCAGGCAGGCACTTAAGCCACTGAGCTAAATCCCCAGCCCTTTTCTATTTATTTTTAAGACAGCCTCATTAATAAATGGAAAATTGGAAAAACTGGCTCTACACATGCCAAAGATTAAAACTGGACCCATATCTTTCACCATGCACTAAGCTAAAATCAGAATGGTTCAAAGATCTGAATATTTAAACAGAAACATTAAATTTGCTGGAAGATAGAGTAGGTAAAGCTCTTGAAGACACTGGTATAGGCAAAGATTTTATGAACAAAACCCAGACCACACAGGAACTATTGCAAAGAATCAACAACTGGGATCTCACCTTCCTGAAAAGCTTTTGCACAGCACTAGAAACCACCGTCAAGGGCTGGGGGTTTAGCTCAGTGGCATAAGCACCTGCCTGGCAAGGTCAGGAGTTTAATCCCCAGTACCAGAAAAACTCACCACCAACAACCAAAAACCCCACACCAACAGAGTGAAGAGCCAACCCACAAGGCGGGAGAAAATGTTTCTCAGCTGTTCCTCAGACAAAGGATTGCTGTCAAGAATATATAAAGAACTCAAAACAATCAGTCCTCCCAGATTTAAAGACCCAATCCAGGAATGGGCATCTGAGGAATACATACTTCTCAGATGAAGAAGTACAAACAGCAAATAAATACGTGGAAAAATGTTCAACCTCACTGTTCATTTGAGAGATGCAAATTAAAACAACACTGAGATTCCACCTCACCCTGGAAAGAATGGCTGTTATCAAGAAATCAGCAATAACAAATGCTTGGGCCAGGAATTTAGCTCAGTGGCATAAGCGCTGCCTGGCAAGCGCTAGGTCTGTGAGTTCGATCCCCGTACCAAAAACAAAAACCAAAAAATCCCACAAATGCTGGAGGGGCTGTAGGGAAAAAAGAACTCTTTTTCCATTGTTGGTAGGAAAGCAGAGTGGTGCAACCACCGTGGAAATCAGTGTCTCCACTGATTCCTAGTTGTTCCTCAAACAACTAGGACTGGAGGTCCCATTCAACCCAACTATTTCCCTTTGTGTCTCCCAAAAGAATTAAAAACATCATACCACAGTGATGTATGTGCACCCATGTTTATAGCAGCACAGTTTATAATAGCCAGATCTGGGAAACAATCTAAATGCCCATCGACCTAGGGATAGATAAAAAAGATGTGGTATTTTTATACAGTGAGTACTACTCAGCCATAAAGAATGATAAACAGCACACTTTTATAGGTAAATGGATGCGTCTTGAGGACATACTCATCCGTAAGATAAATAAGACACACATGTGTAAACATTGTATCGTTTCATTAGTGTGACAAGCTGAAAGAAAAAACATATGTGAGCGTGTATAAGAAACAGTTAAGCTGGTTCTACTACTGAGTTCACCAAAGAGAGGGATTTGTGCTGCTATTGCTTGGACAGTTGAAGGCCGATGTCTTGTGCTCTGGGTGAATGATGTGGGGATGGCAATGTGCAGTGTGTGTACCATTGCTACTCCCTGACTGAAATTTTGTTGTAGTGTTTTTCCTTCTTCTTTTCCTTTCTTTTTAGGTTTGAATAACATGGATTTATTAAAAAATTCATTGCAGTCAAAGACACATGGCAATTTCCCTCAAAATCTTCCCTCTTTATATGAACACACTTATCCCACAGTCCAGGCTGCTTTATGAAGCAGTTCTGCTCTTATTCTAAGGCTGCTTTATGAAGCAGTTCTGCTCTTTCATGAGGGTCTTTAGTTACGCTGTTGTGGCTGCTCGGATGTCCTAAATCGATTAAAAACTGCTTCCCTTCTGTGGTCAGGTGACTTTGGGGGAGAGCCAGAAGCTGCATGGTGCAGCTTCGATGAATCAGGTGTAGAAGGACACGCCATGGCATTCTCAGAGCCTGCCGCTCCTGGGATGATGCTCAGAAAGCTGTTTACCGTGTTTGTTTGTTTGTTGTCTTTTTGAGACAGGGTCTCACTATGCAGTTCGGGCTGGCCTTGAGCTCACTTTGTGGCCCAGGCTGGTTTCAAACTCGAAATGATCCTCCTGCCTCAACCTCCCAAGTGCTGGGATTTTGGGTGTGAACCACCACCCCTGGCCTTTACCATGGTTTTAATCCACCTCATAAAGACATTCAGGAAATAGCACCTCCAGAGCTGTGCCCAGAGAGGGGTGAGACTGGGGGAGGAAGCGTGTTCCAAGGGGGAGGATTTTGAAGGGGAATTATGACAATTTTTTTTACTATAATAAAATTTTAATATTTAATTTTTTTGTGGTGCTGAGTATCAAACCTAGGGCCCTATGTATACAAGGCAAGGACTCTATCAGTGAGCCACATCCCCAGCTCTGTAATAAAAAATTTTAAAGGTTTTTGAGATGGGATCTTCTGATGTAGTTTAGGCTGTCCTCAAACTCATAGCAATCCTCCTGCCTCTGCCTCCCAAACACCAGGATTACAGTCATGCGCCACCACACCTAGCTCACTTATGTATGCTTTTCCTTTTTGGGGATCTCCTGGCACATTAAAGAAAAGAATAAGGGCAGGGCAAGCTGGGAACTTGCAGAGGTGCCCACTTTCGTGTGGAAGCAGCCATAGCTCTTTATGTCTGTGGGTCTCCGGTGCATGGGGCCGTCAGGCAGTTCGGAGCCCACCTTTTCCACATGCCTTGGGAAGGATGCAGGTCATATATATTGGTTCCTGGAAACAGGGTCTCCCTATGCAGGAGGTTGGCTTGAACTCACTTTGTAGCCTAGGCTGGCCTCGAACTCACAGCCATCCTCCTGCCTTAGCCTCCTGAGTGCTGGAACTACGAGACCTCCCAGTCTGCTGTTTTAGGAAAGAACTGCAGGTTGGGGAATCCAGCAGGACCCAGGGGTGGGGGTCCAAGCTTCTCAAACTTCCTATTTGCCTGGTGAGCCCCTCGGGGTTGTAGAAGAATGAGGAGTAAAAGCGGCACTTCTGACTTCCCTGAGGACTCAGTGGGAACATGCAGGGGTAGCAAGGCCCAGGGAACGTGGGAGGGGACTCTGCTGCCCCTGAGGCACAGGGCTGAGAGCAGGTGAGCAGGTTTCCTTGGCAGGAAGGCGGAAGGGACAGAGGGACAGCCCTGACCCCGCAGGGGCATCTGCACACTTTATAAGGGGACAAAGTGGGAAACGGGAGTGCTAAGGGCTGAATGTGCACCCCCAAACTCATTGAAATCCTAACTTCCCGCCAGGCATGATGGTGCACGCCTGTAATCCCAGCACTCCGGAGGCTGAGGTGGGAGGATCATAGCAAGTTCCAGACCAACCTGGGCTACAAAGTGAATTCAAGGTCAGCCTGAACTGCATAATGAGACCCTGTCTCAAAAAGACAAAAAAAAAAAAAAAAAAAAAAAGTAAAGAAATCCTAACTTCCAAGCAACGATGTTGAGATTGGGCCTCTTGGAGAGGACTGAGTGACAAAGGGGTGCACTCGCAAGTGGAACTAGTGCCCTCCACGCTGGGTACTGGGCATGAAACCCAAGGCTTTTTTCTTGAGCTACATCTCCAGTCCTTTTTCAGTTCTTACATTTGACACCGGGTCTCACTAAGTTACTAAGTTGCTAAGTTGCCTAAACTGGGCTGGAACTTTGAATCCTCCTGCCTCAGCCTCCCAAGTGCTGAGCTTACAGGCATGTGCCACCACGCCTGGCTGAGCGAGCTCCTTGCCACCCCGTCAGGATACGGAGGGAAGTTGAGTCTGCAGCGTGGGGCGGGCCTCCTCCGGAGTTGGGAGAAACAAACTCTGGCAGCTTCCACCTGCCCAGGTCCAGATGTTTCCAGCACAAGTGGGAGAGGCCTACCATGCCCGGGACAGCGCCGCGCTGGGGGCGCGTCCTCAGGGGCCAGTGTTAAGATGCGGATGCCCAGGCCTGGGAACCCAGGCAGCACCCGCAGCGGTACACAGGCACATGGCGCCACCTCGCGGCAGTAGCGCGAACCATACCAGCAGGAGCTTCGAGAAAGCGAGACTTAAAAATAATCAGCCGAAGGGTCTGGAAATCGAGGACAGACGCAGAGCTGGCGAGGAAGCCAGCGACCCTCGCTTGCACTTGGCAGAGATTTAAAAGCAAGCAGAGGCTGCTGGTGGGAGAGGTTTGGTGGTGGTGGGGGATAGTTCCAGGAACGGTGCAGGAATTAGAAGTGGGTGGGGAAGGTTGGAAGTGGTGTGCGGATTGGGGCAATGGTCAGTCAGGCAATCATCAACCCGGCCCTTGCTGTTCTGGGCCTACTGCCTCAGAGGCCTGGGTCAGAGTTCTGGCAGACATGTCCCCGTGCATATTCCGTTATTCAATTTATTTATTAGTCATTCCTTTTGAGACAGAGTCTTGGTACGTAGTTCAGACTGGCCTTGAACTCACCTCATCCTCCTGCCTCAGCCACCCGAGTGCTGGGATGATGGGTGTGAGCCACCACGCCAGCTGTTAGCATTAGTTGAACGCACCTGGTCTTTCCTAGAATCCCGCCCCGTATAAACACGGTTAATCAATGGGAGCTGTCAGAGGAGACAGACACAGGCTGAGGCAGACGGACGGTGGCACCTTCGGGTCTCAGAAGGTGCTTTTCAGTCGGCGACTCTGGGACCCGGCGCGATGCAGCCAGCACCCGTGTTCGCACCGCGTCTCCTTTAAGGGGCGGCACCGGGCGTCCCGGAAGCGGCGGGGTGACCTAGGCGCCCCGGGCCGCGCTGCCCCCGCGCGCCCGTCCTCGCCCCGGCCAGCCCTGCGTCGCGCGCCGGGAGCCCTGTGATCCCGCAGACCCCGCCAGGGGGCGCCCTGCGGCCCCCGCGCCCTCGGGCCGGGTCGAGCATCCCGCACTCCCGCCGGCCATGGAGGTCCCCTAGGGCGCGGCGGGCATGGGGACGCCGTGGCGCCTGTTCGCCGGGGTCTGCCTGTCGCAGCTGCGGGGTCTGGGGCGCGCGCAGGCGCGGGGCCTCCTCGGAGCCCCGGGGCGCGCCGGCCGGGCCCGGCTCTGCTGGCTGCTGCTGGGCGCGCTGCCCGCGCTCGTCTCGGCCGAGGGTGGCGCCGGCCCCGGGGCTTGGGCCGGGCGGGCGGCGCCGGCGGGGCGCGGGGCCGAGGACGCGCTCCCGGGAGGGGCCCACGCGCGTCCGCCGCGCCGCGTCCTCCTGCGGCCGCGCGTGTGGCTGCGCGCCGGCGCGCTCCTGGCGCGGTTCCTGCCGCTGCTGCTGCTGCTCCCGCTCACCTACCTGCGGCCCAGCCTGGCCGAGCTCTGGCTGCGCCTGCTGCTCAAGGCCACTGAGGCCGCCGGCCCCACGTGCATCAAGCTGGGCCAGTGGGCCAGCACCCGGCGCGACCTCTTCTCCGAAGCCTTCTGCGCGCACTTCTCCAGGCTGCACGTCCGCGTGGCCCCGCACCCGTGGGCGCACACAGAGCGCTCCCTGCAGCAAGCGCTCGGGGACCACTGGCGGCATGTCCTCTTCTTTGAGACCCACGAGCCGGTGGGCTCGGGCTGCGTGGCCCAAGTGTACAAGGCATTTGCTAGCCCCGCCCTCCTGGAGGACAGCCCCGCGCGGGGACCGGGTGAGGCCTCCGGAGCTGGAGTGCTGGTGGCGCTGCGAGAAGTCTTCGGAGCCCTTGGGAAGGAGCGGAAGCACCCCGGGAGCCTCGCGGACCAGGTCCTTCTGGAGCGGCTGCTGCTCCCCACGGCCAATCCGGGTGGGCGTCAGACCTCCGGCCAAGCACCCAGACCACATGGCCTCGTTCAGGTGGCCGTGAAAGTAAGTGCCTCTTCGCTCCACCAGCCCCACCCATCTCCAGCAGCTGGTGACCTCCCCAACCCGGCACCCCCACAGGGTCACCTCCAGCTGCACACGGGCTGAGGTCCCTTCTCAAAATGCTCAGGACAGGCGTGTTTGGATTTTGGAATATTTGTATAATCAAAATGAAACATCCTGGGAATGGGACTCACATCTCCACAGGAAAGAAGTAATTGGTATCCGCATGGCCTTAAGAGCATCCTCGGGCATTTTTAGTGCACCTGTGTTAGGACTTCAACCTATCACCCGAGGTCAAGTGTGCAAATTTCTACTTGTGACATCATGGCAGTGCAGTATTTGAAAAGTTTACAGGTGGCACACACCTGTAATCCCAGCACTCTGGAAGGCTGAGGCAGGAGGGTGAAAGTTTGAGTCTAGTCTGGGTAGTTTAGGGACTTTCTCAAGACCCTGTCTCAAAAAAGGAGTTTGGGGATATAGCTCAATGCAAAGGCCCTGGATTACCCCCCAGTATAAAAAAAAAAATCTTGGAGAGTTTTGGGTTAGGGCTGCTCACCCTGTATTCTGACATCGTACTATTTGCTGTGTGTAAGCTGCTTTATTTCTCAACATCAGGAAACAGAGGTGTGAATTGTCCATGATGGGTTGGAGGTCACTGCTTGGAAGGAGGGACTGTCGCCTGGGCCCCTGACCCCTTTGGCTCCCTACCTCCCCTCCCTGCAGGTGCTGCACCCGGGCCTGCTGTCCCAGGTGCAGGTGGACCTGCTGCTGCTGAAGATGGCCAGCCGCGCCGTGGGGCTGCTGCCGGGGTTCCAGTGGCTCAGCCTGCCAGAGATCGTGGAAGAGTTTGAGAAGCTCATGACCCAGCAGGTGAATTTTTCTCTCAGCTCTACTTCCAGTGAGGTGCAGTTAGTTGAGTGGCGATGTTGGCTGTAAAATGAAGTATTTGCAGCAGAACCAGAGGTGTCCGCAACCAAGCACCATCTCCTGGCCTGGAGCCTGAATCGGGGAGCTGGTACCCCCTTGAAAAAAACATTAAATTGGAGCCGGACGTGTGGCACGCATGTATACCCTCAGCTACTCTGTAGGCTGAGGCAGGAAGGCTGAGACCCTCTTTCAAAAAAGAAAAAGAGCTTGGGGTATAATTCAGTGGCAGAGCAACTTTGGGTTCAATCTACAGTACCACAAGCCAGAAACATACAAAGAATTGAGTTTATTTTGGATTCTGACAAACGTAAGGCTGTTGTAAACTTAGCGGTGGCAGAGTGGGGGCAGTGGAAGGTGAGCAGGGCAGCCCTGCAGTGGAGGAGCCGGCCTGTGTGGACGCGGCCCCAGGGCACAGTGGGGAGAGGGTGGGAGTGGCGCTGGACGGCCCAGGATGGCCACAGAGCTAACCCTGGGACTGGGGCTGGGACCCGTGAGGCAGAGCAGGAGAAGCTGCGATTCCTACAGTCAACCAGGCATCCCCCGTCTGCAGGGAACAGGAGCTCCAGTGGAGATCTGGGACTTCGGGGACAGCTGCTGGACCTGCCAGCCGTGGCTGTCCTTGTGGCCAGGCGGGCTCACCTTGTCTCTGTCGTTCTCTAGATCGACCTGCGTTATGAAGCTCGGAATCTAGAACACTTCCAGCGCAACTTCCGGGACGTTGCATCGGTCAAGTTCCCCACGCCTTTGCGTCCCTTTGTCACCAGGGACGTCCTGGTGGAAACCTATGAGGTGAGTCTGACCATGCCCTGCCCTCCGGAGGGGACTCCTGTTTGGAAACAAGGGAGGGGGGGCGTGGCCAGGAGGGGCAGCGGCACAGCCCTGCCTGGAGACTCCGACGCCTTAGGTTTGATGAGAGGGTCTCACCATGCAGTGCAGGCTGGCCTTGACTCACTGTGTAGCAGGCTGCTTTTGAACTCATGGGAATCCTTCTGCCTCACCCAGGATGTGGGGAAGCAGGAAGTGGGCCCCTGGTGAATAGGCCTGCATGGGGCATAGGTACCTGTGCCAAAGCTACCACTGAGATGGACCTTGTCACCCTTCATGAACAAATAAAAGAAAAAGCCCAAGACTGCAAACCACTTCCACCCTTCTCTAGATCATTAGTGAATAGGATAGCAGAGGTTTTCAAAGCAGTCTGCAGAACATGATGGCACACACCTGTAATCCCGGCACTCAGGTGGCTGAGGCAGGAGGGTTGCCTTGAGTTTGAGGCCAGCCTGGACTACGTAGTGAGACCCTGTGTCAAAAACAGATAAACACAAAGGAAATGTAAATAAGTTAAAACCAGCATGTAGGTGACAGATTCCTGAATTGCTATAAGAAGATCAGACTTTGAGTGTATCAGTTAGGGTTTAGGAGAAAGAGATACAATACAAGGTATTCAGCTGTGTAAGAAACTCAAGATTGGCTTACAGTGCTCAGCCGGAGTTGAGTGAGGGAGCCCGCAGATGACGCCTGCGCGCTAGAGGGTGAGGGGTCCAGCCGGGGGGCTGGAGCTTACTGCAGTGTCCCGTGCAAGTCCGTGTCAGGAGGCTGATGGGTCTGTGATGGAAGGCTGAAGAATCTTCGATGGAGGCTGAAGAGTCTCAGGCAGAAGCCAAACAGGCTGTGCAGAAGCCAGGAGAGGGTATCTAAGCTGCAAAGCAGGACTGGATAGAGCTCCTTCCAAGCAGCAGCGACTAGGTCCTTTTTATTTGCCTCTTCAGTAAATGCAGGCTGCTCCCCTGGGGTGGGTTAGCACTCACCGTCCGCCTGCCCTCCCCTCCTCTGGCACAGGATGAGGGTGTTACAAACTAGGGCCCTGGCCCCCTGCTGAACGTAGAGATTTGATTTTTTTTTTTTAAACTGGGGATCGAACTCACAACCTTGCGCTTGCCAGGCAAGTGCTTCTGCCGCTGAGCTAAATCCCCGGCTTTTTTCTTTTTTTTTTTTTTTAACCTTTTAAAATTGACACCGTGAACCTTATCTTAGAATGGTAACCGTTTGTTCTCTACACCTCAGCATGCAGGGCTGTTCCATCACTTAGTTAAGCTTCTAGACTTTTTAAGTTGACACAGTGTAAACTGCCACACTAAGTACTCAGTCAACAGGAAGCCAGCGCCCACATGTCCCTGGGGCAGGGCGCAGGGGGCAGAACACGGGGCTTGGGTGACAGCCAGGCTAATGCTGTCTCTGGCTCTTCCAGGAAAGTGTGCCTGTGTCCAGCTACCAGCAGGCTGGGATCCCCGCCGAGCTGAAGCAGAGGATCGCACGGCTGGGTATCAACATGCTGCTGAAGATGGTGAGTACAGCGCGGGGCGCGGGGCACAGGGCAGGGCCGGGCAGGCAGGAGCAGCTTGGCTGGGCACGGACAGACAGTGAGGCCAGCGGAGACCTGTGCCCCGTATGCTGTGGGAAGGGCTGACCCCGGAGTAAACCCGGGCCTTGGCACTGAGTCCGTCCTCAGCCTTTCATTTTTTATTTTGAGACAAGGTCTTGTTAAGTCCTTAAGTTACTCATGCTGGACTCAAACTTTCACGCCTTCTGCCTCAGCCTCCCATAGTGCTGGGATTACAGGTATGTACCACTGTATTGGGCTGATGTTGATTCTTTCTTTCTTTCTTTCTTTCTTTCTTTCTTTCTTTCTTTCTTTCTTTCTTTCTTTCTTTCTTTCTTTCTTTCTTTCTTTTGGTCTTTAGAGATAGGGTCTTGCAATGTAGTTCAGGCTGGCCTTGAATTCACTGATGTAGCCCAGGCTGCCCTCCAACTCATGGTGGTTCTCCTGCCTCAGCCTCCCAAGTGCTGCCACCCCAGGCTGGTGTTGATTCTTGAACATGGTTGGGCATCTCCATCTCGGGGAGCCCACCTTGTGCTGGAAGCAGGCTCTGCAGGGCTAAGCCCTACAGAGCCTGGCCATGCTGGGAGGCCTTTTCCCTCCATAAAAGCTGGAGCGGCTGTTCTGGTGGGTATGACAGCTGGGGCTGTGGTAGGTTGTCACAGCTGGCGTGGTTGCCCCTGGTTACCAACCTGCCCTCCGCTCCCCTAGCCTCGAACTGAGAAGCAGCGCCGGGCATAGAAAGCTCAGCGTGGGATGTGGGGATTCAGAGGCTCCGCATCCTCCGGAGTGGAGAGGCCGGGGCAGGAGGCTTGGAACAGAGCGAGGCGTCACTTTGCTGCTTGGGGACCAGGAAAGAGCGCATGGGAAACCTGGTAGGCGGCCGGGCAGCGCAGGACCTGCCGGTGAGGCGTCCATGCCGCGGTGCTGCACCTGTCTGCATTCTGCCCCCAGCATTGGGGCAGAGAGGGGAGACTGAGGCAGGTTACTTCCTTGGTCGGTAGGCCTCATTTTCATGCCCTGGCTCATGGGTACCCCAGCGTGAGCATGAGTTGATGTCCCCAAGAGGACACTGTGCTGTGTTAACTATGACATGATACCCAGGAGGAGCAGAGAAGATGCCAGCTGACCCAGGGCCTGGGACAGAAGACAGTGGCTGACGGATGGGTGACAGGTCCAACTGGCTGGGGGAAAGGATGCTGGCCACTCCGCTCAGCTCCAGGGGAGGGGCTGCTGGTAGCTGGTGATCACTGTCCCTTGACACAAGCTTCCCTGATGCTGGATGAGGGAACAGTCTGCTGTTTTAAAGTTGTTTTTTTCTTTTGGAGATAAGTCACTGTGTCGCCCAGGCTGCTGTCCAACTCCTGGAGTCAAGTGATCCTCCTGCCTCAGACTCCTACCTGCTAGGATGTAGGTTTGTGCCACTATGCCCAGCTGTATGAACTGCTTTGGTAGTTCAGCTGGGCATGGTAGTGCAGACCTGTAATTGCAGCACGGGGATTAGGCTGAGATGGGAGGATTGCACGTTTGAGCCTAGCCTGGGCAAATTGGCAATAGAGTGAGACCCTGTGTCAAATAAACAATGCAGGAGGGGCTGGGAACATAGCTCTGTGTGTAGGCTCTAGGTTCAACCCAGTACTGAGGGCCAGGAAAAAACTGGATAAAATTTTCAAACAAGGAATTAAGGATTTTTCTTAATTTAGAACATTAATGACTCAAATTCAGTCCGTTTTATTCATTATTTTGAAAATCATTTTTCTCTTTAAGAACTGCAGCTTGGTTCATTCACTGAGCAGTTCCTGAACTGGTGCCCTGCAGATGGGGCTTCACTCCTCTTTGCCATCGTGCCAGGGCCCTGGAGGCTCCCTGTCACTGGGACACTTGTCCTGCAGGTGGCTCAGTGGTGCTGGGTGATCCTGTCACGAGCTGCATGTCTCCTTCTAGATATTTGTGGACAACTTCGTGCATGCGGACCTGCACCCTGGGAACATCCTGGTGCAGGGCACTGATGGACTGTCCCTGGGCCGTGAGGCCCAGCTGCAGCAGGTGGATGTCTGCGACCCGCTGGTGGCAGTGGTGGCACCGGCCTTGTGCCCGCTGCGCCTGGTGCTGCTGGATGCCGGCATTGTGGCTGAGTTGCAGGCTGCTGACCTGAGGAACTTCCGGGCCGTGTTCCTTGCCGTGGTACTGGGCCAGGTGAGACTTGCTGGGTGGCGTCCTGCAGGCTGGCTGTGCCCTGCTGCAGATCTCAGCCTGCTTCTCTGTAGGGAACCACAAGGCCACATATTGTTCAGGCCGGCCTTGAACTCACCGTGTAGCCCAGGCTGGCCTTGAACTTGTGACCCTCCTGCCTCAGCATCTGGCATGCTGGGATGATAGGTGTCTGTCACCATGCCTGGCTCCAGCTTCTGGATCACGTAGTAATGTCCTTATCTGTGTGTTTGTACTGTAGGATGGTCAGCTAGGGAGAAGCCACAGTATGAAGAATGTGACCCCTTCATGGGACAGACACCTTGGGACCTCTGCGGGTCCTCTGTGACCCAGAGGGGCCCCAGGAATCTGGCATAATTATGTAGAGAATAGGAATTGGGCGAAGCCTATTTAGCCAGGTGTGGTGGTGCATGCCTGTCATCCTCAGCACTGGGGAGGCTGAGGCAGGAGGAAAACATGTTTGAAGCCAGCTTGGGCTACATAGTGAGTTCAGGGCTGTCACGGACTATTTGATGTGACCCTGTTTTTAAAAACATTAAAAGAAAAAAAAAAGGCTTAGGTGTCTCCTGAGGGGCCAAGCAGAAGCTGGAGCCTGTAGCCAACCTGAGTGTCCCCTGCTAATAGCAGGGTGCAGTGCTGTGGGGCTGCTGCTCCTCTGGACAGGTTTGGGTGAAGGACAAAGGTCACAGCCCAAGGAGAAGAGCTGGGTTTCCAGGGCCACGCTGCAGAAGGTGACGGGGACTCAGATGACCACTGGATGGACTGAGTGTCCGAGCAGATTGTGGGGCTTTGGTCAGTGGGGTGCTGGGGACACCAAACCCAGGCTGAGCTGCTCTGTGGGCAGGAAGGGCCCTGCTGGGACTTGGTGGCTGGGGGACAGGCCAGGCGGTCAGCAGGGCCCATGGGTTCTTTGGGGGCCCAGGAGGGCTGAGGTGACGGGCACAGCCTTGCCTTGACCATACTTTGAGTAGCAAATGTGGTGGCTTCTGGGACCTCGGAGATTGGCTGCCATTCCCAGCTCTGGTTTTTGCCAGCTCTGCTTGAGCAAGTCGCTTTGTTGGCATCTTCCAGGGCCACAGGGTGGCAGAGCTCATCCTGCATCATGCCCGGGCCAGTGAGTGCAGGGACGTGGAGGGCTTCAAGGCGGAGATGGCTTCGCTGGTGACCCAGGCCCGGAAGAACAGCGTCACCCTGGAGAAGGTGGGTGGTGCCTGGGGCGGAGGGAGCCTGCTGCCTCTCGGAGTCTGTGGCAGGGACCCGGGGGTGGAAGCGCTTGGAAGGCTCCGCAACCCCACCAGCCTCACTCCTCTCCCCAGCTCCACGTCTCCAGCCTCCTCTCCAGCGTCTTCAGGTTGCTGATGACTCACAAGGTGAGGCCCCAGGATGGGAGCTGCTGGAAGCTGGCGAGGACAGGGTACAGCATGGGCCTTCAGCACAGGCGCCTCCGGGCCTGTCCTTCCTTCAGAGCAGGGCAGCTCTCGGTGGTCAGTCTGAGTACCTGTGACGGTTAGGTCTAGGGAAAATAGAGTTAAAAATGTAAAAGCAGCCAGGTGCGATGGTGCACACCTGTAATCCCAGCTACTTGGGAGGCTGAGGCAGAAGGATCAAGCAGTTTAGCAAAACCGTGTCTCAAGGTAAAAGGGTAAAGCTGGGTGTGGTGGTGCACACGTGTAATCCCATACTCTGGAAGCTGAGGCAGGAGGATCACTGCAAGTTCAAGGCCAACCTGAACTACCTAGCAAGATCTTGTCTCCAAAAATAAAAGGGCTGAAAGTGTAGTTCAGTGGCAGAGCAAGCACAAGGCCCTGGGTTTAAACTTCAGTACTAGGAAACTTAAAGAAGTGAAGAATCCAACTCGGGCCTCTCATGCCTTTCTGTCCTTGGTGCATGGTAGCTTCCTGGCTGGGGTACAGTCAGGGCTGCCTCTGTCCATCAGCAGATGGGAGGGTAGGGAAATGCCGGCTTAGCATAGAGCGCTGCTTGCCCTAAGGAAGGATGGACGGGAGTCATTTTTAGAAAAATGGCTGCACCTCGAGACCACAATGATAAGTGAAATACATGACACACAGTCTGAATGTCACATGCCTTCTCTTCTGTGAGAAATCCAGAACATAAAGAGCAGAATAAAAGATGGCAAACACAAAATAAGGTCGTCTTTGGCACATGGAAAGGGGACCAAGGGTGGAGGGCGGGGGAAGGAGCAGAGGCGGGGTAGAGGGAGAGCTAAGGTGTTTTACACCCGTGCACCAGCTCCCCATGAGGAGGGGAGCCACCGTGCGCCCCAAACGTGCACCAGAAAGAAGTGTAGGTGGGGGGTACAGGCTTGGGAGGCCCTGTCCTGTCAGGCCTGGCTGCTCTGGCTGTGGGGTGGGAGGTGTAGGTAGAAGGTGGAAGTCCCAGAGTGGTGACACGGGACAGGGAGGGGCGTGTGTCTTGGGGGAGGTCCTGGGGGAACCACTGCTTCCTTCTCTTGCAGGTGAAGCTGGAGAGCAACTTTGCCTCCATCGTGTTTGCCATCATGGTGCTGGAGGGGCTGGGCCGCTCGCTGGACCCCAAGCTGGACATCCTAGAGGCAGCCAGGCCCTTCCTTCTTCCCGGGCCCATGGCCCGCGCCTGATGGGTGTCACCTGGGCACCGAAGGCCACTGTCAGGGAGCCTAGGATCCACTGCCTCCCACTGTCCTGGCCCAGGGTCTGCACGGCTCAGAGTCACTGGAGAAGTGGAAGGCAGAGCCGTGTACTCCACAGCAGGAGCTGGGACAGTGGAAATGGGCTGAGGACACAGATTCTGAGAAAATGGTCTGGAGAAGAGGACAAATACACATGGTTGTTTTTGTTTTCCTGTTTTTTCTCTTTAACTCTACTCTCTCATCAGGTGGATTCTGCTGGTGGTTTCTGCACTATTAACATTTAGGTTTAGAAAATGCCATCAATTCCTGTAATCCCGTACTCTCCCCGCCCCTCTTTCTGAGGCTGGTTCTATATAGTTCTTACTGGCCTTGAACTCACTGTGTAGTCCAGGCCAGTCTTGAACTCCTGGTGATCCTTCCCTTGACTCCTCATTGCTGGTGTAATGGCACAACCTGGGTCTGTGTCTCATGAGGTCAAAGAATGAAGCCAAGGGGAAGGAGGTAGATAGGAGGAAGGCTTATTAAGAACAGAGAAATAGGGGCTGGGGATTTAGCTCAGCAGCATAAGCGCCTGCCTTGCAAGTGCACGGTCGTGAGTTTGATCCCCGGTACCGATAAAAAAAAATGAAAAGAAAAATAGCTTCCAGTAGTGGTGAGGGGGGACCCAAAAGTGAGTTGCCCTTTGTCTAGGAGTTTTAATACCAAAAATTGACCAGGGCTCAGACCGCACCAAGCCATGCCAAGGTCAACCTGCAGGACTAAACCCAGCTTACTTAAACTAGCACCGGGCCAGTGAGAATCAGGCATGCAGGGGTCAGCGTGTGTCTGAGGTGTCTCCTGCACTCTCTCCTATCCAAGTGCTTCACTAACGGAACAAAGTGAGAAGGGAGAAAACGTTTCCCAGCTACCTAGGAGCAGAGTTGTCATAGAGGGCATCTGTCACCTTGCTGTCTCCCTGCTCATTACACCCTGGACTGAATGTCCACCTGGTTCTTGCTGACTCTTGACCCCAGCTCCTGCTTTGCTGACCAAGGCCTGGTTGTCCTGCCTCTCCCTGGGGCCCGGAGCCTCTGGCTGCCTGTCTCTTTTTTTTTTTTTTGGTACTGGGGATTAAACTCATGAGCTTACGCTTGCCAGGCAGGCACTTATGCTGCTGAGCTAAATCCCCGGCCTGCCTGTGTCTCCTGTCTGACTTGCCTGCCTGTAATACTGGGGTTACAGGCATGTGCCCCCACACCCTGCCCCTATTTTTTTTTAATTAAAAATTTTTTTTGATACAGGGTCCACTATGTAGTTCAGGCTGGCCTTGAACTCGAAGCAGTTCTGCCTCAGCTTCCCAAGTGCTGGGATTACAGGTGTGTGACACTATGCCTGGACTTTTTTTTTTTTTAAACTATACTCTTATTGGTAAAAAGTTGAAAACACAAACATACAAATTTATACTTTTTATATAGGTGCTACCACTAGTAGCATCACTCAAGGCACAATATAAAATTAGGGCAAATTTCACTGCACTTTGAATTATCTTAACAAATGTTAACAGTTTTGGTTGAGTCTTTGCTAGACTTTTTTTTTTTTTTTTACAAAGTAAACAAAAGGAGACAGGCTGGGAAGGCAGCTCAGTGGTACAGCCCTGACCCAGCCCACATGGTCTCAATATCTGTGTTTGTTCTTTTACTCTTAGGGTTTTGCTATGTAGCACAGGCTGGCCTCAAACTTGGGATGATCCTCCTGTTTCAGCTTCCCAAGTGCTGGCATTTCAGGTGTGCACCATCACACCCAGTTTTCTGTGTGTTCTTATTGACACTCCACTTGTTCGTTGGTTTTGGAATCATAGCCTTGTTCTTCAGGAGCCAGGCAGCTGTGCTGCTTGGAGAGTGAGCTTTGTAGTAAGGACCAACATCCTGTCCTCCCAATTCATGGACTTTCTTTCTTACTAGTGTGTATGCGTCACTACGGTGGCTGGTAGCCCAGAGAGGGCCTCTCTGTTGCACATAAACTGGAAAGGGCAGAGAATCCTCCAATATTAGGGCATCAACCCTAGGCTGTGCACAAGAGCCCGGGGCAGCTCAGCAATCCTGAGATTTAGGTGGCTTTAACTCCTGTCCTGTCACATAAAGGACAGGTGGCGCCCCATGTCTTGGCATGGAAGAAGAGTATCTCCAGTCTGATGCAGTCAGTCGAATCCCCAAACTCAGGTCTGTGCCTGTCTTCACCAGCATCCAGATTCTTACAGCTCCATGAATATGAAGCTTTCAGAGTGAAACACCATGGAGCTGAGCACGGAGATTCATTTCAAAGTAAGTTCTCCAAGGTCTGAGATTGGCTGGCTGTTTATTTAAAAAAAAAAATTTTTTTTTGGAAACAGGATCTCACTATGTAGTTCAGGCTGGCCTCAGACTCAGGGTGATCCTGCTGCCTTAGCCTCCTGAGTGCTGGGATTATAGGTCTGAGCCATCATACCTGGCTGGAAAGCTAAATTATTTTTTTCAAATTCATCTTATTCAAGGATTAAAAAAAAAAATGAAATTTGAAAGTACATCAATCTGGGCAACAATGGTACATACATTGAGCATTGTCATCCCCAAATCATTTACCCAGAGCACAAGACATCTGCATTTGATTGTCCAAACAGTACCAGCACAAATATTTCTCTTTAGCAAATTGACAGAAATCAGTAGTTAAGTATCTTTACTATTTTTTATATACATATACATATATGTTGTTTCAGCTCCTCACACTAATGAAACGATGTTTACATGTGTGTCTTTTTCACTAATGAGCATGTTCTCAAGTTGCATGCACTTACCTATAAGTGTTCAGTTTATCTTTACGGCTGAGTAGTGCTCCACTGTATAAAGATACCACATCTTTTTTATCCATCGCTCAGTCGATGGACATTTGGGTTGATTCCAAGATCTACCTGGGTATTATAAACAGCGCTGCTGTTAACATGGGTGCACATATATATCACTGTGGTATGATGTTTTTAATTCTTTTGGGAAGATACCCAGAAGAGGAATAGGGTGAATAGGACCTCCAATCCTAGTTTTTTGAGGAATCTCCACACTGATTTTCACAGTGGTTGCACCAGTTAGGCTTAATTTATAATTTAACCAAACCTGGAGATTCTGAGAATAACTGTAATTCATCATGGGAGATCTATGAATTTGAGGGAAGGATACATTCAGAGAGGGCTGGAGTCCATGCAGGATCAATTAGAAGGTAATATTGAGAGAAAGGCCACGAATCCAAGCTGGCTTAGGGTCAAGGTATTAGGCTTCTTGGGGCCCTACCCACACTTAATTTGAGTAGCCGGGGGGTTGGGTTTTCAGGTGATTTTTGTTCCACCAGTCTATGGCTGATACCTGAGAACCACTAGCTGCTGGTTAGTATCCAGGTTCGGAGACTAAAACAATTAAGGCTAATGATATGGTTGTGAGCCTCTTAGAGGACAGAAGAGTACAAGGGCTTAACTTTTGGAAGTGCACTGACTGTCCATTCACAGATTTGTGGCCCTGTGGAGCAAAATCCTAGAAAACTGCCACAATGACTTGGCCAGGTTCCTGCACCTGCTCAGAGAGTCCTGGCTGCAACTACCTCTTGCAGGAGGATTTTTGTGTCCTTCCTGCAGGAGGTGGGGCCCATACCTGGGCTTGTCCTTCCTGAAGGAGGTCTTGGAGTTCCACTGCCCCCACATCACCCCAGCTATCTGGAGGATCTTCCCTATGATCTACAGGTCCTGCATGTGCAGAGCTGGAGGAGGAGGTGGACAGCTCTACTGGTACTTTTGTTTTGTTTTTTTGAGACAGGGTCTCACTAAGCAGTTCAGGCTGAACTTGAACTCACTTTGTAGCCCAGGCTGTCCTTGAACTCACAGTGCTCCTCCTGTCTCAGCTTCCTGAGTGCTGGGATTAGAGGCACTTGCCACCACACCTGGTCCCTAGCAGCACTTCTCTGTCATCTACTACAAGTTTTGGGAGCTCAACACCGACCATGACCTTTTCTTGAGGTGCAGGACCTGGCTGGACACAAGGACCACGCCAATTCTGCCAAGGTATCAGTAGGATCATCTCAGGAGCCATGCCTCTGGGGGGGAAGATACAGAAGGAGATCAGCTATGCCAGCTTCTCTAGTTTTTGTTTCTGAAGAGGCCAAGAAAACACCGACCACATCAAGTACTGGTTCTGCTGCATGGATCTTGACAGGGACTGGGCACTGTCAATATCTGAGCTTCAGTTCTTCTATAAGGAGCAATATGGGCAGCTAGACAGCCAGAGCATGGAGGCACTGTCTTTTCAGGGCTGCCTGTGCCAGGGAGTGGATCTCAAGCTGCAGTGTCCAAGGAGGACCACACTGTGGAACATGAAGCCGTGCAATATGGCCAGCATCTTCTTCAACATAGAGAAGTGCTTGGAACACAGGCAGAAGGAGCAGGCATCCCTGCTCAGGAAGAGTGAGAGTGAGGGCCCAAAGCTCTCTGACTGGGAAAGGTTTGCTGTTGAGGAATACGACATGAGCTGTCAGATGACCGGAGTGAGGAGGTGCAAGCCCGTGGACCACAGGCTGGGGAGCCGGTGGTCCCTCCTGCCCAGGGACCTTTCTTAAAGGCACGTGGACCGTAGGGCTATGTGTGCGAGGATGAGGACATGGGGCCTCTGTGACGTCCCATGGCCTGTAGGAACCCTCACGGAAACATTTACCACCGCGCTGTCTTCTGTGGGGGCAGCGGCCTGGCATGGAAGCGAAGTTATTTACTCCCGCAGATCTTCAGGCACGTGTGTTCGTGACCTGGAGACACAGCAGCCCCCATGCTCCACCTGGCCTTGGAGTCTGGCGCTACCTCCATGACACACACTGGCTTCCGTCTTTGGTGTGTGGCGGGACATTCCGTGGCCCCGGGATGTGGTGGCCTCGGCGTCCTCCAGGCGCCCCCAGGTGTGTGTGCCAGTGGCCGTGTGAATACCTTAGGGTCGCATGAGCTTCCGAGGCCAACCGCTCTAGGGGTACGGATGACATTTTTCGTGCTCGTGTTTGTATTTTTGAATAAAGACTCAGGGCTTTAAAAAAAAAATTCCGAGGGTTCTAAAAGGATTCGGCAGTAGCCGTGAGGGTCCAGAAGGCAATTATGTTAGGAGAGGCAGACAGCATGGCAAGCGCACATTTGCAAACACCTCGACCAACCAAAGCTGAGTTAATGGTGGAAATTTCTTAGCTCAGGCGTAACAAGAAAGAGGCTCTGCTCGTAGCACCAAGTCACGAGGGAGCCCCTAGGTCGGCCTCAGCCTGCCTTTGGGGGCCTTCAAACAACCGCCAGAGAGAGGGGGTTCAGCCGTGTATCCTTCCACAGCCGCGCCCACAAGAAGTCCAACGCGCCTGCGCCGCCTGACTCGCAGCAGGGCGCTGTCGTGACGTCATGGCGCACGCGGCGTAGGGGCGTGACGGTGGAGGGGGTGGCCTGGGACAGCCAGCGGTCAGAAGCGGGGAGCATGTCGGCTGTGACCCGGCTGGCGCCTTTCTCACGCGTCGCGGGCTGCCTCTTGCGAGGTTGTGGCGCGCGGGCGGCCGGAGGCGGTGGAGTCCGGCGGTGAGTTGCTGGAGTGGTGGCGAGGGTTCTGGCAGAAGGCGCGGCGCTCAGACGCGCTCACCTTGAGGCCGGGGCGGGGGCTGCGTCCCTGCGTTGCCTCAGCGCTACGCATGCTGGGTCTTGTGGTCCCCCCGGGGTCGGCGGTTGGGACGTGCAACCTGGGATGATGCGGAAGGACAAGGTGGAAACGAGCTGAGACACGAGTTGGCCTGGATTAGGACTAGAATTTTACCAAAGAAGCGTAGATAGCCAGGGGAGCCATTAAAGCAGGAAAGTAATATGGTCCGATTGTTTTTAAAACTTGATACTTAAAAATCCTATGTTGGATCATATATATATATTAAATCGGAGTGGCTTATTTTTTGTGAGGTTTTCCCTGGAGCTTTTATCTGTCGAATTCTTTGAGGCCTTTGCTTTTCGTACGTAGCCTGAGGGCGCCACCATTCCAAAATCACTTTAAATTCCTGGGTGAGGTTTTTGGACCACAAAGCCCCCCCCCCCCATTTAAGTGTGGATTTGGGTGCAAACCTATTTGATTTGCTTCCAGTAACAAATTACGGTTTCCTTATCCGTGCTTTCTCCTTCATCCTTTTGCTATTAGACTCTGCCCAGTTCGGGTCTCCTTTTGTGGCTGTCAGGGTAAAAGTTCCAGGACTCCTGATGACTGCCAGCTTCAGCGCTTGCTTGATTCCCAGACTTTGCCTCCGCAGCACTGGAGCTCAAATCCCGGATCTCAACCACTGAGCAACATCCCAGCCTTAAACTTGTTCTTTACCATCTTCCAGCCTCTATCCTCCTCGGTGTCTGGGTGCAGGGGATCGACCAGGGCCTGGCACACCCACTAGGCCAGTGCTGTTCCACCAGGGCCTGGCACACCCACTAGGCCAGAGCTGCATCACTAGTTGCAGGCTTTGTTTTTACTTGAATTTTGCTTTTGGTAGAGACTTTAGTTCTGTAGGTGGTGGATGATGTTTTGGAAAACAAATGTTAAAAAATAATATATCTATATTTTTTTTTAAGCTTTGGGAAGTTGTGAGGGGTATTTAGTTGCCACAGTGGGGTTAACATGGTTCAGGTGGTAACAGTCATTTAGGTGTTTGTTGAATTTTTGCATTCATTAATCATGACAATTGTTATATCATGGGTTTTTTCTTTTTTTTTCATGAGTTCTAAAACAGCTCTTTTGAATCTTTGTTCAAAAAGATTTCCACTTTACAGTCAGCGACTCACCTATTTCAGTTTACAGTTAAAAAATATCACTCTAGCCATAAAAGAATGTGGAGAGTTGCTAGGATGGGTTGAAACTATAATCCTAGCATTAAGCTAATTTTATTTCAGTGAGTTTTATTGATGCACCTATATCCCTAGTTTATAGCAAAAAGCTATCAGAGAAAATCTGTTGTTACAATATGAATTGTTCCATATGATTTTTTTTTACAGAACACAATATATGCAGATAGAGCCTGAGTAAATACTATTAAATATAATTGATATATGGGGTCATTATAGAAACAGTATGTGAAAAAAATATATAACCCTTCAGAAAAATAACCTTATGCCATCCATAACTAATCATTAATACTTTGTGTAGAGCCTTCAAAATAAAAGTGTTATGTATTGGGTAAATACAGAAAAGTGGAATCAATTGTGTGGTAACATTTTTATCTTGCTGATTGGGATTCTTATTAAGAGTTATGTGTTGCCAGGTTAGTGGTCTATTTTTGTAATCCCAGCTTCTTGGGAAACCAAGGCAGAAGGATCAGAAGGCCAGCATGGGAAACTCAGCAAACTCCTGCTTCAAAATAAAATTTGGAAAGGATAGGTTGGAGGGAGGTGTAAGAAGAGCAAAATGGGGGGGGGGTTGGTATTATAAAAATATATGTTTGCAATATGAAAACACATCAAAACCTTATATTTTATAAACGTAATTGGCACTAATAAAATACTTTTTAAAAGGGTCTGGGGAATGTAGCTCGGTGATAGAGCACTTACCTAGAAGGTAAAAAAATCTAGTGCTGCTTGGGGTGGAACCCAGGTCCTGTGTATGCTTGGCAAACATTTTACTACTGAGTTACATTTCTAGCCCAAGATTTGATTCAAAAAATAAAAAAATAATGGTGTTTGCAGTAATATTTAAGATCTGAAGCTTTGTCATCAAGCAATACCTGTGCCTACATTTGTAAAACAGTAATAGGATCTACCTTCTAACCTATAGATAGATCTTATAATCACAAGGGTATTAGGAAAGTTAAATGAGATACAGTAATGTTTACAGAATGTTTAATGTGTTACCTGTAATACACTCAGATAACTGCTAATAATCTTATAGAATGGGAGAAGATAAAAACAATCCTAGGTAATGTGTCAGGAACCATAGGAGTAGCCTGGTGTGGTAGTGTACACCTGTAATCCCAGTATTTGAGAGGCAGACGCAGGAGGATCAGCAGAGTTCAAGGCAAGCCTGGGCTGCATAGCAAGATCAAGAACTGCCTAGCGAGACCCTGTCTCAAAAAACTAAAAAGCCAAACAAAATCCCAAAACCAAACTTTAGGAATTTTGCTGTTCAGAATCAGTAGCACGTTATGAAAAAAGGAAATTTTAATGCACTTTTGGAAAGTGCTGTACAAGAGAATTTATATTATGAGCTGATTATTATCTGGACTAAAATTGGGAAACAAATTTTACATAGGAATTCTTTAAATTTTTGTATCCTTTTCTGTGTACTAGCATATATTTAGCTGCTGAAGACTTCTTAGTTTTATTCTTTTATTTTTTGGTCTTTTTGAGACACAGGTCTCGCTATGCAGTTCAGGCTAGCCTTGGGCTCACTTTGTAGCCCAGGCTGGTCTCAAACTTGCAATGATCCTCCTGCCTCAGCTTCCTGAGTACTGGGATTACAGGAGTGTGCCACCACACCCAGCACATTTTTTGGTTTTTTGAGACCCGGGATGGGGTGGGGTGGTGAGCGTGTCTCACTATGTAGTTCAGGCTGGCCTTGAACTCAGTATGTAGCTTACCTGGCCTTGAACTTGGAGTGATCCTCCTGTCTCAGCCTCTTGAGTACTGACTGGGACGATAGCCATAAGCCACCATACTTGGCTGAAGAGCATTTTTAGAAATAGCTACATTAAATATAACTTATGTTGTTATAGTCAACCGATAATAGTTACAGTCCAACTGAATAAACTATAGCCTTTATGAATTGTGTGCCACAATTTGTCAGAAGTATCTTGAGTGAAAAAAAACCACAGGGCTATGGGTTTAGCTCAGTGGCGCAAGTACCTGCCTGGCAAGCACGAGATTGTGAGTTCAGTCCCTGGTACAAAACAACAACAACAACAACAAAAAACACAGAAACTTTACTCAGACTTGAATGTTTCTTTGCTTTGTTTGGAGCTATTAGCATATTAGAAAGGATTTGTGAGTCCTCTTTCCCCTTATACTACTAGTCTTTCAATAAAGAATACAGTAGGGACAGAGGACATAAATTGGGTAAACAGGAAAAAATTAGTTTGTTGATTTCTTTTTTTCTGAATAAATTAGTGACTTCCAGATTCACAATCCCTTAACCAAAACTTCTGGGGCATTAACTTTTAGTTAATGCATTCATATTTTTGGTGTGAAACAGTGCATGTTCACTAAATGAAAACTGTAATTACCTTGTCAAGGCTGGCTGTTTCTTTTTTTCTTTTGAGATGGTCTTGCTGTGTCGTTCAGGCTGGCTTTGACTCACATATGTAGCCGCAGCTAGCCTTGAACTCATAGTGATCCTTCTGCCTCCGTCTCCAGAGTGCTGTGATTGCAGGCGTGTGCTACTGTGCTCGAGAACGCTGGCATTTCTGCTGCTCTGTGTGCCAAGCAGGCGAAAAAGCATGTCACAGGATTGTGGACCTCTATCACTGTCTGTATTTTGGTGGAAGAGCTGTAACTCGGAAGTTTTGGGTGACTTAGTACTTAGAAAGCATAGCAAGCGTTTCCCACTGTGTTTTGTCTCCTAGTGCACACGACTGGCCCCGGTACAGAGAGTGTCCCCAGCCCTCCAGGTACCGGGTGATCCAGGCCGAGATCTTAAGCGCAACCATGTGGTTCTGGATTCTCTGGCGCTTCTGGCATGACTCGGACGCTGTGTTGGTAAGTACCACTGCAGAGAGTGGTTCTTGTCTTCCGTGGAGTTGGGGCAGGGAAGATCTGTTGATAGCTTATTTTTCTGTGGTGGATCCCTTCACCACTATGTTGCCCATATATATGTGCAGGAATCCTGTTGCTTATGAAACTTACTGCCTTCTGAAATATTGTATGTGGTAATGTACATCTGGATGGTCTGTGTCTCATGGTTTCTGTTAGATTGCCGAATTTGGAAAGGGGAGTAGAAATTCTCTTGGGACCAGGGATATAGCTCAGTGGTGTGAGCACCTGCCTGGCAAGCATGAGGTTGTGAGTTTGATCCCCAGTACCAAAAACAAAACAAAAAACCCCCAAAACAAATAAACAAACAAAACCCCCAAAAAACCCAGCTTAAGAAATTAATTCTCTTACCTCTGCAGGACAGGTTTACTGGTGGGTTGTAGTTCACATCTCAGTTCCTTTAATGACAGATATCCTCTACTCTGCCCAAAGGATCAAGGCAGTCAGCATTAGGTGGGAGAGATGTGGGTTATTCTGTCTTGTGAGTGAAGTTACTTATTGCTGCTTTCTAACCTGTGGTTAGCCTCAGCTGAGCTCTCATCATATTTGCATAGACTCTATTCTCTAGGAAATTACAGCTTTGACATGGAGCTCTGGGGCTGGGCGTGTAGCTCAGTGACTGAGTATCTGCCTAGCATGCAGGAAGTGTTGTGTTCAGTCCCTAGCACCAAAACAGAATTTAACCAAAAAAGACATTGAAGTCCAGAGTACTATGGGCTTATTTTCAGGATAGAATACCTCCCGTTTAAACATTATGCAAGTGTTAGAAGCATGCAGTTGCTTAATATCCCATTTCTCTTAGAACTCTCTTCATTAGTGTCAGGAAGGAGCTGCTTGGGTGTCTGAACCCTGTTTGACTGTAGGTCAGGTATCAGGAGTAGAGATGGCTGTAGACATCAGGTAGGGATGTACCCAGGTATGCCTCTACTCTGGATTAGAGGTGCTCATGTCCACTTGAGGCTCCCACGTTTCCCAGCAGGAATAATAGGGGAATTTCAAACAGGTTTTTTTTTTTTTTTTTTTTGAGATAGCTCTGTAATTCAGGCTGGCCTCGAACTCATGGAAATTCTCTTGCTTCAGCTTTTAGAGTGGGATTACAGGTGTACACTACCATGTCTGGTGAATGGAACACTTGTATCTTTTCAGGACTCTTAGGCATTGCTGAGATGTGGAATATCCCTGAAATCTATTGCCTCTATCAAAACACGAGTGGCTTAGGTTGGGACCCTGAAATGGCCCCTGTGCATAGTTATACACTGAAGAGCCATCGTGGGTCAGGGCCTGTATGTATGGCAGTTAGGTTTATGACTGGTATCTTTTTCTTTATGTTTCCTTTGCAGTTAATGGCATCTGGTATAGATTCTTGACTTTATTCTTTCTTGAATGATTGTCCCCAGGGTCACTTCCCATATCCAGACCCTTCCCAGTGGACGGATGAAGAGTTAGGTATCCCTCCTGATGATGAAGACTGAAGTGTGGGCTCGGCTCTTTACAAGGAGGTGTGCCTTCAGTTCCTGTTCTTAAAGTCTCATTTACCTTGTGTCATAAACTTTTTTCCTCCTCAAGTCCATTTTATTTCAAGGAGAAAAAGAAGAAAAAAAACCAACCTAAAACAAAATTTCAAAACATCAATCAGGGGCAACAATGATACATACATTACGCATTGTCATCCCTAAATCATTCACCCAGAGCATGAGACATCTGCATTCAATTGTCAGTAATACTGGCTCAAATCTTTCTCTTCAGCAAACTCAGAGAAATCAGTAGTATAACTATCTTAACTATTTTTCTATATACATATACATACACATACACATTTGTTTCTTTCAGCTTCTCACACTAATGAGACAATACGATGTTTACGTGTGTGTGTGTGTGTGTGTGTGTCTTATTTCACTAATGAGTATGGTCTCAAGTTGCATCCATTTACCTATAAAATCTCCAATTTATCCTTCATAAACATTTGTTTTGACATTGTATCTTTGACAGTCTGGGGAAAACTATTTTTTTCTTTCTCTCTCTTTTTTGGTATCAGGAGCAAACTCGGGACCTTGCACTTGCCAGGCAGGCACTGTGCTGCTGAGCTGAATCCCCAGCCCAGTCCTGTATTTTCATACGTGCTGTCCTCCTCTTCCTTTGGTCTTACCTGCATTTTCATTGAAATGAGTTTTTCCTAAGTTGAGTTATGTTTTCAGGTTCCATTTCTTGATCAAAGACAACATATTAAAAGCGTTTCTGCCTGCACAAGGCCCTGGGTTCAGTCAGCAACACAAAATCAAAACAGGAAGACGACCGATTCCATCAGTTTTGAGCCAGACCCACGACAGATAGGACATTATGGTGGGATGTGGCTGCAGACGTGCAGGGACTTCTCTCAGTACTTCACGGAGAGGTCCAGATATGGAGTGTCACAATGGAAATTAACTCTATGGAAAGTAACTCTTTTTTGGAAATTAATTTTTTAAACAACAAAGGATATATAGGTTTTTAATTTTCTAGGTCAGGAAGGCTTCTTTTTTTTCTTTTTTCTTTTTTGGTACTGGGGATTGAACTCACGACCTTGTGCTTGCCTGGCAGGCGTTTAAGCCACTGAGCTAAATCCCCAGCCCCAGGAAGTCTTCTTTTAAAAGGCAATATTAGGAAGAATCCTTTTATCTACAAAACTTCAGGGTCAAGACATTCTCATTTTATACATTTTTAAATGACAATTGCTGTCATTTAAAAATACCTTGAAAGTTAGCAGAGTGTGGTGGCACATGCATGTAATCCCAGTGCTTAGGAAGGAGACTGAGGCAGGAGTTGTTCCAGGACAGCCTGAATTACATAGCCAGACTGTCACAAAACAAAACAGCTCCCCAACAAGCTCCCCAAATACTTTGAAACTTCTAATTTTTTTTTTTTTTTTTTTTTGTCTTTTTGAGAGACAGGGTTTTGTTATGAAGTTCAGGCCGGCCTCAAATGCTTGGCAATCCTCCTGCCTCAGCCTCCCAAGTGCTGGGATTACAGGCGTGCGCCACTATGCTCAGCTTCATTTATTTTTTTGATAAGTATAAACTAAGAGAAAGGATTTTGCTTTGCTTTTCTGTAAGTCTATCACATGATCAGAGCTCAATAAATGCTTGAGTACTGTAATTCAATAAAATTATGGATCTGGATTAGTAAATATAAAAGCACTTAAAGCTTTTCACTTTTGTTTTCCTTACAGGAGCCGGGTGAAAATGTCAAGAAATTATGGACTTCCTATTGTAAAGTTGTAAATTAAAGTGGTTTGGCCAAGAATGTGGAGCCGAGTCAAGTTTTTGATAATGACAAGCACGTTTTACTTTCTGTGCCCTTTCAGCTGAGCCTTGTGGGTACCCCATGATGTAGACATGTTGCAGTGTCATTTATGAGTGAGGACATGGAGGATAAGGTGGAGTTACTTAGTGTTAGCGTCACACACTGCTAAGTGGGGAGGTCAGGTGTGACCTGAGTGCATGAACGACAGCGCCACACTGCCTGCTGCCTCACTGTGTGTCTCGTGTGTGGTGGTGGCTGTAGTGAGACCCACTCTAGCCCTTTCTCTGATCTGGGTGCACAGAGGTTAGGTTAGGAGCAGCATAACCACTCAGTGTCTCTGCATCTCTGGGGGCTGGGCATTCCGTTGTCTTTCATAGGACTTTTTTTTTTTTTTTTGTCTTTTTTGAGACAGGGTCTCACTACGCAGTTCAGGCTGGCCTTGAGCTCACTTTGTAGTCCAGGCTGGTCTCGAACTTGTAACGATCCTCCTGCCTCAGCTTCCCAAGTGCTGGGATGACAGGCATGAGCCAAGATGCCTGGCTTTCATAGGACTCTTGAATCACTACTTCTTTTTTTTGGTACTGAGAATCGAACTCAAGACTTCATGCTTACCAGGCAGGCCTCGCACCACTCGCACAGGCTCTCTGAATCACTTCTAACAAGAAGTTCTGAGGGCCAGAGGAGCAGGAGATAAGGATCAAACAGGATTTTTCACTTATTTGGAAATTTGTTTCTAGGTGTTCTCCAGCATCCTCTAGTGCTACAAATCTAAGTTGTAGGGACAGAATTTTTGTCTGTCAGCAGATAAAAATCTTCAGCACAGTGTAGCTTGATGACTTGCCTGGAAATGCAGCTCTTTATACAGTCTTTTGTGCTCCAGCAAGGAAGGAGAGCCAGGTCTGTGGTGTCAGGCTGTGGTTAGGTTTTACACTAAATGCACTAAATACACTAAATGCAGTCAGCTTCAGGCGGAGGGGAGACGGTGTGATTTTGAGTCCTGGGGCTTCTGCTTCCCCTTGTTACTCTTCAGTTATGCAGAGAGGGTGCAATGGCAGCAAAAGTTGAGGCATGTGACACGCCAGGGGAGCTGACTCTGCCACCAGGGCTTTCTTTTGTAGATCTTATTTTTGTTGTCCTCCTCTTTGCCCCTCATATCATTAGAAGTTGTTTTGGAAGGAATGTAATCAACAGTAAAATTAAGTAGGTAATTCATTAGCTTTTTTCCTGAGAAATCAGTTGCTTGACTTGAATTAAAAGATAACTTCATTTTTATATATTTTTTGTTTTTTAAAGAGAATAAAACTAAGCAAAATAAAACAAAATAAAACCAATCAAAACAAACTAGTGTAAGTGACACAAGACTTCAAAACAATATGAAATTAACAATAGTTACCATAATGCCTTGTCTTCAAAGTAGTTGTGGATACCTTCAGACATAGTAAAAACCAAACAAAATAGAACAGAACCAATAAAAGTGAAACAATGCAATAACGAACTTCAAAACAAGATAAGATGTAAATCCAAAATGGCTTCCATAATGTATCTTATCTTTGAAATAGCTGCCCATGCCATCTGATATAATAAACAGAACAAAACAATAAAACCCAACCCAAAAAAACAATGAGAATGACACGGGACTTTAAAATAAGAGTGTTAACAATGGCTGCCATTACAGAAGGAGATTCCTCATAGATGCTACATTGTTATCCTCTGAATAGATGATCAGACCACTGGCCCTAGACCTGCAAAATCAGTGAAACTATAAACACTACAAGCATTAAATTGTATTTTACCTCAATAGCTATCATTGCAGCCTGTGTTTCTCTAGATCAGCTAGTCACTTACAGGTTTGGTGTGGTGGTATGGATGGCTCTTGTTTCCCAGCCTGTGCACTGGAAAGGGCTGGCATCCAGCTCTTCCCCCGCAGCAGCCCACGTGTGGCACTGATTTGCAGGGAAGACTTATTATTGGTGACTTCTTGTTCTCTTTCCCTGCAGTTTGAGAAAGGCACTGACTCATGGGACTTTCGTCTTTTTGAGACTTTCACTATGTAGTACAGGCTGGCCTTGAACTTGCAGTAATCCTCTTGCTTCAGCCTCCTGAGTGCTGGGATTACAGGTGGGCACCATCATGCCCAGCCTTAAAAGATAACTTTAAAGGTATATTTGTTGTTGTTTAAAGGAACATTCTCTGGCCAGGGATATAGCTCAGTGGTATATCCCTGGCAAGTGTGAGGTCCTGAGTTCAATTTCCGGTACTCCCCAAAAGAAACTTTTCCACTCTTGGTCTGTTAAACGAGTTTGTGCAGACAGAGGAAACTGTACCAGGCTTCTCAGAGGAATGGGCCTCCACACTGCTGCACAGTGATTGAGAAAACACTTCAGTGGGAAAGGGCGCCAAGGGATAGTAGGTGATTTGACTGATGGCAGTATATAAAGGAAGCAGCGGCAAAAACAGACTGTGGGCCACACACCATGGTAAATACCTTCTGGGCTAATGTATTTAGTCCTTATTTCCATTTTTTTTTTTTTTGTACCAGGGATTGAACTCACAACTTGCGCTTGCCAGGCAGGCTCTTACACCACTGAGCTAAATCTCCAGCCCCTTATTTCCATTTTCTAACATGCATGGGTCAGGTAAATTCACCAGGCTTAAATAGCTCTTGGAAGAAACAAGGTTCAAATCCTGGATATGTCTAGGTGGAGTTGGATTAGGTAAGAGTAAGGGGAGCACGGTCTACACCTTTGTGATCAGATCAGAGTCAAGGTCCTGTGTGTTTACATACCTAAATGACTTTATGCAACAGTAGTGCTTCAAAACCTGTGATGACATACTTTCTTTTTAGTCCAGTACACACATTTAAGTCTGTTCACTAGGCGTGTCTACTTGTAGTTTGAAAACCTGTTACAGTGTTTCAGAAGCTCAGGCTCCGGAGTCTGACCTTTTGGATCCCAGTCCTAGGTCTGCCATTTACTTGCTGTCAGTTTGGGCAAGTTAGAGTACTTATTTTGATCTGTGCCTTAACTCATTTGTCAGATGGATTAAATGAGTTAACTTGTAATGCTCTTAGAGCTTACCTGGCACGAAGGAAGCCATTGTTAGCTCTAGACCACTGTGTTTAGGCTGTTTCTGGTGACCCTGCTTTCCTAGCTGGGTTTTTGAAGGAAAGCCTCCATATGAGGACAGACCGTAAGCTCTGAGTATTCAATGGTTGCAGTGCCACTTGCTCTCTGTCCAAAACAAGCAAGCAAAGCTAACGCATTATCTGTCTCTCTTCCTGATGAGTGGCTAGAAGTTTGCTCACAGCAAGTTTTAGGTATGTAGAGAGGTACTCTTGTGAATGGGAAGGTTGGTGGTGATCAGGTGTCAAATTTCAGTACACATAACTTTTCTGGTTTCCAATGGAAGTGACAATGTAAACAACACAACTGGTTAGAAAGTTATACAATGTAAGTGGTATGTGAAGAGTGCTGCCTGTTACATGATGATACAGAAGCCTTCTTGGTTCCACTGGTCCCTGGAACTAATTCTGTAGAAAAAGTTGAGTGTTGCCTTCTGACATCAGCTCAGGCTCATCAGTCAGAGAAATGGGAGCCTCTACACTGGCATAAAGACCTGTTTCTGCTCTGGGCTTTTGCTTTCTGTCACTGCACTGGCAGTGGATGGTGTGGACCTTGCAGTGTCCATTTCAGGTCTGAACTCACGGCTGTGGAGCCACCAACCATTTCTGTCCTGTTCCATCACCACCACCATGATGTTGGGTGGCCCCTGGCTCTGTAAGTCTAGGCAACACCAGTCCTTCAGGGTTTCCTGTTCAGTTACTGACATGAAAGGACTTGGGCCGATTATCCCAAGAACTTACTATGCACTGACATTTTATGAGGTTGGCAGACTATATATCCCACACAGCTGGTGTGATGATCACGGCCCAATATTTTGGAAGAGCTAGTATGGCAGTTTTTGCAGTAGCATTTTATAATAACCAAGGCAACTATCATCGTGAGACAAATTTTAGGGAACACTTGTATGAAACAGAAGAAATAGAGTCACAATTACTCTTAAAATCATGAAGGTCATTTAGAAGATGAACTTCTACAAGGTAGTACAAAATTACATTTTTTAAAATGTTCAACATCATGATCATTCAAGGGATGCAAATTAAAACAACACTGAGATTCTCTTACCCAAGAAAGAATGGCTAACATCAAGAAATCAAGCAGTAACAAATGCTGGAGGGGCTATGGGGAAAATAGAACCCTTCTCCACTGTTGGTGGAAATGCAGACTGGTGCAACCACTATGGAAATCAGTGTGGAGATTCCTCAAAAACCTAGGATTGGAGGTCCCATTTGACCCAGCTATTCCCCTTTTGGGTATCTTCCCAGAAATATTAAAAACTCATACAACAGTGACGTATGTGTACCCATTTTTATGGCAGCACAGTTTGAAATAGAAACAAATCATTATGCCAGTGTGGAGGCTCCCATTTCCCTGACTGATGAACCTGAGCTGGTGTTGGAAGGCAATACTCCACTTTTTCTAGTAGAGAATTAGTTTCAGGGACCGGTCGAAACAACCTAAATACCCATCAAGTGAGGAATGGATAAAAAAGATGTAGTACTTTTATACAACAGAGTACTACTCAGCGATAAAGAATAAACTTGAGACTTATAGGTAAATGGATGCAACTTGAGTCAATACTCAAGTGAAATAAATCAGACATGTATGTGTAAACATCATATTGTCTCACTAGTGTGAGGTGAAACATATGTATACTATATAATTATATAATGTATAATTATTAGTCTACACATTATATAGTTAAGATAGTTATACTAATTTCTCTGAGTTCACTGAAGAGAAGGACTTGTGCTGGTATTGTTTGGACAATTGAATGCAGATGTCTTGTGCTCTGGGTGAATGATTTGGGGATGGCAATGTGCAATGTATGTACCATTGTCCCGATTATTGTGTTCTGAAATTTTATTTTTCTCTTTGAAGTAAAATGGATTCGGAAAAAAATTTACATTTTTCAGATGAGGAAACTGCAATTAAGGAAATACTTAATCATGACAGTATCTTAGGGTTGAAGACCTGAAAACATTCCTAAGTGTATGCCTTGTTGAGGACTTTTCTGTCCCTTTATATTGTTCATGGACAGTTTCCACATGAAGTTTTAAAACTTTAGCTCTCTTCTGCAAACCTTGGCAACGTGACATATTTTGTCTTTGAGGTGTTTTTGAAAATTTAGGTCATGAGGGTTCATCAATTCAGTATTATTGCAATTGTAAGATTCATAATAAAGAAAACAAAGATTCAGTAGTATTTACAAAAAATCAAAGTCACGAAATCATGCATAAAATCAAAAAATTGGGTAAACCAACATTTAAAAAATTCATTTAAAACATGAGTGCATAGTTTCAAAAATACATGTTTGTATGCAATATTCTCTATTACTATAAAAATGTATGACTTAAATCGAAACAACTCTAATGTGAATTACTACAGATAAACTTGTTTACTAAATTGGAGCATATACTTCAGTTGTGTTTTTGCAGAGGAGAGTGCTCACTTTAAAGATATATAAGGTTACAACATCTTAAAATAACGGTCATCACTAACACAGGACAAAAGACACCTTGACAGGTTACATGCATGTGTAATGGGTCATGTGGGAATCTTGACAATTTTCACCCCTTTCCCCAACAGTACTCAACATGACATAGGAAACAAAAATGTGTATTTTTCAGTTTCTACTGCCTGGAAGAAATGAGTGTTAAAACCACTGACTGCTTTTGATAATTGAATGTAAATGCTACAGAAATAATCTTGATAAAGACTTCTCCATGCAGTCAATCTTTATTATAGCAATATTCGCATATTCACATCAAGTACATAGAACTTTTTTTGCCTTTTATATAATACAGTTTTTAAATAACTTTACACAAATAATTTTCTTCAATCTGATTTTCAGCTATCTTTTTTTATTTAATTCTCCATGCTTTCTATCCAAACGGAACAATATTTTCCATTATACAAATTTACATGAGAAAAACTCCAAAGTACAAATGAAGGGACCTGAGCAGGAAAGAGAACCAAAGTATCAGGAAATGGGGATGGGGAAGAATTAAAAAAAAAAATTCAGGCAAACATTGAAGATTAAGGGATAAGAGGGAGACATTATCCTTTTGACTGAAAATAAATGTCTTTTTCTTATGAATTGAAAAATAAGCTTTAAAAATAGTTACTCCATTGTAATTTTTGCAAAGCAGGTATAGAGAGATCTTGGACAATGAAAAAGCTCTCATCTTTCCACCGGGTACACCCAGGCTCCATGAGAACCCTTTCAATGCTTGAATGGAACTGAAGTGAACTAAACCTGAACCTTCGGCAGTAAGAGACAGGAGGAATGTGTATATGCGGTGCTGTGAGGTTCCAAGTGGTGGACAGGAGCCATTAATTCACTGCAGTTCCAACATGAAGCATTTCCTTTTCCTCTCCCTTGCGTGAGACTTGTTCTTAAAACCAAGAAGTACATGAAAGAGGGGGAGGGATTTCCTTTTCCTTGATCTAAACCAAAGAGCATTCACAACTACTGAAGAGTACTGAGACACAGGCTGATGAATGCTAAAATCAACCTCCCGACCAGTTGTACAATCCTGTCTTAGGAGAAGCAGCAACTGCTGAATGAGGAAAGAATCAGACATACACCCAACAAGTGGGATGATCCCAAATGTGTATTTTCTGTGATAGTCCTTCACACAGGTGACACCACAAAGGCCAGATCAAACGCTGTGCCATGTAGCATAGCCAAAGGAAACACAAAGGACACAATGCATTTTAAAATACAGAAAGGAAAAGATCACTCGACCTGCATGCATGTACACACACACACACACACACACACACACACTCTCTTTCTCTTCCTGGTATGTAAACTAATGTAACATGAAGATAAATAAGACATAAATGTTAGCCACTGACATTGGTAATAAACATGAATAAAAAGGCATATGTTTATATAGCTGGTTTTAATCAGGTATGGAACACACACAAATGCATTAGGAAGGAATGATTTAAAAAAAAAAACCCTTCACAGCTTAGAATAAAAAGCACACTTATTGCACTCATATTTTGTTTCAAATAATTATTATTTCCCACCCTCATTAGATTTTCCCTAGTCCCCAGACTTAACTACTCCCCAACCCTTTTTGGTCCATTTCCTCTCCATCTGTGTCAATCTTTCAGTCTACTGCTTATGCTAAGTCTGTAGTTTCTTCCTATATAGCTCATAGTCCATCCAAACACATGTGGGTTCAAAAAGACTTAGCACACAAATGCAAGAGACTGACTTCCAAAGCAAAACTGAGACTCAGCAACGTTCTCATAACCCCCACTCCAGCCCTGTCAACCAACTCTTGGCCTCGCTGCTTCATGCATTTCCTGCCTGACTCCTCTGCATCCACAATGGTAGTGGGAATCAATTTTCATGGGTGCCGGACAATGTACTCAGCCTGCCAGGAGAAGCAAGTGGTTTGCACAAAAACCTTTTTGATATTAACATGAATAAATATGTTTCAATTCTGTTTTCAAAGAATACTTCAATCTATGGAATTCTTTACCAAAAAAATGCACCAAAAAAACAATATACTGGCTGTATCCTCACACAAATTGGTTATATCACTGAAATTAGTCAAAACAACTAAATAAAAGTAAACATTTTAGTGAAACTGATTTAGTAATCAATAAAATAAATAAACAGCCAGGTGTGGTGGTGCACACCTGTAATCCCAGCTCTTGGGAGGCTGAGACAGGAGGATCACCAAGAATTCAAGGCCAGCTTGGGCTACATAATGAGTTCAAGGCCAGCCTGAACTACACAGCAAGACTCAAAAAGACAGACCAAACCAACCAACCAACCAACCAACCAACCAACCAACCAACCAACAAAACCACAACTAAATAGTTGAAATTGTGGATGCTGAAATAAAGGCTCTATTTTAATCACTGTATTGAGGTTGTGAATAAGTGTACCTATAATTTTTTTTTCTTTTTTTTAACCTGTCACCTTAAAAATTAAAGTCTTTGGATTCTCTCCTCTTCTACTTTAAAATTACCTGCTGAAACTGTTATTCTTTCCACAATTAACAAAAATTAGGAAAAAGTTTCAATTTACATGTGTATGTCCAAATAGAGGTGAAAATAGGTTACCTGAAAACAAAGCTTATTGTCTAGTGTACTGCTATCCTAAACACTGTATCAGGGGTTTCAACTTGACCAGAGCCAGAAGCACAGAAAGACCATGAACACCTTGGCCACTTTACTCTCTGGCTCATTGACAACCAACCTCTGTAGGCAGAAATGCTACCACCTGCCCTAGGCCTCAGTAATTAACCTGCGACCTCAGCAACACAGCTGCAGGATAAGCTGCAGACAAGTGCTGACTGTCTTGGGTGGTGCAGGATGACTCAGAAAGTGCTCCTCACACATACTGGTCAGGTGCTCATGATATCAATGGCCCTTTGCAAAGGACCCCCTAGAGACTCCCTCCTTGGCTCCTACTGTGTACAAGAGCACAATCAACTTCATTTGCAAACAAGTCCTGGGAGGCAAGTTTATATTTGAAACTTGGAAAAATCAGTGTCTAGATCAGCAGCAGTACTCTGGAAACAGGATCAAATCAAATTCTGTCCTGTATTTTAATTTCTCCTAAGTCAATAAGCATGATTGCTGCCCAGCATACAGTACTTTACACTACAGCAGTTTCTTAAAATGTCTCAAACATTTCTGTTGTATAAAAGTTCCATGCTTTGAAGAACCTACGGGAGTAGAAAAAGTTTCTCTAGAAATGTCACTGAACTCTATTTTCAACCTAGTTTCTCTATATGATAAATATATCTGACTATACTAGGGATTATGCACTTTAAAAAAATAATTTGTTCACTGAAAATTTACCTGTTTTCTCATTTTTAAATGTGATTCTGGCTGTAAACTCTTTAGTGGATTTATTTTTGCAGTCTAAATTGCACTCTAAAAAAATATTAACACAGCTTAGTTAAACCAGAGTGGCTGCTCTCTTCATGAATCACTGATTTCTGCTAAAATTTTAGCTTTTTTATTGCATTATAAAGGCACAGTAATAAGATCATTTGGCAAATTGTCAAGGTATTTTTTAGAGCCTCCCTCTACCATTTTGCTGCATGACTTTTAAGTCATTTGCTGTTTATATTCACATCTTCCAGTGCTGGCTGTGGTTCTGGATAGCCCAGCGGTTGACACCTGCTAATTCAAGGTGCTTATGTTTATTCTAGCAGTAAGGACACCAACCTGGACAAAGGAGAGAATCTTGCAAACAGGATGCTCATTCTACCCCTTTAGCTGGGCAGTCTATTTATATGAGCATCTGTCGGAGCTGTTGCTAACTCATTATGAAGATGTGCTGTCTTGCCAAGTCTACTGGAAATTAAAATTATATTACTGGTAGCAAAGTGATACCATAACCATGTAACTTCACACAACTGACTTCAGGTTAAGATTCTGAAAGAATCCCCTAAACAGATTGGCTTTGCTTTCTATAACATTCACACTCTGGGCTACACTTTGTGTTTTTTCTTAGTATCACCACTTAAATGTATAATGCCCTTTTGGACAAAATGAGTGTTCAAATACAAGTACACATAAAATCTTAAATCACCTTCATGTTCCAGGGCTCCCGACTGTGTTTTAAAATAAGTAACTATTCATTACCTCATTCTGAGGAGGTAGTTTTTTTGAAGAGGTTACCTGAACCCTGCAATGTGTTTCACACTAACGCTAGATGAAGAGGTTTGTGGTGGCTGGCGAGGTGGCTGTGTGTGGGGACAGTGAGTGTGAGGAGGGGTGCAGGAGCTCCCACTCTGCCTGATGAACGCCACAGAGTAGTGTGTGATGAAAGCGCCACAGCTGCACCCAACAGGAAGAAGGAAGTATTTACAAAGTTTCAGGCTGACAATACCGAATTATTTTTTTACACAATGCTCAGTCTTCTCTAACATCAACATAAATGTAACAAGGGATTTAGACTGGACTTTATCTTCTAGGGTGCCCCAGTATGTCCAATTAGACCTCAAATACAATTGAGTGGAAAGTTCAGGAACCAGAATTTGATAGCTATTCAGAATCTTCTTTTAAGGTACACATAAATACAAATGATCACATTGGATTTTCTATTCACAAATATTTTAAAACTACCTGTTTTTGGTCAATACTATTTCAGTGGCAAGTCTGAGTGTTTGCTGGGCATGGTGGCACATGTCTGTAATCCCACCACTGAAGAGGCTGAGGCAGGAGGAACACCACTAGTTCAAGATCAGCCTGGGTTACACAGAAGTTCAAGGCCAGCCTGAACTATAGCAAGACCCTGTCTCAAAAACCAAACCAAACCAAACCAAACCAAAAAAACCAAGTCCTCAACCCTAGTTTAATGATGAAAAAAAGTCCATTGGGAATATTACATATTTAAAAACAATCTTCTATTGTTGTCTCAAATTTTTCAGAAGGCTTCATTCTCCCTAGCAAAAATAAAACACATGGCAGAAGGCACTGCAGCCACTTCCAGACACAATTGACAATTACAGCATTACAAGGTGATCGGTGAAGCAGCCACACACTGTCTGTATGATTTACTCATAAAGTGCTTTGCACAAACAAGGACTTCTTCCTTGCATTTTCTTAGGAGCTCAACAAGTCTTTCTGTAGTCTAAGCATCTAAAAATAAAGCACATAAAACTCAAAGGGAAATCTCTTTTCTTGTTATTTGTAAATAGGAAAAAAAAACCTATTTGATGGGAAATAAAATTTAAACATTTCATTTATTTGTATTTTTAAAGTTCTCTATAAAAACCTCTCAATACCCTGAGCCTGGCCTCTGGACAGTTTTACTTGATATCAAGTCTGCTCCCTCTTTTCAAATCAAGTAGCAACCTATTCTAAAATGAAAGCAAGAAAAAAACTATCATTTGCATTTGTTTAGAAAACTCTAAAGCTTATCTTCAGCCTTAGGTGCAGGTGGTGCTGCACTAAGGCCCCAACTCCAGGCTCCTCCTCAGCCGGACCTGAACCTGTGCTAGGGTCAAACCTAGCTCTCTCCAGCTGGGTGTGAGACCTGACTCCATCTTGGTGAAGGGAACTCAGTCACGTCTAAAAGCATCTATACAGCCATTTTTAAAAAGAACAATTGACCAATGCTTTTCCAAAAGAGGCAGCATAATATGCACAGAGACACTATTCACATCAGCACAAATCATTCCTATCTTTGCCATTTTCTAAATTTTATAAGACATGGCTATGTTCATGTAAGAGCTAAAACCACAATTTTCACCAGGCTGTAATCTGATGACAGCTATATTAGCAAAAACCATCTAAAGGTAATGAATAAGTAGCAAGCAGGCCACAATAGTGGGGCCAGGAGTTAGAATTTGAGACATTTAAATAAGAATTTCTCACCCCAATTTATTTTAGGTCTTCCTGACTTTCTTTTAGGTCCTTGGCTTGGCTGTGTTAGGTTAATGTCATCTCATTTGATTAGCATTCCTAAAACCCAATGAATGATTCTAGATTCCTCGTAAGGGAAATATTTGCCATTAGTACATCTGGTAACTTTCTTTGCTATTACTCTGATTTATGATACCCTATAATAAAGACCAAGGGAAGCTATGAAAAAGTTCTGTTTTCCATTTGTATGAAGATGAGATTGATTTAGCTTCTCATACGACAGCAGCTTTCTACAAAAACAACTAATGATAGGCTTTCACATGCCTTCTCTCAGCCCCAATATCCTTACCATTTCTGTTCTCTACCTGCTGCCAGGTACTAACTCAGCTGCCAATACCCAACCTTTTGAAGACCAGGCTTGGGAAAAAAGGGAAGAAAATAAATGGCGATACCACCGTTTTTATTTTAGGTTGCATATTCTAGATAAAAGACCAGGAAGAGGATTTAGGATGTAGTGTAGGAATAAGTTGGAAGAAACAATGAGATTATTAGCAAAGATGTTAGTATGGATCCAGCAAGTACCATTAATTTAAAAATTATAAATATTTTTCATTATGCTAAGACTCCCATATTTACGTAGAGAAAAAGGTAATGATCTTTCTTAAAAGTTGATTATGTAACAAAAATAGAATTTTAAGGATATATAATTCTGTTGGGAAGTATTGTTGTATTCCAATTCAATTCAATCTGAAAATTATGTTGCTTTGAATAAAAATACACTAGAAGAAACTTGAAAATGAAAACTTGTACCTTTCATTTAAATTACATAATTTCCTCACATTTGAAACTATTGTTGAGCACTTTTGTAGGCTTTTAATTAGGTACTATCCATGGCCTTTTGTGCCCTGGACAAGTAGCCATGTAAGAAGTTGGTGACTGGAAGAACTCAGAGAAGACTTAGACTGTATTTTCCTGAGAATCCGCTATGTAGTGGATGAAATGAGTCCCCAAACCTCATCTTCATTGCTGGACCCAATGAGAAAAGAAGGCGATGTGTGCCAGCACTGTCCAGCCTGCATGGTTAGGCAGAGCCCAGGGAACAAGGCAACCAGAGGCCAGAGACCAGGGAGGTCAGGAAGAAGATGCAGCATTCCCTCGCCCTCTGCCTCACGTGCTCCTCATCCCTCACCCTCCTTTTCAATAAGAGAACTTCACTCTGAAAAAACCTGTCAAGGACTAACCATGTGCCACGCAGAAAGGGTATGCTGCATTTTGGTTCCATCCCTCAGAAATTAACCGGTGGCAGCTAGGGGAAAGAGCTCCATAAACAACATCCCAGAACAGCCAAGAGAACGGTGCTTGGTGATTGAAACTGCCCCATCAGATGATCAGCCACAAATTGATCTGGTGGTTAGAAGAACAAAGTTGACTGGCAGACTTTCCATAGCAAATTTCCCAAGCTGTATCAGCAGTTTCTTTCCATCATGCCTGACCATCAAAAGGTCAGAATTCAGGGTCTCTCCTCTTTCTTCCTGGGAGTGGGCAGACTTGTATGCACGTGGTATTTGTGTTGAAGAAGAAACACTGGCAGCAGAGAATTCTGGTTCCTAAAATATTCTTCCCTCTTTTGATGGATAGGAAATTCCATTCTGTTCCATACCAGCTTATGCATTAAAAATTTTGTATCTTTAAAAAAAGATTTGAGGAACAGAACTGTGTTTTGATGTTAACGAACTGTACCAACACAAGAGTTAAGAAATAAAGAGTAGATGCTGCCATGATGGTGTGGCTACTTGAAGGCTGCAAATTCTCCTGTAGAGGGAGGACAAGAGCTAATTTTAAAAGAGTTATCTCAACTTACAAAAGCCTCATTTGTACCTCACTGAAAGGTGACTAGTTTTGTATTATAAATCTAGAACATCACCAGTAGTTTAAACCCCAAACGGCTGAAACTCATAAAAGAACACACACACACACACACACAATTTCAGCTGTATGAATGAAATACCAAATCTGCAGATAATTTCCCAGCTGAATTTTATGCATTATAGTTCAGTTCAAATAGAAAACTGTTCCATAATGAATAAAAGTTGTAATGAACTGTACAACAGTAATGTCAAGTTATAGAATACTTTTCTCTCTAAATTATCCACTCTACTCATTTTTAGCGCTTATATTATTATAATGCCACTATTAGGAAGGAAGAAGCAGAAATGATCTTCATTTTATAAAAGACAAATTAGGGCTTTGAATGGTTTGTGCATATTATACCTTCCACTTTCTAGTTAAACTTTCCTTTCCAACTACCAAAAAGTCAATCTAGGCACATGCCACTGAACAGAATTCTCTGCATAAGGAATTATTTAAAACACAAAGTTCCTTTTGGGTATCACACTCCTCTAGCTTAGTGAATTTGGGAGCTTCATGGCATTATTTTTCATCTACTATCTTGTCTACATCTTCCACATATAACTGAATGAAGGCCAGTGTCTATTATATATGCTGCAGTTAATTTCTGGGGGTTGGTTAATAACTGACAACTATCAGAATTCAGTCAGTCATAACATTTTAACAGCAACTTCTGATGAACCTCCAAGCGATCATTTATATGAATATACTAATCTAGGAATAACCTATCCCTGTTTTGATGCCATTAGACTCCAACTGGTTGCTAGAGAATGTCAGCATATCCCAAAACCCAACAGACTGCTAATGACTTGCTGGCTGACTCCTAAGATTTTCATGATAACAGTGGCAACTGTGAGTGGCTAACATATGGCAGGTGTCTCAATGAACACTGCATACACATCTTCCTCTAATCTCAGAATAACTCTCTGAGACAGCTGCTGTTACTTATTTTCATTTTATAAATGAGCAGGATGGGGTCTATACTGGTCAAGTATCTTACCCAAGGTCACACAACTAGAAAACTGTGGAACTGGAAAGTACTAAGTGCTGACTTGAAAGCCTAGGATGACAAGCACCTAAACAATTAATTAATTAATTGGTACCAAGGACTGAAATCATGACCTCATGCTTGCCAGGCAGGACCTTATGCCTCTGAACTAAATCCCCAGCCCAGCACCTAAACAATTTTTAAACATTAAGATTTATTTTCCCACTCTGCACACAACTACTAGACTGCAGATAGTCATACAAACTCTTTCTAGTCAAGGATTAGTTTTTAATAATTAACCAAGGTACTGCTGAGCCAAAAGAGCAACACAATACAAAAGAATTATTACCTTCTAGTTAAAAGGATTACAGTTTGGTACCAAAAAAAGTGAAATTGCAAAGACCTTGGTGAGTAAAACTTTCAGAAAATAATAGTAGGAAGTTATCATGCTAACAAAAACTGTGGAAATTGAGGCTGTAAAAAAAAAAAAGTATATACACTTCAGAAAAAGAAAAACAGTACAGGGCCAGGGATTTAGCACACTGGCATAAGCACATGCCTTGCAAGCATGAGGTTGTGAGTTAAACCCCTGGTACAAAAAAAAAAAAAAAAAAAAAAAAAAAAAAAAAAAAAAAAAAAAAAAAAAAAAAAAAAAAAAAAAAGAAAAAAGAAAAAAAGAAAAGAAAAAGAAAAAGAAAAAGAGTATGATGTTTTTTCATACAGATGGTGTTACCCTTGCTTGGGGGACTCTAGGGAGTATTATATATCACTACACTGCTGGCCTTTAGAGAAGACATGAAAATGCACATGCAGCAATCCTAGTGGCCAATGTTACCCAAGCAGCAGTTTGCCATACTAATAAATGTCCAGAAGCTAATAGTCACCCCTCTGAGCACCTCTTGCAATTGCAGAGGTCAAAGATAACTTGTATTAATCTCATGAGATCTTGATAATTTAGTATTAAAGTAGTTACAGAAATTTTTCTTTTCGTGAAGTGTACATACATTTTTTAGGGCAGACTGTATACAAACACTGTCACCATTGTTGCTTATAGTTTAAGTATTTTATGGTCTTAAGGTTATTTTTCAGTATTTTAATAAATTTCTTTCAAGTGACTTATAATATTCTTTTGCATCGTAACTGTATCTAGCAGAATCTGTATTTCATCGAAGGAAGTAAGTGGGAAAGTTAAGATTTAGAAGCTTCATTTTTGTTGAGATGTTCTACTCTACAAATTTAAAAATAATAGTTTAAAAAATAAAAAGTCTCCCAAAACAAAATTTCACCAACAAATTCTGAATCTAATACAAGCATAGCAAACACTAAAAACTGTCCTATGAAATAGTTCTTCTAAATACAGTTAAAAAATCAGATTCTGAGTAGTTGGGTTGGGAAGGCAAAAAGAAGTCATAGTTTAGGAATCAAAACTTTTTATAACTGTTTCTGAAATCACTAGCTGGGAGTGGTGGCTCATGCCTGTAATCCCAGCACTTGGGAGGCTGAGGCAGGAGGACTGTTGCAAGTTCTAGACCAGCCTGGGCTACAAAGTAAGCTCAAGGCCGGCCTGAACCGCATAGCGACCCTGTCTCAAAAAGACAGAAAAAAAAAAAAAAAAAAAAAGAATACTCTGTTTCTTACTGTGTTACAAAGCTGTTGCTTCACTGTATAAAAGCAGTACTAGCCAATACCTAAAATTCGTAAAGTATTGTTCTTCATCTAATACTGTACAACTAACACTTGGTTCTACTCCTAGCTATTTCTTTTCTTTTTTGTCTTTTTGAGACAGGCTCTCACTATGCAGTTCGAGCTGGCCTTGAGCTCAGTTTGCAGCCCAGGCTGGTCTTGAACTTGGTATGATCCTCCTGCTTCGGCCTCCCGAGTGCTGAGATTACAGGTATGCACCACTACTCCTAGCTATTTCTGACAGGAAGATCATTTTAAGTGTTTTGACCCAATTCCAGGGAGGGCTGTAAGCAAGTTACAATGTTATATAAGGCTTAAAATAATATTTTTCTTGAATTACATACTTTTTATAACTAGTTTTTACCGTGGGTAGTTTCATGAATTCTGAATATCAGAACCTATTTTCTAGTCTGAAAATCATAAGGTATATAAAAAAAGAAACATATTATGTTTATTAGTAATCACAGAAAATTATGGGGTATTTTCTTCCAGTAGCAGTATTGAGAGACTTTTCCTTTCTGTTATTATGTTGCTAAAAGCTGTTAAGTCTTCTGTCCATCACTAATTTCAGACGACTATGCTGGGGGAAGTCACTTCTCACTAGTTTGCTTAGGGCACCATTTCTCCTTAACAGTTGTCATTTATTTCTCCGACACTTCTTCACTCAGGAGTTCATTTCGTTCTGAAGGGTCACTCACTGCCATCTTTAACAGTCTACTGTCTTCAGAACAAGATTTGTTGGCCAGTCCTGGAGTTTCTGAAAGTGGATCATTAATTCCAGTGACTTCTGCTGGAGGACAACAGAATTCACTGGCAATGTCCACACTTTCTAAGCACCAAATTCACCATGTTTTTCCAATTTTGTCTCAGTACAACATCTCCCAAAGCTTCCTGTTCAAAACTGGTGTTTCCCACTGTTACAATACCATTTTCTATTGCTATCCATTCATGTTTCTTTGTGAATTTACCCTCTGTGAGCCAGTGCCTGCTTGCAGCCAGCAGAGCCACACCTGGCAAGGCACAGCAGGCTGAGGCTGCCAACTACTACTATTAGAAGGATGATTCTGACTGCTGGCTTAGTATTTAAATGACTATGTTACCTGAAAATAAACAAACCTGAGTAAAACATTCAATTAAATCTTATGATCCCCAAACTATTTCCTCTTTTTGTTTTGGTGGTGCTGGGGATGGAATCCAAGCCTTGGGTATATGAGACAGTGCTCTATCACTAAGCTACAGCCCCGGACCCGTAAATGACTTGAATGAAGACAAATTTTATGCTTCATCACTGACTCTCAAAACTTTTATAAGTAAAACAAATTTTTACAAAAAGGTTGTCTCCTGAAGGAAATTAAGAAAAAATTTTTTTTAAAATCGGTACTGGGGATCGAACTCACCGACCACGTGCTTGCAAGGCAGGCGCTTATGCCACTGAACTAAATTGCCAGCCCGGAAATAAATTTTAATTTAAAAAAATACATGAAGTTTCAGGATTTTGGAAAGAAGTGGTTAGGAAAAATTATGTTTTTGTGTTTCTAGAGCAGTATGAAACAAAAAACAGAACAACAGCAACAACGACAAACAGAAAGGGAACCTGGTTTAATTCTGTAATTCTAATGTTTCTTACTTCTCTGGATCCCTGTTATATAAATAATTCATATATCTTGCTTTAATGTTTTTTTTCACTAGTGTTAGCGGGGGGCCAACTCTAGAAAGGAGACTAAGTCACTAGGCAACTCTTGGAGGCATGGTCCGGTGTTGATGAGATGGCATAATGCATTTCTGAGTAGCTTGATAGTTTAGTAATGTTCCTGGCAAAGAAACTGGTAAAGAAGGCCAAGATTCACATGCAGATGGTGTGGAACTGAACCAGTGTCAGGCAGAAAGACAGGAACAATGAGGAACCTACAAGTGAACCTACAAGTGATGTGGACTTGGGAAGAGTTCTACTCTTGAAAAAGAGCCTTTGAACTGTGAGACTCTGGATTTAATCCCCAACACTGCCAGAAATAAAGTAATAAATTCCTTTGCACATGTTCTCAAAATGCCAAAACCATTTGCGCATCCTATAGACCAAGTCAATTTTGTAAACTTACTGCTATTCTGTCTGCAAAAAATGCAACTCTACCTTTTTTTTTTTGTCTTTTTGAGACAGGGTCTCGCTATGCCCTTCAGGCTGGCCTTGAGCCCACTTTGTAGCCCAGGCTGGTCTTGAACTCACAACGATCCTCCTGTCTCAGCCTCCCAAGTGCTGGGATTATATGCGTGAGCCACCATGCCTGGCCAACTCTACCTATTAATTACTATCACTCATGTCTTTGTGTCACTGGAGGTTTTAGAAATCATGAACTTTGATGTTTTTCAAAATGTTACTTTTTTGGGGGGGGGTTTGCAGATTGAAGTGAGCATCCTGTGAATGCCAGGCAAGCACTCTACTACTGCAGTACAGTCCAAGCCCTTTTTATTTTTTTTTAAATTTTCAAGTATCACTGTACCCAGCTAACATATTTTTTTTTTATCTTTTTCTTATTCTTGTTTTTAAAAAATGAGAAGTGGATTTTTTTCACTATGTTAAAATTCATAAATCAATATATAATTCATGATGGCACTGCTTACCTTAAACTACAAAAATAAGGGATGAAAGTATGCCATAATTATTACTGAGTGATTTCCCTGATGAAATATAAGTATTTTAAAAATTATCCCAATTTTTTTTCTTTACTGACTTCAAAGGAGGATAGCATGTATGCAGATAACTTTCAGCTGTTGGCTGTTAGCTTAAAATCCCCACGAATCTAATTTGAGTAAGTGAACAAAGTGGTCTGGCTTTAGTCCCTAAGTTGAAGCAGAGATGGCTATATTGTTGAAAAGGCCACAATCCTACTTCCCTGCTTTTTGGTTCTCTTTGACTCACAATTGAGGAATGTTCTGTATGATACCGCATCATTTTTTACACAAGAAAATGTGTTAAAACTACTCCATAATGTGGAATGCAGAAAAGCATACTAGACATTCAGCATGAGCTAAATCTTGCTGGACAAGGAATACAAAGAACAGAAATTTTAGGAGACATATTAAGGTGACTATTATAATGTGCATTACAAGTATCATCTAAAGTAGTAAATTAGAAATTCACTACCTGGTTGTTTGGCAACCAGAGTCAATCTAAAAGAAAAACAGACTCAGATTCTGCTAAGTAATTTTGGGGGGAAGAAGTGGAGTATAAGGGGGCAACACATTTGCAGGAAAATTTGACCTCTATAGGTGTAAGACATTCTAAAGAAATATTATATGAAAGGAACTCCAATTTATAACATTTTCCCACTAAAAATCAAAAGCAAAATAATTTTGTTCATGTCAAACATGCCACTCTTTCAACTGTATCTCTGGTCATTTGCACCCAAAATTTACTAAAAGCTATTTAGTCTGTTGTTTCCAGGAAATAAAGGATGTCCACATTTTCTAAACTGTAATAAAATAAAATAGCCATCAAATCAATAGGATTACTCAACTCTAGGGAGCTCCTGCACTGGATCTCCTTGATCTGCTGTAGTAAGGCAGGCTACCAAGGCAGCTACCCACAGCCAGTTTCACACCTATGCATATGCATAGGAGTGGTCTTCCTTAGGAGTCCCTAGTGATGAGTGATAGCTTGTAACAAAAGCTGCACGAGCAAACTGAAACAGAAAACTGAAGTTTAATAATTGGAATGACCAGGTGAGTGGAATAAAGTTGGTATTGAAAGTACAATCTCTGGAATAGGCACTGCCAGTTTTTAGTAATGTTTGTGTTTTAACCCATAGGTACTGAAAATCCAATGTTAGCTATCAATTTTAGGTTGAGAAAAATATGTAGTCTTTAAACACACAAGTGTTTTTTGATTCACTTTAAAAAAATATCCTATTTGATTTACCATATAAGCAAACATGTTCATTTATTTTCCTTTTGTTGCTACCCTCCTTTATTTCTCACTCATTTAATTTGCATCAGTGGACAGGAAACGCACCATATCCCCCTGCCTGGATGGGTGTTTTTGGAGAAGCACAAGCATAGAGACTAAAATCCTCTGTTTGGAAACCAGCCCGATTCAAGGAGGGTTCTGATGCACTGCGGTGAATTTTTGGCAATGAGCGGGCCAGCAGCTCAATAGAGGCGAGAATCTACGAAAAAAAAGAAAACAAAACAAAACAAAATAAAAAAAAAAAGAAAGAAAAAACAGAAAGCAGAATGAAAATTTGGGTGGTGTAAATCTTTAAGAGTCCATTATACTTTACAAGAAAGCACCTGATATCTTACATTGTTTTCAGTATTACAAATGCCTAGAAAAACAGAAACTGGTATTCTTCCATTAAAAAAAAAAAAAGAAAGAAAAGAAAAAAGAAAAACCTACCACAACACTACAATTTATTTCTGTAAACTAAATGGGCAAAGTGACTCAGAGTTAGTTTTTATCTTATAGATCACTTGCCAGCCTTGGAACAAAAAATAATTCAAATTTAAGACTGATGATATACCTCTTGGCACAGACTGCCAAGCCAAGTCCCTTTGGCAGGAAGATGGAGTGTAAGGAAGGAAAGCGCCACATAACTGTCAGAATGGAACCAGCTGAGGAACTCAGCCTTTAAAGAAACTCAGCAATGGAAATGTCTCACATACAGAGCCAAAAGTCCGACCCAGTGATCTAGCCTGCTAGCAGCACATGAATGAGAAGGATCAAGTGACGACCCAAGGGCAAAGACAGGGAAATTCTACAAAAAGACACCAACTCACAAAATATCAAAATTCACATCCAGTATTTTAAGGTACAAAGAAATGGGTTATGACCCTTGAAGGCATACAGCCTGAGAATGCATTTTTCAGTCAGGAGACATGTATAAGGAGCTGGCACATGGTAAGTACTCCAACTTTTAGGAGCTGGTATTATGATGATGATGATGAGCCTGAGCTACCAAAATTATTTTTTAATTTACCTGTAATCTTAAAAAGATTAGTATAAGAAGGGAAAAAATTTAAGTTCCAAGAGTAACTTGCAAATAAACATATTAGTAGTACAGAGATGGAAAAAGTACAAGGTTTTCAATCCCACCCTCTAGGGGCAGCTCCTGACAGGGGCCACACATCCCTCTGCATTTCTCCTCTACATAAAAACACACATGAAAACACAGCCCGCCTTCACTATCTTTTACAGCAGCGTCAGTCTCTGTAGTTCTCCCACTGTTTTCTTTTTCCCTCACTTATACTCATGTCATCCATACAGAACTACCTTAATCTTTGTTTTAAATTTTTCCTATGGTAGTAAACCTTCTGTATACATTTGAATACTTATGGAAATAGGTTCTGAGCATAATTTTTAGGAGTATTTTATTTCGTTGAGACAGGTCTTGTTACACAGTTCAGGCTGGCCTTGAACTCATTATGAGCCCAGGCTGGCTTCAAACTCACAGCAATCTTCCTGCCTTGGTCTCTTGAGTGCTGGGATTACAAATGTATACCATCATGCCTGACTTCAATGAAGGGCAGAGGGTCTTTTAAAACTGGGGATTTAAAGGAGGACCCATTGTCCTGACTCCATTTTGCACCTCTAGCCTGTTCTCTCTGAGTCACTTCTCTGTTTATCTCAGGTTCCAGAAGAGCAAACCTTGCAGACAGATCATCTCATGACAGGGACTGAATTGCTCCTCCAGCAACAGAGGTTTCCTGGGTGCTAGACCCTTAGAGAACCAGACCTGAGACAACAATCACCCAGATCACAGTTCAACCAAGTCTGTTTTGCTTGCATACTTCTTGGCCTCCACTTCAGTCATTCTCTACATAATCCTGAAACTCCTGTCAGTACCTTGAAGATGGGGCTTAGGTCAGTGGTCCCCTCTTCTTCCCAGTGTGTCCATACTGGATGGATTCCTTTCTGGCCTCACCACCACTAATCTCACTGATTGAACTGAGCAGCCAGGGGTGGAATCTGGTCTGCTAGAAACCCCATCCACCCACTCAGTCAGGCCTGTGGCCTGAGCCTCTGGTTAACACTGACTGCTACTGAAAACTTTGTCTTTTCCTAAGTTCATTTATCATTTGCATTTCTTGTACATGACTTGTACATATCCTTTGCTTATTTTCCATGGAATGTCTTCTAATTATTCATCTGCAGGAACCCTTTGTATACTCCAAATTTTTGCCTTTGTTATATATACTACAATTATTTTTCTTTCTTGTTCAACTTTCAGTATTATTTTTTACTATGTGGAAGTTTAAACAATTTAATGTAGTCATGTATACTACATTAAATTTTGTAACTTCTGAATTTTGTCTCTTGCTTAGGAAAGCCTTTCCTCCCTCAGCATTACATAAAAATGATTTCATATTTCATAGTTGTCTGACATAGATCTTTAGCAATTTAAAATTTATGTGGTGCCAGGTGTATAGTTCAGCAGCACAGTGCCTGCCTGGCAAGCACTAAGTTGTGAGTTCACTTCTTGGTACAAAAAAAAAAAAATTTCTGTGGCATTTAATTGTATGATAGGAAAAGATAACCTGTAATGAAAATGTACAGTCCTTAAAAGGGGTAGCTTACACTAATCTGGGAATTCATAAATGCATGTCACTCTTCAATAGCATGGGGTGAATGAAATGTTACATTTAAACACTGCCCCTTTAAATAAGAAGTACTAGCACCTGGGGTGTGCAAAGAGAACACGTACTGGAGTCTGCTGACACTGGTCAACAATACTAGTTTTTCACTTTAATGGTGTCAAGGCCAGTGTGTTTTTTGTCAAAAAATAAAATAAACCAAAGTAAGTACCCCAAAATTCTTCCTCAGGGGAGTGGTAACAGAATCCTGTATGTAAAACCAACCATTGAACCTCCCCTTTTCTCATCGGGGTAGCTGCTGACACTTGTTAAAGCCATCAATTCTAACTTTAAGTTTTTTACAGATGCAAAATTTTTGGATAAAAACAAATGATGAAGGACTCTAGTTTCTCTAGCAGTGACCTGTACCCAAGTAGCTAGTGTAGACTGAGTATTCAAAAGCATATAGGTTGATGAAGGAACACCTCAGAAACTATCATGACAGACTATGAGAACCAGCATATCTCATAAGAATCTGTAGATTCTTTGAGGTATATTCATATAGTGCTATCAGGAAATTCTGAAGGACCAAGAAACCTGCACTTATATACTACAGCTAAGCCCTCTAAGCTTTTTCAGATATTTAGTGTCAGACCCCTGTAAGGCTACTTTCTTTCCTTTTTCTTTGCTTCACTTTTGAGAGGAGTGGGGAGGCTCTTGCTGAGTCATCTAGGCTGGCCTTCAACTCTTGGCCTCAGGTGATCTTCCTGCTGGCTGTCTCCTTAGTCGGGACTGTTGGCAAGTGGCACCCACAAGCTCTTTGTGAGGCTTATTAAAGAGTATTAATGGAAGGGCTTCAGCCTGATGATATGAAAAGATAAAAAAAAGCAATGGGAAATTAAAATAACCGGAGGTAGATGGCACCAGTAATTGTTTTATCATTCTGTCCCTGGTGGGACCATCTCTCAAAAAGACATAGCAGGGCCAGGTGTGGAGGTGTACACCTATCTATAATCCTAGCACTTGGGAGGCTGGGGCAGGAGGATCATTGCCAGCCTCGACTATATTGTAAGACCCTGTCTTAAAAAACAGAAACAAGAAAACAAAACACAATGATGACAAAAAAGACCTCATATGAAAGAGAAGCTTAGCTGTTTAATGTTACCATCAAGAAGAATTAAAGCAGCAGTTGGCAAAGTATGGTTTGTGGACCTCTAAAAGGCCGGTCAAAACTACTTTACTAACAAGAAGATATTATTTGCCTTTTTGCTGTCATTAATTTACAAGTGTAAGTAGAATTTTCAGAGATAACACGAGATATTACAAGTATAATAGAATGTAAAAGCAGAGAATCTAGCTATCTTTTTACAAAAACATTGGAAAAAAATGCAGAGAATCAAGCTATCTTTTTACAAAAATATTGGAAAAAAATGTAAAATAATAACCACTTCTAATTTTTTTGGTTTGGAAAAGATTACTTAAATAAACAAAAAACTCTTTGGGGGAAATCTTTAATAATTTTTAAATGTGTAAAAAGAAAAGGATTCTAAGACCAAAAAATTTGGACAAATGTGAAGTCCTTGTGAATATTTTGTACTGGGGTCCCAATTTTCTGCTCAACTTTTATGAAGTCATTACCCTATGGTTACTTATCTGAGTCTGTACATATCACATGGAATTTGAACCTATGATATACAGAATATGGACTCAAAAGTGCTCACAAATCTACCTCTGAATGTTAAGTCTATTTTTTAGGTAGCAAACACTTTTTCTTACTTGGGGAAAGAGTGGTCTCTCATCTCTCTTCTTTTTGAGGCACTCTGCCATTAACCTCTTCATGGCTTTTGGACAGTTACTCCGTACCTTGCTGAGATCTGGAGATAGGTACCCTCGTCCCACCATAAAAATTATCTAGAGAGAAGAAAAAAACCAAACCACATCATGCAACCTTCTATACAAATTAAAATACATAAACAATGAAAATTCAACAAGCTGTATGTTTATGACATTTGTACTTTTATATAGATACATTACACTTGGATAAAAAAGTTAAATAAAAACCAACAACATGAATACTTGGATTCTTATGTATCTGAGAGTGGAACCCATATCTAATGGGCTACAAGCTCAAAGCTTCAATGACCCATGACTGCGTCAAAGCCTTGCTAACTTGCTCCCTGTGGCTCCAGTCTCTCCTTGTCTAGTTTACAGCCTCAATGAGGGGGTAATTTCTATAACACACAGATCTGACAAAGCTTCTTTCCTTCAAAAAAAGGTTTATTAAACATAAACTTTTGGGCAGGGGGGGTTGTTGGGCATTGTGGTAAATCTTTTAAATATGTGCAGGAGCAACCAAAAAAGTTAACCTTTTCAGCAGTCATCTATATTTTATGTCATTCTGAGAAACTCTAGTGGGGCATTTGTCATAGTGTGGGAACCACAGCCCCTTCCAGACAGAAAATGAAGCTGCTGAGCTAAAATCGCCTGCTTAAGAAAATGAAAAGACTTAGTCTTCCCTAGACAATTATGTTTTCTAATTTTTTTCTTTGATATGGTACTGGGGATTGAACCAGGGACCTCTGCACTGAGCTACAGCACCAGCCCTTTATTTTTTAGTTTGAGACAGGGCCTTGCTAAGGCACTTAGTGGCCAGGCTGGGCTTGAATTTGTGATTCTCTTGCTTCAGTTTCTTTCTTTCTCTTTCCTTCTTCTTTCTTTCGTTCGTTTGTACCAGGGATCAAACTCTCAATCGTGCACTTGCCAGGCAGGTGCTCACACTGCTGACCTAAATCCCTGGCCCTTGCTTCAGTTTCTTCACAGTGCTGGGGTTAAAGGTATGTATCACCATCCCCAGCTGAGTTTTCTAAGTTAAGAGTAACTTTCTATTTTTTGGTTCTTTTGAGGGTAGGAAAGACAGATGACAGGAGTCCTGGTTCTATATGAGGGAGTTTTGATCTTAGAGGGAACAGGTCCCAGAGCAGCATCCTAGGTAGCATAGTGGAGAAAGCCAGTATGGGATTCCTCATTCTGTGCAGTGCTGATGAATTTTAGAAAGTCACATTTAGCATCTTATGTTATATCTCCTGTTTGATGCTGTAATGACTTGTTTAACTATGAGCCCATAATAAAGCTGTGGTACAGGCTAAAGGATGAAGGTTGAAAAGAGATACCAGGAAAGTAGAGTTTTTTTCCCCCACATTGCTCCCTTCTGAAGCTGGACAATCATAACATCATAATTTTGTTGGAGAAAGCACTCTCAGAATTCTAGGAGCAACCTGAAATAATACCATGGAGCAATGGGTAACAAGGACCAGAAAAACACAAAGCACAGGAGGGGTCTTCAAAGTTGAGAGGCAGGGTTCACAATTTATTCATATAGGACAGCATTTCAGATATGTATACTTGGCTAAAAATCGAAAAGGCAGTCCTGGAAGGCTACAAAACTTTGAAACATTTGAATTATAGATGTATCTAATCTAATACTCAGACTAATTCTATAAGATAGGTATTAATTCCATTTTATAGACTGGGAATCCAAAGCTTAAACAAGTCTAGGAACTTGCCCCAAGATAACTTGTCCAGTTAAGTAACAAAAAGAAATGTGGAGAAGAACTTAGCATGAATCTGCTTTTGACTGTATTCATATGGCTGCTGCAGTGCCCACAGTGCCCTTACTCTCTTCCCTAGAGATCAGAAACCCAGATGCACCAAGGGCTTCTTGAACTCTATCCTTGTCATCATGCCATTCCTTTCACACCTATATGTGACTCACTCATAGCTGTGATGATCACTTACTGCTTTAATATGGTTATTAATCTTTTTGTGACTAACCTAAGTTCCCCACTGAGACTATGAATCTTTGAGGGCAGGAACTGTGTCTCATATAGTATATTTATTTCTTCCATACCACTTCTGCCTCAGCATTTAACATGATCTGGACACAAGAGGTTTTCAATGTGTCAAGGTCAACAGCAAACTTTTTCATTGATAAGTAGTGTCAGATACCTGCTGCCTTCAAACTAGGTATGTCTAGTTTTACACAAAGACTCTCCCAAAGATATACACCCATGGTAGTTTTAAGGAAATAAATTTCTACCTTATCAATTTACCTGTGTCCCCTGTTCAAAAATAGGTATGCCTGAAATATAGAACACACTGTCCTCTCCACTCTCCCCTATGATAACTGTCCTTCTCATTCTTTATAAAAGATTCACCTTTTACCCACATGGAATCTACATTATTCCAAACTGTGAAAACTATGGGAGCATCAAAGAGACCTTTTCAAATATTAGCATCTCATTAGGCTTGAATGAACAAGTAACAAATCCCTTTGCAAGTCAGTTGATTTCCGATTGCTTTCAACAGAATTGACAAAATCGTCAGCTCATTAATAAAGTATTTTTTCATGACAAGTTACTGTATAACTTTTGGTGTGTTATAGGAATGAGTTTTAGTGATTGAGTGACATGGTATGTGGTAAAGAATTAATCTTGCCCACAGAGAAGGAAAGATCTTTGCCCGTGGCTCCTGGAAGGTAACTGTTAGGCACTTGGGATGTCCTGCCTATTTCTAGTTTCTGTTTATCTGGTGGCCATCAGCCATGCCAGATAAGACTATGCCAACAATGTGATTTATAGATGGGCTAGGGGGGCATGTATTATCTACAGGACCTTTGGGAGAGTTGGAAACTGTGGGTCAGCCACGTGTTTAGTTGGCCATACCTGTAAATCTGAGCCCTAAAAACCCCTTGGACTCCAAGGCTCAGGAAGCTTCCTGGGCAGGCCAAACCCCACATTATTTTACACACTGATGTGGGAGAATTTAGCACTGTGCACAGTTCTACTAGGAGAGGATAACTGGAAGTTCCATGTGAGAAATACTCTTGGCTTTGCCCTACATATCTTTTTTCTTGGCTGATTTTAATCTATATTGTTTCTGCGTAATAAACTGTGACTGACATTTTCATAAGCCCACTAAACTCAGCACATGGCTATAAGAAAACTCCTTTTTCATCTTCTTATTGTTTAAATAAGATTTCTCAGTACTTACTTCTAAAAATAAAACAAGGAGAAGCATCAATACTAAGCCCTAGCTCAGTCTAGTAAAAAAAGTCATATCTACTCACAGACATAAAAATTAATTGAAGAGAAAACAGAAGCCCATATTGCTCATTATGATACAATTTTCCAATACAATTTTACCTTCAGGGTTCCCATATTAAAACAACATTATTTTTATCAGTCAACACAGTAAAAATTATAACAATGGCATAATTTAGAATCTTAGAAACAACAGTCACTGAAATTTGTAAGTTCTAAACTGAAACATCCATATTTTTATTAAAGATTTAAAACTTGAGTAATTAATAAGAGGCTTTAGGCATAAAAAATGTATTACATAAGGATAAAATTCTTTGGAGGCAATAAAATACTGCACCATAGTTTGAGGAGAAAAAAAGGAATCATGGTCAAACTTCTAAACAGAAGGCAGTTTTTTTGTATTTTTACAATGAGTCATATAAATATCCAATTAGTATAGTTTTTAAATTTTACTATTCACATTTTAAAAAGAGGGACAGAGTAGCCCTACTTTAAAATGTTAACAGAATACAATGAAAATCACATTCTTTGTAGCTACTTAAGGTTAAATTTTTTTAGATGCCAATTTATAATTATACACAGAGGTATATAGTTTAAAAAAAATCTTTCAGGAGGAACTTGAAGGGAAAAAAACCAAAGACAGCTGTCTAGTTTCTGTATGTTTTACAGAAATGAGTGAGTACAGAGTATAAAGCAGGAACTTTCACTGCCAGAATTGAGGAGCTGATTGATGAAGGAAAAGCAAGGACAAGAAGAAGTCTTTTCTGCTAAAACTCAGACAGGAGATTCATGTGACATGAAAGTGAGTCCCTTGGTTTGGAATTCTAGGACTAGCTCATGCTCTCGGTTCATATACCAGGTGCTCCTGGCTTCTGCCTTTCTGTGACTTCTTCCACTAGGAGAGGGTAACAGTAGGGCATACTGCTCATTTGCAGTATCAAACAAAACTGCCTCAACAGATCTGTAAACTATGTTGAAAGCAGTGCCTTTGCTTTATTAATCTTTGAATCCCTGTGTTGCACAGTGCTTTGCCTATAGCAGAAATTAAAACTATTTTCTGTTAATTTGCATATTGATAAGAGTGGTACATATCATTTCCTGTTTCTTTTTTGTGGTGCTGATGATTTAACCCAGAGCCTTATACACGCTAGGCAAGTGTTCTTTATTAAGCTACATCCCCAGCCCTTTTTATTTTGAGACGTCTCATTAAATTGCCCAGGCTAAGATCAAACTTGGGATCCTCCAGGATAAGCCTCCCGAGTAGCTGGGAGTACAGGTGTGAGATCACATGTGGCTCATTTCCTCTTTCTTGAGATCTTGTGCTCAAAACTCAGCCATCATGCCAATGAGACAGACCAAGCAGCCAATGAAGAGGTCCTTGAAGAAAGACCCACATGGTGAACTGAGGTCTCTCATCCTTAGCCCTGATGAGCTTCCAGCTGACAGTGAGCACCAACTTGCCAGGAATGTGAATGAGTCCATGTTGGAGGCAGAACCTTTTAGCATTCAGTCAAGCTACTCTAGCTGAGATCTTTGAAACACATATAAACCTTCCTCACTGGAGCAGCTCAAATTAAAGGTTCATAATTTGTTTTAAGTCCCTACATTCTGAGCAATCTGTTATATATAAATAATACCTGGATGTGTTACTTATTATTTTATTCTAAGAAAACACAACACTTCTCCAAGAAAAAAAAGACATGAGCCAACATGCCTAGCTTAAAAGAGAATATTATTAATCCCAATTTAGTAGAGAAGCTGGGCTGAAAGAAGAAAGGATAGGGTGACTAGAGAGAATAATGAGAAAGAGGAGAAAAAAAGAAAATGATTTCTTAGACTTTTAGCACTAGGGACAGTAAGGAAAAAAGGTGTGGTACTTTGCACATGGAGACAATCATGCTTGCAGACCACAGAGATGGTCTAGAGAGCTAGGAGGCCTACTTTAGTAAATAATCTGATTTTTAGAAATAAAAGGAATTGTTTAATCTGATTTCTTACATTCATAATTGGAAACAAACAAAAATGAGTGGCAAGATGAGGTGATGAGCTCAAGATCTGTCGTTAATTATCTCATACTACTTTCCCAGAGATCTGCTTTGAATTTAAAGGCAAAACACACACCTCAGAGTATGGGGGTGAGAACAGACAGCAGGGGTACTACAAGTGTTATGGCTTATGTCTACATGTCCCCTCAAAGCCTCAAGTAGTCATAGGTGAGAGGTGTGATGCTGGGATTGATTCATGGTGCAGGGATAGACAGAACTGTGGTCTCCTTGTTGCTTTGCTAAATTTTGTCCACCATAAATTGTTTTTCCTCTGTGGCCAAGCCACCCTGCCTGGAGCCGGCTGATTATGGATAGGAATCTCTACAAACTATGAGCTAAACAAACTTTTCTTTCTTTAACTTTGGGTGTAGGGTATTTTGTCTCAGCAATGAGAAAACTAAGACAACAAGAAGCAGCTGTTTCATCACCCATGAAAAAGAAGACTGCTCCTGAATTCTCAAACAAGTCTTATCTAAGAGTCATGGAGATCAAGCTCTAAGAACAAGGGCAAGAAAACTCAAAGCAAGAGGATGAATGAAAGGAACAGTATCTAGGATTACCTCACTGAGGGTGACCACAGTTATCCTTTCAAAGTGAAAAAGTCCACAGAAAGTATCATTTGAAGAAAGCAGGACACAGGACACTAAAGTAGAATGGGGTCCTGGGAAAAGGATATTATTCTTTCACCTCTTCCTTCCCTATTAAATACTTAATTTGCTTTCAGACAGGCAAATTCAGGGGTTCTAATTATACTACTAGAAGGAATTAACTAGAAAGGCCTTACCCTTCTGCTGGTCATTCACTCACTCCTCTCAGTGAGAATAAGACCTTGCACACTACTTATTATACTCCAGGGAGGATGAAGCATCTAAAATGCCAGGAAGTAGGTGAATGCAGAACTCTGGGATACTTTCATCTGTATTTTGGAGATAATAGTGCTTGTTTTTATAGCACAATTTTTTAAAACTTCATGACAGATAGATGGATTTCATACAGGTTTATGTATTTTTATTAATTTGATCAATTTATGATGTCTATATAATATGATAAATCAACGAAAACCCGTACTTAAAATTCCTAGCAATTATTCCAGAAAAATAATACACATAGGAAACATGAACCAACACAGGTATTACTGTATTTTCACATGAATATGGTAAGACTACATGCAGAAGTCAGAGCACAGAGGATGGCAAATTAAGGGACAATTTTGCTACTCAGACTGCCTTTATCAAGTCAGTCATCTCAATGATCAAGATCTGTCACAAATATAATAAGTACAACACTTCAGTTATGTTCTTTAATTGTATTTAATCCACTCTGGATATAAGTTTGATGCAGGCTTAACACACCTGATCATCAGAACTGAAGTACTATGTTGTTTAATACTCAAAGACAAGACTTAACATTCTAAAGCTATGACACTGTTAGACCAAAAAAGCAACAAAATTTAGTTTTATGATTAACCAGACAGAAATATAGTCATTAAAAAAAATACTTAAACTATAGAATCTAGACCCCAATTGGATACAGGGAATACAGTGATTTGGTAAGTATGTACAAGATAGTATAGGATAACTTGAATTATTTCTCTGATATCACATGACAGTTGAAGAAAGAGCTGTCATTGAAAAGCATGACCTCTAAGCCACTACACACCAAAAGAAATATACCATTTTAATGAAGTAACATATTTACAGATAAAACCTACCAATTAAAAGAAAAAACAACCCAAATCTCAAACAAAGGTTAGGTTACCAGTCTGGCTGATACAACTCCTTAAATTCTAACAAAGCTTTATTCTTGTACTCAAGTTTCACTTATTTATTTTAAAAAAATTGTGTCTGGCAAGTGTGAGTTTGATTCCCGGTACCCCCTTTCTCCCCCCAAAAAAGTGAAAAAAAATTTAAGACCTACCAATTCATTAAGTCAAGATATCACCATGAAATAAATAAAAAGTTTACACCCTTTTGTTTTTATTTTTTGGTGATTCTCAATACTGAGGTGCACCTGAATCACACAGAAAACATATGCTTGAACTCTTCCCTATTCAATTAGAATCTGTTCTAATATTTTCATTTTTAAGAATTTTTCCAGGAGATTCTAATGCAAACCACACTATAAAACCTAAATAATCTTTAATTATATTTACATGGTCAACTATTGTTTTGTAGTATGTTAGCAGTTTAATCCTGAAAACTGTCTCCTCACATGCACATGTGGGTACTCACACTTATTTTTAAAATGCTGAGATATTCGAGTAATTTTAGTACAAGCAATTCACTTTCCTTGGCCAGTTTTTTTTTTCTTCTTTTTTTGTACCAGGATTGAACTCACGATCTTGTACTTGCCAGGCAGGTGCTTGCGCAGCTGACCTAAATTCCCAGCCCCTACTTGGCCAGTTTTAAAAGCCTAAGTAAATTTATTGTGAGGCTGGTTTTTTTTTTGGTACCGGGATGAACTCATGACCTTGTGCTTGACTAGGTGGTGGTGCCATTGAGCCAAACCCCCAGTCCAATAAATTTAATGTGAAAAACAGAAAAGACAAACAGCTGCATGACGGTATACTGGTATCATTTAGAATATAAAAGACAAAAAATAGTAACAGGTAGGAAAAAGTTAAAAAATTCCCTTTTTACTACAATTCTAATTATAGGAAAAACTAAGCATGATGTAATAGTCCTTTTGTGGTTTTGAAAATTTTAGAAAGTTTAATATTTTTTATTTTATTTTACTATTATTATTTTTTGAGACAGGGCCTCATTATGTAGTTCAGGCTGGCCTTGAGCTTATTATGGTAATTCTCCTGCCTCAGCTTCTTCAATGCTAAGATTACAGCAGTGAGGTATGACGCCCAGCAATAATCTTAAAAGAATTTTCCATAAAGACAAACATAGCCAAGGGGAACCCACTTTCTGGGTTCTCTTCTATCTCTCTTAGACAGAAGCAATCTTTCTCTCAATAAATATTTTCTACTTTTAACTAAAAAAAGAAAAAAAAATAGTTGAGTACATGCTCTAACAGCACAGTCCAAGATACAGAAAAAGGATTAAAGCTCTGGTGCTGGGTAGTACCATAGCTCATTAGTTTGACTGTGTTATGGTCAAGAAATTTGAGGATTATTCATTATGGATCTCTAGTTGTTGGTCACAGTATCAAGAATTTCACTTCATTGTAACATTTCAAGACCTTGGGCTGGGGATTTAGCTCAGTGGCTCAAGCATTTGCCTGGAAATCACAAGGTTGTGAGTTCAATCCCTGGTACCAAACAAACATTTCAAAGACCTTCTATATACTGCTATTACTGCTAGGAGTACACAAAAGATTTCTAAATGTAGTCACAAAGATCAAAAGCTTTAACCTTCATATTTACCTGGGACTCAATACTTTCACTTTGCAATTAATTTGACTCTTTATACAAATGGAAAATAAATCCTCAAAGCTGGTAAAAATGTACCTGGTCCCTGTTGTTGATATTTGAATAAGGTAACTGCCCAGTCATCAGTTCATATAAAACAATCCCAAATGCATATACATCGGACTGAAAGCTGTAAGGGTTTTTATCTTGCATTCTGATTACTTCTGGTGCCTGTGAGAACATAAGAAGAAAAATATTCTAGTTTATTCTTCACTTCAACTGAATATTGAAAATATAAACTGTAATTCCCAGAGCAATGTTTAATCATTAAAAACCTATTATGTAATTAATTCTATTAATGGCCAAATAAAACCCATTATGAACTCTAAAAGATGGTGTTTGGGCTGAGACTCCAAAATGCATCACTGAGATTTTATAATTTTATCAGTCACTCTCTTTATGTACAAATACTTGTCACTGTCATTTGAATTCTTTCCATGACTTACCCTATGAGTCAGTTCCCACTTCCCATTCCCAATTCAGCAAAGAAATGCTAGATCTGTGACTACAAGAGGCTTGGGAGCAGGCACAACTACTATAGTAATTGTCTTAAAACTTGTTTTTCCATTGGTATGAAATATTAGAAAGTAACAGGGCACCTTAGAAAAAACAGTAGAATTTCAAGGATGATAAACTCATCCCCTTTCAAACCATGGGAAAAATATGTGGTATAAACAGGCCATGGATGCTTTAAGGATAAAAGCAATAGCAGGTAGATTTAGTAGAAAATGGTTTAAACAATTTTTTTGGCTGCTGATTTTTGTACAAAGAACCAGACTAATTCATATCTGCCACATTTTTATATAGTTCAGTCACTGCATTGCACAGCTAGGTTTTGTTTTGTCTTTTCCCAGTACTGGGATTGAACCCAAGGCTTTTACACTGTTACAGCCCCAGCACTTCTAAAATTTTTGTTTTGAGACAGGGTCTTGGTAAGTTGCTTGAACTTGCATACCTCCTGGCTCAGTCTCCCAGAGTGCTGGTATTACAGGTGTGCACCACTGCACGAAAAACAACAAATGACTACTTAATAATTAGCTTAAGAGATTTCTTCCTTAACCTTTTATCTCCCTGTACTGTTTCATTTGGAAGGAACTGAAGAAATTGCAAGGATATTAATGAAAATGTTGTGAAATCATCAATAGCAAAATCTCTACAAACTGCAAAAATGGCTGCAGGACAGAACAAGGTACTGGTAGTCTAGGTAAGGTGGGCATCTCTCATGGATAAAGAATAATGGCACACAACCACAGCTGCAAATCTGAATCATGTGTGGAGTCTTTAAACCTCTCAGTGCTCAAAATGCATCTAGGTCAGCAGCACAATGTTATGACAAGGGGTGCGACCTAAACAATACTATGGCATGTTCTGAAGACAGTCAAAGGTTGTTGTTGGTGAATGTTGTGTCCACTTGTGTTTGTCATGTATTTTGTTGATAGTTACTTTTAGTAAGACAGTAAAAAATAAGCTATATATAACTGCGCTGAAATGAACAAATTAGAATAATATGAGGCTGGGTATGATAAAGACATCATTTTTAAAGCTTGAACCAATTTTTGTGAGGTACAGATTATATATATATTTGAGATGGGGGTCTCACTATGTAGTTCAAGCTGGCCCTGAACTCACTATGTAACTCAGACTGACCTTGAATTTATGATGATCCTTCAGCCTCAGGCTCCCAAGTGCTAGGATTACAGGCATATGCTACTATGCCCAGCAAAGAATATAAATCAGATGTGTGTGTGTGTGTGTGTGTGTGTGTGTGTGTGTGTGTGTGTGTGGTAGTACTGGGGGTTGAATCCAGGGGTGCTCTAACACTGAGCTAAATCCTCAACCCTTTTAATTTTATTTAGAGACAGAATCTAAGTTGCCCAGGCTGGTCTGAAACTTGGGATCCTCCTGTTACAGTCTCCCAAGAAGATGGGATTTCAAGTATGCACCACCATTCCTAGGAAGGACGGTTTTTTGAAATTTAGTTTAATTTCTCTGTTGTTGGTAGAAAGTTTGGTAAAAAGTTGCATGTTACCTATTTACAAGAAACCCATTACTGACTCTCATTTTAGTGACTTAATTTGCAAACATCTTTAAAAAGGTTTATCTTATAAGATATAAATAAAAAAAAGTTGAGGAACTCACTCTAAATAATTCAGGGAACCACAAAGCTTTAGTTTTGACCAAACTCTTCTCTGTCTGTGAATGGTCCATACTTGTTTCTGGAGGTACTATCAACCCAGAAAGATTTGTGTAACAAAAAAGTATATTGGCTATTTTCTCATCTCAGCATGATAAGCATGAACTCCTCTATCTCATTATTAACAAATAAGTAGCTAGGAGAAAATATAAAACTTCCCATATGATAACATACTAACTGTATAACCTGAAGTTTCTAAAAAAGGACAGAGACTTGACTGGGCTCACCTCCCATACTAGTTAAAACAAACATACCCTTAAAACATGTGAATGGTTTGTCTGTATTAACTAGAAGCTCTGCAATCTCAGCACTTAAAAGTCCATTTTGCCCCATCTTCTTAGGGTAGGCCGCCATCTTTGTTACAGCAGTGTGCTTTCAAGGAGCTTGGGGTCCAGATTATAGCCATTAATTAGCTTATTTATAATTAAAAGTTAAACACGTATTAAAGATTAAAAAATAACATAGCTACTTATAATTACTGAATCTTAGAAAGGGCATTAAAACCCACTGGTCCAACCTAGCAGTTCCAATGGGGAGACTTAGAGGAGATTAAGAAACTGTTAAATTAGTAGAGTACTACAGTATAGATCTCCTAAGTCCAATATCTTCTCTACTACCTTTCCACCCAATTCCATTTATTCTCATGAGAAATTGTAGTTCACTTTAATCACAGGCTTAATGTGACCAACTCAGAATTATACTTTAGAATTCTCTTGTTGGAGACTGCTCCATACATTTCAGGGATGTAACCAAATATGACTTTGAAAACCCCTGTAACTTTTCTATCTAGGTGTTCCAAAAGTCTTAAGTGTAGATTAGATTATTTAAAGCTTGAAACTGTATTAATTATGTTCAGCTTGGAGCTGTGGTTTTGAAATTGTTTGGTCTCAGGACTTTTTTTGTTTTGTTTTGTTTTGTTTTGGGTACCGGGGATTGATTTCACAACCTTGGGCTTGTCAGGCAGGCACTTATGCCGCTGAGCTAAATCCCTGGCCCGTGATTTTTTATTCTTAAAAATTACTGAAGACCTGGGCTGGGGATTTAGCTTAATGGCATAAACGCCTGCCTGGCAAGTGCAAAGTCATGAGTTTGATCCCCGGTACCAAAAAAAACCCAACTAAACAAACAAAAATTACTGAAGACTCTATAAAGCTATAAAGCTTTTGCTTATATGGACTCTATCTGTGGGTATTTAGTATTTTAAACTTAGAAACTGTTAAAATATTTAGTAACCCATTTAAATATTAAAACAACAACCACTAGATGTTAACACAAAACCTTTTTTTAATTGAAAACATGCTAAGTTTTAAAAACAAAGGTTAGTAAGAACAGAACTGTGATTCTCTTAATGTCTGGTTTGACATCAGCCAGATAGACTCTTATATTTGCTTCTGCATTTGATGTGTGGTTTTGATTGAAGGATATGAAGAAAATCTCGTCTCACAACGAGAAGACCTTGTGGGCCTCCTGAAAGGTCTTAAGGACCCTTTGAGAGGCAGTGGTTTACAAATGATTCCTATAGCTGACTTTTCAGTGGCTTAAGTTTTAGTTCTGTTCTTCTAGAACTTCTCTGTCTTCTTTCCACTAAGTAGAAATAGGAATAAAGAGAAAGAAGAGCTATACAAGACAGCACAAGGATGACGTTATTAAAATCTTTTTCTCTCTTTTTTTTTCCTCTTCCAGCTGCCCCACACTTATTTCTTTCTAGCCTGAAGGAAATAACTTTTCAATTTTTGCTTCAATAAGATTGTGCAATAGCCTCTTTGTTAAAAGGAATAGTTCTTTTAGCAAAACCAGGATAATGGCTGTAAGTCACACCTGTCTTAAATTGTAAAGCCTTTTTTTTTTTTTAAAAAAACCCAGGGCATACAACATCTTGAACACAAAATATTTTTAAAAGAACTTTAAGCAGAATTTAAATACCATTTACAAAACATGTATTTTTACTTGAAATATACTGAAACTAAGTCTGTAATATTCTTTTTAAAGATAAAAAGGTTAAAACTATTTACGTAAGAATAACATTGACTTTTTGTGAATATTGAAAGCTATGAAAATACTGTAAAGTTAACTCAGCAACATTTCAGGGTCAAAAAAATGTAATCTATGGAGAAACAGCCTCAGTTCTTACCATCCACAAAATGGATCCAGACAACTGCTCAAACTGATGGGACCCACTCCATCGAGATTTCACTGTGGCTAGACCAAAATCACCTATTTTAACTGTGAGGTCTTCGTGAAGAAATATATCTGAGGTACAGTGAGTAAAGGAAAATAATGCATCTCATTTTCCTGCTAGAACAAGCATTGGGAAGATTTTAGGTACAAGATCTAGTTTCTATAATTCTACAGTATGATATGCTTTAGAAAATATAGTAGTCTGTATTTCCTGAGGTTAGTAAGTATGTTTTAAGCAGTAAGTAGTTGTATTTAACCTATATAACCTGCTTTTAAGACTTTTCAGGCTCAAGATGTGAGGATGAGGTGAGATGCTTTCCTATGCCTATAGGAGATCTGAAAACTTCCATCTGATTTTGGTCATGCAGGACCAAATAGCCCTTCTACACTGCTGGGAAAACTATAAAGGCACTTCATAGGAATAGAGACCCCAGGAGACAGGATCTTAGTCTGGGCATTGGTAAGAATAAAAATTGTTTTTCTCACCTCACCGTTAAAACTAGGAGGTAGCTACAAAACTCATCCATTCATTTTACAGTTCAGGCAGAATATAAGCAAGTAATCAGAAAAACCCTACTATTAATAGATTTTCTTGTAGCGCTCATTCAGAAACCAAAAGCAGGCTGTTATATCCACTCTACTACACTTTCATGCAAAATGATTATTACTTTTCTTTACAGTATATTGAACTTAGCAAGAAAACTGTACATAATGTGAAGACAAAATGCAGAAGAAAAAGTCAGGATGTTTTCAAACTTCGCAGACAAATTTCAGGAAGGATACTATTACTCTTGAGGTCTCTGTGGATGATTGACTTGGCGTGTAAGTAACTGAAAAACAAAACATTATTGTACCTGAGTAGGGAACAAAGGACTCTGGCCTTAAAATTTGTAAAACATATTTAGGGGCATAAAGACTTATTTAGAATCATGGTACAATTTAAATCTACACATTGTGATGTTGTACATGATATAAAACTTGACTGTAAATGAATCTAGGATTGTAGAAACATTACTATGTACAGCCAGAAATTTCGTTTTCTATTAAGGCTCTGCTTTTACATTTTACTAGTTACAAATACAAACCTTTCACTCCAGTCAAGCCTATTTATTCATGTGCTGGAAATACACCTTGACACGAATCCCACCTTTATCTAGTGCTTCCCTCCTGCACTGTCACTCCAAGTCAGCTTTCTACTCATCCATTTATCCATTTATCCATTTCTACCATTCATCCATTTAGATGGAACACAAGTTCTCACTTGAGTGAAACTTTCCCATAACTAACCCTACTGAAATTCATCTTTTTAAAAAGTTTTATTTGATGAAATCGATCTTTACCTTTTTTTTTTTTTTTTTACAGGGGATCGAACTCATGACCATGCACTTTGCAAGGCAGGTGCTTATGCCGCTGAGCTAAACCCCCAACCCAATCTTTGCCTTTCAACTCATATAACAATTATAATAAAAGCTTCACTCATGTATTTGCTTTCTATTTAAACTCTACTAAAATATGTTTGGTAAATTACTACTATTTAAAAGATGGTAGGATATATATCCTTAAAACATCTTATTATAATGGTCACAGTAGACTTATTTTAAAGTCATTCATAAATGTAAACCATCTATATTATGCACCCAAAATTGCTTTAATTGTGTTCACTGAAGTAAAGGGCCATTCTATTTATCTCCATTGCCTGTCAGGGTCAGGTGAGTATGTTAATGTAATGCATGTCTGTTGAATCAACTACAATAAGATGTATATAATGTCCTACTCAGGTTATTTTTCATTTTATTTTTTTTAATCAGTACTGGGGATTGAACTCACAACTGTATGCTTGCAAGGCAGGCACTTATGCTGCTGAGCTAAATCCCCAGCCCTATTTTTCATTTAGTATTGGAGAAAACAGATATAGGAGACTATGAAATCTAACAATGACTATTAAGAAATATGTTCTTCCTTAAATAAGAATTTAAAATCTAAACACAATCAAAATCAGGTAATGAACACTGTTAAAAACAGAAGATTTACAAATAACTGAGATTATTTAGCTTTCTTATCTTCATTTAAACTTCCTCATTTTCTTAGCCATCAAGATTTTGAAACTTCTGGACATAATTTTGGTTTCAAATTACTATATACTCGAAGAAACCTCTTCTCTCCAGTTACTCCCTCACCTTATACTATTTCCCTCAAAGCATTTACCACAATCTAAAATTATCTTGCATAATTTAAGCCTGTGTTCTTTTATTACATCATACTGCATCACTCTTCATTGAAAGAAAATTTTATGTCAGTTATAGGTCTCATTTCCTTAAACAGTTCTGAGATGACAGAGAAAGATAATAGGTAGAAACAAGCTTTTTCAAGATGGGAAGACCTTGACTGCACGAGAAAGAAAGGGGTTTAAAATGATTAATGGTCTTTCAGTTCAGGGGACCTGGGATCTAGTATGTAGGAAAGGTTCTTCTGTGAAGTCAAACCCACCATAAAGGAGGGAAAGATGAAACTATGGAAGCAGGATAAAGTTAAGGGAAGACAAAGGTGATGGACAGTGTTAATCCTCTCAACAAATTTGATGCAAAGAAATACAGCAAAGATAAAATAGGTAAGGAACCCATGAGTTGAGGAGAGAAAATCTCTGGTCAGGTATGTACTGGATAATTAATAAGACATAAATGTGACAGCTGAGCTAGTGTTATAATTAGTAGAAGCTGGATAGCACAAATCTATTCCAGGCCAAGGTACACACAGCTACAGTATGAAACCATATCACTTTATATCTGTGTAATCCTTTATGTTTACAAATGCTTTCCTAATTTTTTTCTCATGCAATAATTCTCTTTTGGTAACATTTCTGTAACCAAAGTGACAAAAGAGGACTGTATAATGGAAGGCTAAAAAGAAACTAATCTCTCTAGAAAAAACTAGAAAAAAAGGATGAATGTCACATCTCAATCTCTACATAAAGTTTCAGAGTAATTATTACCCTAAACCATTAATAGGTTGAGGCTAAAACATATTTTCATAAGTACTGACCAGTTATAATGGAAGATACCAATAACCATTTAATTAGTTGGAAGAAGGGAATAAAAATCAACTTCACTTGCTATAGATGATGCAGAAATATATCTATTATTCAGGATTTTTTTTCTTTTTTTTTTTTTGTACCAGGGATGGAACTCATATGACCTTGTGCTTGCCAGGTAGGTGCTAATGTCACCGATCTAAATCCCTGGCCCTTATTCAGGATAATTGACTGGATTTCCCTCTTACCTTTGTAAAGTGTTAAGGAAAGTGTTACAGGTTTACAAGAGAATCAGGTTTATAAGAGCACTAGGAAAAAACAAACATGCTATCAACTACACAAACATCACATTCTCTTGATAGGATTCTCTTCCTTCAAGAATAAGTGTCCATCTAAAGGATCATATAATCTTGAAGCTGGAAAATTATGTAGTAAAATTTGCTCTCATTACTGTTCAAGTTTTTAATCCAAGATTCAACTTTTCAACATTCTTATTTTTATTTCTTATTTATTTATTGAAATAATGGGGATTAAATTCAGGAGCCTGAATAAGCAGACAAGTGCTCTACTACTGAGCTACATTTCCACCTCAGTCTTATTTTTTAAACAGCATCAGATAGTGTCCAGACTAAGTGCAATATTTCACATTTGATCTCACCAACACACGAGTGAAATTCTCCTCTTCATCTGCCTTGTAGTGGATATAAAACATTTCTTACTGAGTCAGCCAGTCATTCTATGGACTCTTAGAAAATTATGTTTAATTCATTTTGTTCTTCTTTAATTGCTCCTGTATTTTCCCCACCCTTCACTTACATGCTTCTCTTCTTTATACTTGAATTAAGATTTTGCATTTTATAGCTATGGCATAAAATTTCTGTTTATTAAAAATTTAGTTTTTACTAAATATAGGCTTTTAAAGAGCATTCTAAAGATGTCTTCATTTGAGTTACTTCTAAATATGCTCATCAAATTTAAGGGAGGAATACAGACAAGTATCTCCTTCTAGCTTACTAGCTTTAGTTATTAACAGTCCCTCTAGTAACAAACAGTTAAATCTTGCCAATTGTGTTATATTTCTCCATCTTATTTTTGAGATTACCATGAGAGATATATTCAAATGCCTGAGATTCAAATACCATAGTAGACTATCTCGCTGATTACCAGTCCAGTATATTTGAAAAAGTTCCTAATACATTGATGGCAATCTTTCAAAACTTTCAATGAGACAAATAAGCCTGTTGTGGCATGCATGCTATAGGTTTGCCACCACTGACTTAATGGCTCACGTAAATTTTCTTGCATTTTAATATTTTTGCTTTTTGAGACAGGGTCTCACTATGTAGCTCAGGCTGAACTCACTATGTAGCCCAGACTCCTGTTTCGGCCTCCTGAATGCTGGGATTATAGGTGTGAGTCACCACACCTGATTATTTTCTTGCCTTTTTTATTTTTTTGTACCTGGGATTGAATTTATGACCTCACAACTACCAGGAAAGCACTTGAACCACTGAGCTAAATCTCTGGACCATTTTCTTGCATCTTTAACTGGTTCAAAAATCTGAGAGATGGTCCATTTAAACGTGTGCATTTTAGCCATCTTTCACCTAATTCTATACAATTCCACAAGGTTCATCAGACTTTAGGCTGGAAGGTGAATCTCCCCTCAGATATCCTACTCATCCATGGAGAATTCAGGAGCTGTTAGGACTGGCAGGTGTGACAGTTGTGAGACAGCATCAAGTAACAGTTGCTTTGATGACCTCTGTTCCCTTCACGGACAAGGGGCAGCTGCAAGGAATGACAATCTGCTACTTCTCTCAATCATTAATTATTGTACTTTATAATGACTTTATTCCATTTTCACTTAGACTTTTTAGTTACTTTCACTTTTTTACTGAGGTCTAATTTACACATATTGCCATATAGTGCATAAGTTTTAAATGTTTAATTTAATTAGTTGAAGCAAATACATACTTCTGTGTAATGACCAGCCACAATCAAAATAAAGCATATCCATTACCCCCTAGTTTTTTCTCCCACAAAGCTTCTTCAAACATTTTTGTAATAATAGTCTCTAAGACTCAGCAATCATTGATAACATTGTCACTACAGATTACTAATTTTTACCTTTACTCATAGAGAGAATTCTATGGCTTCTTTTGCTCAGCATAGCAATTTTGGGATTCAAAGGGGGGTTGCACATACCACAGTTTATCCATTTACATGTTGGACATCTTAGTTTTTGGTGATTATGAGTAAGACACTAAATATTCATGAATAAGCCTTCGTTGTTGATGCATGACTATTTCTTTTAGGCATTCACAAAGGCTCAGAATTGCTCATATGGTAAGCTTAACTAAAAGAAATCATCATTCTATCTTCCTAAATGGTTTTCTCATTTAGCTTTTCCAGTAATGTATAACAGTTTCAGTTGTTCTTTTTCCATGCCAATAATTGTACTGTTTCTGATTATATAGGTTCTTTGTGGGTTTATAGAGCTGTCTCAATGTAGTTTTTAATCTACCTTTTCCTAATAAGTACTTCTGGTAAACATTCTTGTATGTGCTCACTGGCCATTCATATACTTTCTTTAGAAAAGTGTTTAAATATTTTTCTTAGAGACAAAGGTCTCACTATGAACTCAGGCTGGCCTCAAACTCATGATACTCCTGTATCATGCTCTGGAATAGCTAAGGTTACAGGCGAGCAGCAGTGTTCAGCTTCTTACGCTTTTTCCATCCAAAGAACCATACGTCTTATTACTGAGTTGTAAGAGTTTTTATATGCTTTAAAGTTTTTTTTTTAATCAGATAACGTGTTTTCTATACACCTATGACTTATCTTTTCATTTTCTTAACATCTTTTTCTTTTATGGTACATGACTTTTGTGTGTGCGATACTGGGGTGGAATCCAGGGCCTTGTGTATGCTAGGCAAGTGCTCTACCACTAAGTTTTATTCCTCCCTTTCTCTGTCTCTGTGTCTCTCTTTCTTTCTAAACATGGTCTCAATAGGTAGTTCAGGCTGGCCTTTAACTCACTAGTGTAGCCCAAGTTGGCCTCAAACTGTGGTAGTCCCTTGCCTGTCTTCCAAGGGCTGAAATCACAGCCAAGGGCCACCCTGCCTGCCCCATTTTCATTTTTGAGACAGTCTTAGTAAGTTGCCCAGGCTAGTCTTGAATTTATCATTCTCATGCCTTAGCCTCTTGAATAGGGAGGCTGCATTTGTGCCATAAGAAATACCTATTTGTAGACTATAAGGATTTCCTCCTGTTTCTTTGATCTACTTCAAGCAAACTTTTATGTTTTGTGTCAGATAAAGGTTAGTGGTTCTTATGGTTTGTGATATGGGTGATTGCTGGATTAGTCCACAGATAGGATTGGCAGCATCCCAATCCTGGTATACTGGATATAATATGAGACAGAAAGAGGTTTGTCAAAGCTGGGCATGGTGGCACATGCCTGTAATCACAGTACTCGGGAAGCTGAGGCAGGATAAACGCCATGAGTTTGAGATCAGTTTGGGCTACATAATGAGCCCAGGTCAGCAAAGAAAGACGTTTTTCTCCCTCTGCCATGAACTGTTGTACTCTGCCATGTGCCACCCTGCCTTGTATTCAGCCAATTATGGACTAAAACCTCTATAAACTATGAGCTAAATACCCTTCCACCCCATTTTTGGTCCTGGAGTTCAAACTCATGACCTCGCACTTATCAGGCAAGTGCTTGAACCACTGAGCTAAATTCCTGGCCCAAATCTTTCCCCTTTTAACTCTGGGTGTCAAGTATTTTGTCTTAGTGATAAGAAAATTAAATAACACAGGGGTTTATTTATTTTTTCCATATCTGGTTGTCTTTTGCACAATTAATGAAAGGAACAGCTTAATTCATTACTTTGGCACCTTGGTTAACTACAAAAAAAAACTATAGATAAATAAATCTAAGTTTTCTATTCTGTTTGATTGACTTATGATGCTAATACTATCTTTACCATTGCTGCTTTACAGTAAACTTTTGAAACCTTGCAATAGAAGCCCTCCAACTTTGTTCTTTTTCAAAAGTATCTTGACAATAAATTTCTTTTTGGTACCAGGGATTGAACTCATGACCTTACACTTGCCAGGCAGGCACTTATGCTGCTGAACTAAATCCCCAGCTCCTTGTTGATGATAAATTTCTAGCTACTGTATTTTCATATACATTTTAGGATTACCTATCATCTCCTGTGCCCATTCCCATCCTTATAGTTAGTATCATCTATTGTACTGTATATTTTATTGATTTATCTTTTCACAAGCACCCTCTGTATAGGAATTTTTTGCTCCATCTTCCAAAAAGACAATTTTCATACAAATTTTAAACATGTCTGCTGAGATTTTGATTGCAACTGCACTGAACAGCTACTAAGTCAAACAGTAGCCTGAAGACAATATAAACATGGAATACCACAATATGGACAGAAAAGCAAAACCATGCTATTCATGTGCCTCTCATGTTCAAAAGGATATCAAGAAGGCTAAGTGTATCCTGGACTGGAACAGAGTAGCTCAGATGGAAAGAGTGGCAGATGAGTCAAGAGAGGTAACAGAAGTAGTTGGAGAGGAAGAATAATTGCGGTGGACATACTGAGAAGGGTCTCCTATAAGAACTATCCCCTCTCTAACACCCTGAAGTGCTGGGGATTAAATCTAGGCTCTTACACAAACCAGGCAAATGTTACCACTGCTGAGTTACACCTTTGACCCAGAACTTTGGTTTTTATTCTGGGTGAATGTGTACACTGACAAGTTCAAGACCAGCCTGGGCTACAAAGTGAGCTCAAGGCAGGCCTGAACTGTACAGAGAGACCCTGTCTAAAAAAAAAAAAAAGTGTATACTGAGGAGCAAAGGAATAAAGTATCTATGTTGTCTTAACAGATCAAATTAGCCTGATTAAAACTAAACTGAAAGTGGGCAAGCTCCAAAGCAGGGTGATAGGCAATAATCCAAGCAGTAGATAATGCTGCTGGCATGGATCAGAGGGATAGTAGAGTAAGACAGTAAGAAGAGGAACAGAACTGCCAGTTGCTAAGAAGAACACAATGCAGAAAAAACAGGCCTGAGGAAAAAGATGAGGTCAGCATTGTATGTACGAAATTTGAGTTGTCCATTAGATAATGAAGTGGATACATTAGTATAAGAGTCTGGAAGACAAAGGAAATGAACTGGATGGAGACTGGCACAGAAGTATTTCAACGGTTTTTCAAACCATGAATCTGGCTGAGACTGCAAGGGTGTATAGGAAAAACTAGCTGAAGTATTTTGTGAGACAGCAAGAAAGACAATTAGGAGACTATACTTTAAAGTAGTGTTTCTCAAATTTCAATATATATGGGAATCACTTGGGACTATAACAGCTCACCTTGTTGTCAACTTGATTGGACTGAAAAACTCCGTGGAAATTAGTAGTCTAATTCTGGGTATGATGGAAGAGACCCACCCTATTGTTGGTGGTATCCAATAGGGTTGGGGCCCCAACGGAATAAAAGCAGGAGGAAGCCAGGTAGCACAGGATCTCTGCTTTCTGCTCTCTGCTTTCTGGCTGCCATAAGTTGAGTAGCTTTCCTTTGTCATGATGCTTCTGCCTTACCATGGGCCTAAGAGCAATAGAACTAGCTGATCATGAACTCAAACCTCTAAAACTGTGAGCCAAAACTGGTGCTTATTTATGTACCCATTTTTTGGTAATGATTTTATACTTCCTTGTAACAAGTTTTATTTTCAAATTAAGAAAAAAAAGGTAAGGTAGAAATCACTTCTATTCTCACCATAATCAAACCTGTTAAAATTTTTACATAAGCTTGTTAAATTTGCCTCCTGTTCTTTTTCAAAGTTTATACTTGTAAAAACACTACAAGGGTAAAATGTAACCTGTAAAATCTTTTTCATTGAAAATAATAAATTCGTAGTTAAGTGTGGTGGCATATGCTTGTGATTGTAGCACTCGGGAGGCTGAGGCAGGAGGATCACTGCAAGTTCGAGGCCAGTCTGGGATACACAGTGAGCCTGAATTACATAGCAAGTCTCTGTCTCAAAAACCAAAAATAAAAAACAAACAAACAAACAAAATTTAAAGACAAAGCTCAAGTCTTAGTCCTTGACAGCTGTCCCTAGCCTGACCTCCTTTTGTTATTCTTAGAGAAATCACTGTTGAACTTGGTGTGTGCAGACTAATTCTCATTTCAATACTTTCACTGAACCATTTTTAAAAATCCAAATATAAAAACATCTTTTAAAAAGATATTAAGTGGTCTCATGCTGCAGTTTGCTTTTTTCCCTTAACACTGTGGTTTACAGATCTAAGCACGTGGATGCGTAAACCACGTCTTTTAAGCATCATGCACTACTCCATGGCTCATTTGTGCCGGCATTTTATTTATTAGTCCTTTATTGATATAACTCTAATGTGGTTTCCTATAATACATCTCTTCCTGAACACATCTCTTGGATCAAAAGCTGGTATATCTTGGGGACAGAATAAGTATTTTGTTTTAACACATACTTCCAAAATGCCCTCAGGGTGGGTGGCTGCATCAGGAATGTTCCAGTAATCAGGAATGTTCCAGTAAGTCCCCTAATTCTTATGAACACTTGATCTTGTCAGAATTTAGGTAGTTCCCCAAACCTACTGATTGAAAAGTGGTGCCTTTTTGTTTTACCTTCATTTTTCAGAATATATCAGCATCCTATTTTTAGCTACTAAAAAATCATGATCACTCTAAGCATTCTTTGACTAATTAGAATGATTTTCAATCATAATTTTCAGGAATTATGTTCACATCATCTTTACAACTCTAATTCATTCTACTGTTTGTTCAGCAAGGCTCATTTATGAGAAAATGTAAAAACAGAGAGGGTGTGACATTATACTCTTGATTGTTTAAAAAAGTATTTTGTGAGGATTTATCCCCAAATTATTTTTAACCATATTTTTAGATTATGTTTCTGTGAACATACTAACAGGCCCCTGTGCTCTCCCTATGTGCTTACCTGATTTAAATTTTCTAGTAAAGCTAAATTAAAAATTATGTCATAAATATTACCCTGAAATTAAAAGTGCTGTAAAGAAATGGCAATGATGTGTTGACCATTTCTGATATTTCTTCAGTAATGGTATTCTTGAAATACCTTGGCCCTTGGGCTGACTCAAAGGATGACACGTAAGATGATAAAACACACTTCATAAATTCTGATTCCTCAAAGTAAATCTATTTAATTATGTACCATAAGAATAGTTCTGCTGTGTTTAAGTGAATCTGGGAATCAGAAATAATCTTTCCCTGAGATACAAAAAGACGACAAAACAACAAAGTAAAAATGCCATCCATTGACTGCTTACAATTTATAATATGATAAAAGGTGACCCACTGGAATACCCTAATTATTAATGCTTTTATATTTTGAGTAACTGCAACTCAGCAGTTTGTACAATGTGTTAGCAATTCTTATTGCTTGGAACTTCAGAACAAACTCTGGTGAGCAGAGGATTTAGCAAAATTCCAACATAATTAAGTAGCTTCTTAAATAACCATGGGCATACTGTCTAGCTTGTTCTGTCCACTGTGAGATGAAGATAGTGGGGGAGGAGGAACTAGATATGAGGAGTCTGAACCAAAGGACTCAAGGAAAGAGAGCTTGATAGGTGCTAACAAATAATTAATTACTCAAGGTTGCTGCTTTTTTTTTTTTTTTTTGGTCTTTTTGAGACAGGTTCACTATGCAGTTCAGGAGGGCCTTGAATTCACAGACAGCCTGGCCTTGAAGTCAAAGAGATCCTCCTGTGTCAATCTTCTGAGTGCTAGGATCAAGAAAGCTTCTAATAGGGAAGACCTGCTAGAAAAAATTCTAAAACAAAGCCCCCGGCTAAAATTATGGTTAGAATTGAAAGATGAACAAGGAGGAATTACCTTTTTTTTTTTTTTTTTTGGTACCAGGGATCAAACTCATGACCTTGTGCTTACCAAGCAAGTGCTTAAACTGCTGAGCTAAATCTCTAGCCCAACAAGGAGAAATTAAAGCACAAAGGAGGCACCAAACATAAGGCTGAAATGGGTGACCAGAAGCTAAAAGTAAATTAAAAATTTGTTACGTAAAATCATTAGCAAGTTAGGATTTGAATTTATTCATGCCCTTCTGGACCATCCCATTTCTCCTCACATATTCCAGCCTACTTTTTAGAATAGATTTTGACTATCTTCTAACAATAAAAACAAAGCCCCCCTCAAATATAACGAAAACCGTGCTTTAGTCATTGATACTAGAGAAGAAAACAGGAGGATCTATCTCACCAAGAGTCTCTAGTGTAAGTTCCAGTTAATAACCTAAATTTACAAAACTCAGTTTGTAAAAAAATTTGTTCAGGTATCCTCTTTACAATGCACAATACAGATAAATTAGTATTAAGTCATATAGTATTTTGCATAAGTTTTAAAATTCAATGAAGTCTTCTTAATGAAATCTAACGAACTATGTAACTGTGTGTGTGTGTGTCTGGTATTGGGGAATAGTTCAGAACCTTTACTCTGAGCTACATTCCATTTCTTTTTTTTGGAGGGGGTGTGATTGTGGTGATTTGAGACAAGGTCTCTCTACGTAGTTCAGGCTGACTTTGAACTCACTCTTCAGGCCAGGCTGGCCTTGAACCCCAAGTTCAATTCTTCTGCCTCAGCATCTCCAGTGCTGAGATAACAGGTGTGCGCCACTATATCTGGCCTCTTTTTGTTTTTTAAGATAAGATCTCACTAAGTTGCTCAGCTAGTCTCAAACTTTGGACACTGTACTTCATCATCTTGAGCTGCTGGGATTACCATTGAACCTGACACCCTTGTGAATTTTAAATTAATATTTAAAAGTGAAGTGTATGCAATTGAAAAGGAATTTTTAGTATACTGTAAATATCAACATTTTAACAATTTTTTGTTATAATAATATTCCTTAGCATCTATTCTTGATTAATGTATAGAAAGTCAGATTTTTTTTAAACTCCCTTGAGGAAACAGAGATTTCTTCCTGGAGCAGGCAGTGAGTGGGTAATTCATTCTTTTTTTGCTCTGTTTGTCCTGATGTCTCCCTGTCTCCTACACTGTCTTGGTCTCTCATGTGCATCAGAGACTTTCCCCCAATATGTGATGATCCAGAGATAATCTGTTTAGATCAGACTAAGTAAAGAACTAGGAAATGTCTGAAGCTTTGTACATATAGATGGCTTGCTGTTTTTCAACTGCTCAGTGATTTAGATGGGATCTCTGATGTCATTTACTTTGGGCCTTTCCTCTTCCACTGCTAAGATCTTCAGAAAAGTCTATGGGAAGAAGAAAGTTTGGCTGCTAATTTAGGAAAAAAATAAAAGAGAACAGTGGGGAAATTTCCATTTATCATTAAGTACAGTCCCACAATCCCCATTTTCGTTATTTCCAGTCTACTATTGGGACAAGAATGGGTAATTACCCAGTGAGACAGATAGATAGGTAAGATATAGACACAAATATAGATATAGATATATAGAACAGCTCTTTTTTTAGACAGGGGCTCACTGTGTAATTGAGACTGGCCTTGAACTCACTGGCCCAGGCTGACCTCAAACTCATAGTGATCTTCCTGTCTCAGCCTCCTGAGTGCTGGGATTATTAGTGGGACTGTAGAACAGCTTCTCAAGCTTGGCTAGAACAGCTTTTGAAACAGGACTTTTCACCTTAGCTCCCTCCTTCCATAGTTGGTACTGACAATTTCTGAGTCTTCTGAGGATTTTATGTTGTAAATCAGGATGGTTTTCATCTCCACTGCCAATAATGAGTTAGCTCTTTTCGGAGCCATTATCACTTCTTCATCTGCTTTCCAACTTTCCCAAGTACTCCAGCTTTGCTCAGCAGCATATGTGCCTGCCTGCCAAGCACAAGGTTCTAAATTCAATCCCTGGTACAAACAAAACAAAACAAAACAAAACAAAACAAAACAAAACAAAACAAAACATAGAATGCCAAGTACTCCAGCTTTTGAATTTTTGCTATATTATTTTTTCTTTCTGATACCTTCATCCTTACATATTTGCATTGTTTTAAAAAATCTCTATCATAGTTTCAGTAGAATTTCAAGATAGAGTCAAAGTACGTAATTTTAACCTGAAACCCATACGGTAATTTTAATAAGAGGATTTTCACTCTGCCAAAGTCTTTGGAAGCTTTGTTATCAGTGCATTTGACCAGATGCACACATTGCCATATGAGAAGGAACAAAACAGAAAAGGAACTGCATAGTCTCTAGTTAACTTTAACTGGTAATAAAAGCAAACTCTGGGGGCTGGGGATTTAGCTTAGTGGCATAAGTGCCTGCCTGGCAAGTGTGAGGTTGCAAGTTTGATCCCTGGTGAAGGAAGGAAGGAAGGAAGGAAGGAAGGAAGGAAGGAAGGAAGGAAGGAAGGAAGGAAGGAAGGAAGGAAGGAAGGAAAAGTAAACTCTGGGCTTAAAAGTTACAATTAAAACTTTTTTTGCTACTAAGTAAATCTAGGATCAGCCTGATGAAATGATAAGACATATATAAATAATCAGGTAAACTCATTATATAGTGATGGTTTTACAGTAGACAGACTATAAAGTCTGATAATCCTGAACTGTATTACCTCTTGCCTGGTGATCTTCCCCAGACTACAGAGCCAGTCCACTCACTAAGTGCTTTTTTCTGCTGTTCCTTCTTAATCAATCCTAGCACTTCACTGCCCCAATCACTGTTTCTAAAACCAAACTTAAAACTATTCTTTGCTGTCTCTATTTTTACCATAAGTCCTTTTCTCCTGTTACTTTTGTTGTGTATTATTCCCTCCCTTGATATTTCTCACTGTTGGTATGTGAAAACTCTGGCTTTTCTCTACCCTGGAAGGTAATCCCATCAGTAATATGCAGTTTTGTGTAGCTGTGTATCTTTTTCATTTCATAGATCTGTGTTGAGTATCTATGTTGAGACAGGTCCTACCAGAGGCATTAGTCATAAAACAATGAACAAAACAAAGCCTTTGCTAGTGGAGGAGATGGCAATAGTCAGATGGGGTGGGGTATTCAATAAAAGGCTGAATCACAAAAAGGGACACGATGGGATGGGGGGTTGTTATACAAAGTGATTAGAGAAGGCTTCTCTTAAAAGAAAGGGGGACATGTGTAAGAGAAATACAGATATTATAGCATGAGTATCCCAAACAGAAAGGAACAAGCATGAAGGTGTGATCAGTGAGCACAGTTGCTGGGCTGAAGGAACAGCAAAGACGGGGGGGGGGGGGCAGAAAATAAGCTTTGTTTCTCTCCGATTGGGTACTGCCTTTGGCATGGCTTACTCTTTGCAAGGTTTTAATCTTTTAAATCTGAACAGATTCAGATTCTAACTTATTTGAAAGGTTGAGATTTAAGTCCAGTACATAAGTGGGAGTATTACTGAATAAGGTAACCACTTGCTGTAATAAGCATTCTGGTTGAACATAGGCCTATAAACAATCTCAATTACAGATACAGTGCTTATTTTTCAGTCAGGGAAGACAGTACAGTGGCAAGGTTTAAGAACTAGAGTTGAATTTGAGTTCTGGCTCTACAATCATTTGCTTTTAATGATCTTGAGTGAGAATTGTTACTATATATACACTTTTTATCCAATTTCATAATTTGAAAGTAGCATAGTGGTTATGGGGAAATACTGGAATCAGAAACCCTCAGCTAAATACCTTTCTTGCTACTTATTAAATACATGGCCTTGAACAACTTATTTAAAAGCCTTAGTCTTCCTTATTTATAAAAAGAAAATAAAAATATCTACTTCATAACATAGTAAAATTAAATGACAGTAACACGAAAATAATTTCATATTATAATTTTTTTCTTCTTTTGGTACTAGGGATTTAACCCAGGTCCTTTGTACTGAGCTGCATCCAAAATGTTTTTTGATATAACATCTTGCTAAGTCACTAAGTTGCCCGTGCCAGACCCCAACTTTCAATCTTCTGGTCTCAGCTTCCGAATGCTGTAATTACAGAGATGAACTACTGCATGTGGCATAAGACACATACTTTAAGCTTTCCAAACTTATATTTTACTGAGTTTGCTTTTCATCAAGTGCTTTCAAATTTTATTTTTATCTTTTGATTTACCTGTTTATTTGCAACTTAGGAGTTGTAAGCAAAATTTATTCTTTCAAGTCAGCCCTCTATTTTTATCTATGTAAATTGTATATAATGACTATATCTTTTAAATTATACAGCAAAATTCAACAGATATAAGCAACTCAACTTGAAGTCCTTAGAAAGGATAGAAACTCGTATTTTCACTTTCACTTTATTGATTGTTTTGTAATAGAAAGTATGAGCATCTAGTGAAAATAATAATTAACAATCACTGTATATTCTTTTAACAACTGTCAGTGACTTCTTAGTGTATGTGAGGGCTGTTTTTATCTTCTGAGCCTCTGCTGCTTAACTAAGTCACAGAGTGCTAAGCGTAAATTTACAGTTTGTATATTATTAAATATTTTATATACCTCTTATGTTTTGATGACTGTACTAGTGGAAAGATTACTGTACATTTTAGTATCATATTGCCATTCATTAGTGGCCTTATATTGCTGAGAAGTAATTTAAGATGGAATCTAAAAGAAGCATCACCTGAGGCCTTTAAAATATTCCCACTGGTTTTCAAAAGTACTTTATAAGAGATTTGACACAATGGAACTTACTCCATGCCCTGTGCAGTCTGCCGTGCAATATCTATAAGTTTGATCATCTCAAATTTGGTCTCGATGATGTGGAGATGGTGGTATAAGCTGGAGCCCTCACACCACTGGGTAACAATAGCTAGCTGTGGCTTTGTGGAATAGCCCATGAAGAGTAGGATATTCACATGTCGTGTTTTCCTGTACAAAGAAATGTGATAGCAAATAATAAATGTCAATAAACTTTAGCATTTCTTAAAGAGAGACAAAGCAGTTTCTACCTATTAGAAAGATGTCAGAAAAGGTATTAAGAAGAATTAAATAAAGCAACAGAAGGATAAATTCAGCAGACACCTAGAATTATCTAGACTAACCTTTCCTATCCTACTCAGAATAATCTTTTTTTTTTTTTAATTTATCTGAAAGTAAAGTAGAGGTTGCTTAAATACCTTCAATGATGGGAAGCTCTTCACTCAAGAATGGAGCTGCCCCTCAACTCTTTGCTTAAGTGGTTCTAATATTAAAATTTTTTTATGTGGAAACAAAATCATTTTCCTCCAATCTTCACAACTGGCTTCCCTGTTCTTGTCTTTGAAATAAAATAGGGTAACTTTGCACCTTTTTTAATATATCTGCATTCTCTGGATTATACGGCCTCAATTTTGTTCATTATCTTCCTCATACTCATAAGTTACAGTTCTAGGATCCTCCCAATGTAAACTATCCTACCCTGGATCTACTCATTTATCAATATTCCTCAAGTCGTAGGGCCCATGACTAAATAGAATCTCTAAATGTGTACTGATACATTTACAATTTTGAGGGTACTATTTCCAAAAGAATTATCATTACATGCCCAGAATACTGCAATTCTGTTAATTCAGTCTAGAATTAAATCTTCTATCAGCTGTATCATGATATTGCATACTGCTTAAAAGAATAGGGTTAAAAACAAAATCTAACTAGACATACTATGTTTCTCTATACTTACTCATTTTGAGTAAATTTGTAAAGCTAACAGACTCCTGAAAAACATCAACTAATAATAACACCTTTCTCTGGGAAACAGTTAACTTGTGTAGGCTCACCTGAGTACTCCTACTTCATTTTTGAAGGCCTGTAACTGTTGAGGTGTGGGTGCTGTCACATTCAACATTTTCACTGCCACGTCACCTAAAAGGTAAGTGTCATTCCAAATGTCATTTCAACTTCTTAAATTTAAAACTATGAATCATTCTTTGTTATTTTTACTAATTATTGCAGCCCTAAATCCATACCATTATTAAACTGCAAATTACACCTTAAGGATCAAAATTGCATTAGCGTTCTAAGGATTAAAAATTAAACGATTAAAAATTAAACTAACAATAACATTCCTATGTTAATATTTCAAAATACCAAACCAAAAAATAGTCAATCTTGCTTTTTCCCTGGAAATTTAGTTTAACCTGTTAAACATTCAGAATATTTTTCCAATTATTTAATAATATGAGATGCATTTATTAATTGAACGTTGAAACTAAAGATAATAGGTCTTCCAATGGAATTTGACTTAAAATAGAAAACCATGTGCTTCATCAGAGTAGTTAACATTTTTTCTTCAAAACTAGGAAACTATGAACTACTCATGCTGTTTTTGATTGGGGAAATGGCTAAATTGTAACTATAATTTAAAGAATGACTTCACATCAAACATCTATAACTCTTACACATTGCAAGTAGATGTGTAAACTGATATAATCACTTTGTAACACTGTGGACACTGTCTATTGAACTGGACATGTGTGAATTGTGTGGCCCCACAATGTTCTCCTAGGCATACATCCTGCAAAAACAGACACATGTGTTCCCTGAAAGATACATACTGAAAATATTCACAGAAGCATCATTTAGAATAGTACTAAACTGGAAACTACCCAATATTCATATTATGGTAAACAGAAGAAATCAGGTTATAGTCATGCAATGGAATACTCTACAGGGAACAAATGACTTCCAATTACAGCCAACAATACAGGTAAATCTTACAATGCTGAAGGAGAGGGGCTGGACTGAAAAGAGCCCATGCTACCTGATTCATGCTGAGGTCAGGATGTGGCTACTTCTGGGGGAAGAGTGACAGAAAGAAGGCATGAGGGTGGCTTCTAGAACGCCAGTGATGTTCTGTTAGTTAATCACAGATTTGTTTACTTTGTGAGATTTTAGGTAGTTGTACATTTATATACATATTTTAATATGTATACTATACTTTTTATGTACATTTTTATTTATCTTAATTATTGAAGTGTTCAGTCTATTAGCTGTGTCATAATTTGCATATCATTTAAATATTTAAAAACATTTTGAAAGCATAAAGAAAAAACCTCCATTATCATATCATTCAAAAATGACAATTACATTGCTATATATTGGCTAGGCTTGTATATATACACAATGTGAATACCTATGAATATGTATGAAAGGATAACCCAAAGTGACATATACTAAAATTCTCACAGCAAATTTTTTTACATTGTTATATGTATTTCTATGTAACTCAGTAATGTGGTTTTTTGGTTTTTTTTGGTACTGGAGATCAAACTCACGACCTTGTGCTTGCTTGCCAGGCAGGCGCTTAAATCACTGAGCTAAATCCCCGGCCCTAATGTGGGGTTTAATACATGTTGCTTTACACAATTTTATATACTAAAGATACCATTACATCCTAATAAATGTAGATCTGTTATGTTATTTTAAATCATATATATGGGTACTTATATACCAAATCCTCTAGGCTCTTATTTGCTTTCATTTTTCACTAGAAAATCTCTAAGGTATATATTTTCACACACATCTGTTCATTACTGTCCAATTACTTCCTCAAGATAATGTTCTACAAATGGAATTGTTGTACACATAATCTGTCAATACACACAGTGTCAAACTGTTTTCCAGAAAATTTGCAGCAATTTATTTTCCTACTACAGTATAATATTCTCAATTCTAAATATGATCAATCTAAAAAAATCTTTTTCCATTTGAGAGACAAATGTTTTCTATTTTTTGAATTTGGCATTCTTTGATGACTAGTAAGGCTGAACAATTTTTATATGTTTACTGACCACTTTACAGTTTTTCCTTTGTTAAGTATTCTTCTAATATGCTCACTGTGATTATCAACAGAAAAACTTCTACAAAAAAAAAATCATTTTGGGGACTACCTAATCAGAAAAATCTTTTATCTTTAAAAATTATTACTATAAAATAAAGATAGGAGTCCTGGTTGCTATGAACCCAGTTTCTAGTTCTCATAACATAAAATATTGCAGAACTCCTGCAACAGATTGAAAGTTTAATAATGCAAATAGCTAGAAAGTACAGCAAGTATTTTCTTTGATTCTGTTGAACATATATCATTATGCCTTGTGACAATGTCACATTACTTACATACCATGCCACTTTCCCTTGTAGACTGTTCCAAATGACCCAGATCCAATTCTTTGTCCCACTGTAATCTGCCCATCAGGAATCTCCCAATCATCACTTGAGTCCCGTCTACCAAGTGTTTTCTTGATAAAACAGTACAAGAGTCAAAGTCAAGACAAGCCAAAGAAAGAAAGAAAACCTTATCCTTCATACTGAGTTTATTAACCTATGCTGAAAGGTACATCAGTCAGGAAGAGAACAAGGTTTCTTAAAAAAATTTTAAAAAGCACACTCTAAAGGTATAATAATTAAAAGTATGTATAAAAACATAAAACTTAAGTTCATGACAAGTCAGTATTAGAATGAAAATATTTTATTAAAAATCAAAATTATTTAGTGACTATATACAGAAATGCATATTACTAAAATCAATTAAATAGCTTTTTACAATTTGGAGACTATCAGGAGCAAGATAAGTCCAATGTATATGACTAGTTTTAGCTCAAAATTTAAATCAACATATTATTGTTAACAACTGACTGCTTCTCTAGTTATCCTTTTCCAATCAGTGCTAAATTTACTTATATAGATTATCTCATCTGTTCTCTTTAAAAAAAATCAATCCACAGTTACTTTGGTAAAGGATTTACTATTATCTGTCCAACAGGTAGTAGAAAGTTAATTAGAGCTAAGAGCAAAATGAATGTTGGGAGAATTACGCTTTAAGTAAAACACTATCGCCTCTCGAATTTATTTGATTATGGGACTTTTGCATCACATACAGACACAATATATCTGAAAGGTGACTACTTTTTGACTATGACTTCTAGAAAGAAAAAAATGTAGAGAAAAAAGATATCAAATATTTTTACCATTCGATTTCTGTCTTCTGAGGATGAAGATGATTTCCTTTCTCGCTGAGGTCCTGGAGATTTCTGTAAGGCTTTCACATTAGTGAGTGAGCCAGGTAATGAGGCAGGTGGGGTGGCAGACAAACCTGTGGTTGATCCTAAATTAGAGAAAGGGAAAATGTACCCACTAAGGAGGGACAAGCATATTCATTTATTAGGGGGCAGGAAGTCGGGAACATTCAGACTTATTTTTTAAATAAGTGCATGTTCAACACTGACCTTTGGGAAAAGATAAAAAAAAGGCCTTTAAAAAAAATCAGAACTATATTTAGCTTTCTAGCCCATTTAATAACATCTAACGATAGATACATATTTTGTTTACTGGTGCAAAGTATAGGAAAAAATTGAAAACAAGTGACAGATACTAAAGAATACTCCCAAGGTTCTTTGTCTTTCATTAAAAAAGTCAAAAAAGCAAGATCAATTAAAAGCTTACATAATAAATAAGCTTTTTAATTATTTTACATTATTTCAGTAGCCAATCAATATTTAAAAAGATGGAAACCCCAAAAGGAATAACCTCTAAAAATGCCTTAATGTTGAAATATCTGGTTCTTTCATATTAGTAACTGAATTTAAATACAATCCCAAAGTGTAAGGTCTACTATTTAAAAGATCAGTGATCAGTGACTGTTGGAAGTTTTTTCTACTAAGCATACATAGATGTCCAATTCTTGGTACCAAAAACAAAATGGAACAAAACAAAACAAAACAACTTTGCTTTGTAAGGTAAGCATTCTATGACCTTGAAGGCAAGTTACTACAAATTCCATTATTTTATAAGCAAGTGAGCCCGAGGGGTACTCTTTGGAAGTGAACTCAGTTGGCAGGACTGTAAATTTTCTGCTGAGTACATTTCTAAATGCTAGCTCTGGCAAACATTCTAAGCTTACATACAGCAGCACCTGAAGGAGCTCACAGATAACTCTTAGTGGGGCCTGAGTGTAGTGGAGTAGGACTGAGATTTTCAGGTAATAGTTTCATACACAGAACAGGGGAAAAAAAAAAAGAGATTACTACAATGTGTGTGTGTGTGTGTGTGTGTGTGTGTGTCAGCGTGTGTGTGTGTGCATGTGTGTATAAAGCCATGATCTTTTACAGAACAAGGATATCAAAGATAACATTTAAATGTTAAATCTGGGTAAAGTTTTATTATTACATCATACTAACCTACCATGTGAAATTTCCACGATCTCATATGCAAAAAAATCGTGTCTGAAACGTCTTTTAACTAGAATACAATCTATTAAATAGAATGCATGGATAATTTTCAACATTATAAAGCCTTATTTGCTTATCCAGGGTCACAGTTATGATCTACTCAGTAACATATTACACTGCTAAGATGAATTACAGCACTGAATGACTTCCACCTCATTCTATGGATTTCTTGAGATACAGCTGGGTTGACAGAATCAAAATGTAAAAATACCATTACCATACTCAGAGTAAATATCAGTCACTAACTAGTAAAAGTTAGTAAATATAATTCTTTAGAGATATTTATACCAAGATACCTGTCCCAATTGACTCACAATTGTAAAAATTAGTTTAACTTCTCATTAAATATGAGAAGAAAAAATGGGACAGTGAAATTATACTGATAACTTTTCCCTTGTCTTTGGAATAACTGAAATTATAAATCCTCAAAATTTCTAAAGTATCCTGAAATAGCTAAAATATATTGTAAATTTTTAAATAACTTCCTATTTTTGATATGAAATATACACATCTCCTATCTGGGAAAAAAGTCAACCAACCAATCAAACAAAAAAAAATTTGCTGATAAAGAATCTTAAAAAAAAGCAAAAGCCTACTAAAAAATTCTATTAGGGGTTTCCATTTAAATTTTTTATTTGCTTAAAAGTTACAAAAACTGCTAACATATTAAGTCACCAATATTAGCACTTACATATAGATAAAACCAACAGAACCCTGATCACAGACTTTCCCCCATGCCTAAATTATTCCCACCCACTGAGATGAAGACATTATAAAGACCAAGAAGTAACAAGGTAACAAAAAAACAAGATGGAAATCTCAGCTCAGAATTTTCTTGTTTTTTAAATTTATGACAGACAGCACACAGAAAGCTTGCAGTAGTGAGTATGTGTGAGAAGCACATTCAAAGCATTCCAGCCAGGCCAAGCAGCGATTTAGTACGGAAAACTCTCACACTTACAATCACACGCTGTGAGGGTGAGGCACAAACAGCATCTGTAGTTTATATTTAGTTTGCTTTGGGTGAAAACAAGAAAGAAGAGCCCAACTACCTCTGAACACTGGGCCAGGCTCAAAATCAAACACTATTTCACTGGGGACAGAATGTAGGAGGGGACTGGGAGTCCGGGAGTGGTATTTCCGAAGACAGCGCATCAGCTGGTTCAAGGGGGCTGTTAGAAGAGAAAGAGAGGGGCAGGCAAACACAAGAAGACAGACACACAGAAGAAATGAAAGAAGTCACGGGGAATAAGTAAGATGAATTGAAGCCTGCTTCACAAAATAATTCTGGTCATTTAAAAACTGCTAATTTTCATAAAATCCCAATGATTTCTTTAAAAAGTGACTCATAAAAAGGACAAGAAATGCCCTTGATTTTAGTACTAAGCAGGCTGGTTTTATGACAAAGTTAACTCTATGATGCTAACATGATGGCAACATTTAAATGCTGGATGTACTGGGCAAAATTATTGAAAGCCACAGCTATAAAGACATACGATGATCAAACTGGCAGCAACATTAACTGGTGGGTTCATGGAATAACAAACAGAAAAAACCCTTTGTATAACTAAGTCCTATAGCAGTTAATACTAAGTCCAGAGCATATAATGCAAGCTTAGTCATTTTGGTACCTTCACTCTTGTACAGAAATATAACAAAAGGTTATACAAGGTTTGATCAATATAAAAATATCTTGAAATCTGAGTTGGGTATTTTGAAGACACAGAAGGTCACAGTAAAGAGACCAGCTCTAAGCACGATACACAGTTTTATTACAGGTCTTCTTTATTAGGCAGAAGACAGCTGAGAAGGAAGGCATGGAAGACTTTCTTCTAGAAAATGCTAAGATAGTATTCAATATGACCTCTTAGAAAACATTGTAAAAGGTAAATTCTTAGAAAAAGTGTTTTCATAAGTGGTTTGTCTTTGCTAGAGTGAATGCTAAATGAAAATTCTGTAAGAAGTCACAAGTCAATGTCTCATTTGCTCATTTTGTTTACTAACCAAGAGGGCAAACTGAGTTTTTCTACTATGGGCTCATTCTATAAAATGTACATTTCCCACACTTCCAGAGAGTTGAAGGAAACTGGTAGATAAGGTTTGATAAATTGAGAAGTTATGCCCCCCAAGAGTGACTTTGCAAAGTTAAGTTTTATCTTATTATAAGCTAAATATTTAAATATCGGTGGAGGTCTCCGATGCAAACTCAAGAACTCCAGCTTTGGAGACGGTAGGAATAAAGTGGGTAAAATAAAGATCTCTGCTTGGTGTAGTATTTTAAAATTATAAACTGTATGTTTGAGACTCTTTTATTTCTCTCATTTTCTTTCTTTCTTTTTTTTTTTTTGAAACAGGGTCTCATTATGTAGTCCAGGCTGGCCTTAAATTTACTGTGTACCCCAGGCTGGCCTCAAACTTTCAGTGATCCTCCTGCCTCAGCCTCCTTCATGCTGGGATCACAGATGTGTGCTACCACACCCCGCTTCCCCCATTTTCTATACTCACGAATTAATAAACATTTTATTAGCAATAAATGGCAAATACTACAGAAAAAAATTTAGATTTTTCTCTACACATTTTTCTCTGTGTCTGTTTCATGAAAGAAGCAAGTATAAAGGAGACAAGCAGCAAAGCAATTGCATTTTTTTCTTGAGTTTTAAAAATTAAAAACTGAAATCACTACTTACCTCCATCACTACGAAACCCTTGGTCTCTAATCAAATCCTACAAATAAATGGTAAAGTATATTTATTCAAAATATATGGTAAGAAAGAGACAGCAACACTGATTTTTCCACTATACATGAATGGAAATACCTGTCTTAGCATTTCTTCCAAAACAAAGAATATGAAATTAGCCAGCATACATGATAAAAACTAAATTTGGAGCTGAGTGTGGCAACACATGCCTGTAGTATCAGCATTTAGAAGGCTGAGGCAAGCCTGAAGTGGAGTTAAGGCCAGCCTGAACCACACAGTGACACCTTGTCTCAAACAAAACCAAACACCCCCCAAACCCAAACAAACAAACAAAACTAAATTTTGAAGAACTTGGCAACCTAACCTTATTTTGAAAGGATCATTCATTAGTCCAGATCAAATGTTGAAATCCATTTCAAGCCATTTAAAACCAATGGCTTCAGCAGTCCTTAAGGAAAACACTACTGGCACATATTAAGAGCCATAAAAATGTTCATATACTTTCATTCTGTAATACCACTTCAAATAATTTTTCCTAAGGAAATAATTCAGAAAAAAAAGGATATGCACAAAGATGTTCCCCAGGGCAACATTATACATCATACTAAAATAGCAGAAATAATTATTTCTCTTTTATAGGCTTTTTGAGATATTATAGTTAAGTCAAGGTATGTCAATTTAATGAAGTATTATGCAGTCGCCAAAACAATTCTGAAAGCTAAATCATGAAACATGTTTATAACAGAATTAAAAAAATACAAAATTAAAAGTATGCCAAATACCATCACAAAAATATGAATGCACAAGGACACACTAATCAACACAGCTCAAATAAGGGCTTCATTAAAATTTGTCTTCATTATTAAAATATAGCTTTAATAACAATGTTAGCAGTGGAGGAGCCTTTCCTGGTAATACAATTTGGATTTGGATAGGCAGACTTGAACTTGAATATGTGTGACTGAATGGCCCCAAATGTGTAAATGCCTCGAGGCTATCTGCAAACAGGAGTTTTTGTTTTTGTTTTTTAAAGACAGGATTTTGCTATGCAGTTGAGGCTGGCCTTGAACTCACTCTGTAGCCCAGGCTGGCTTCCAAATTGCAGTAATCCTCCCGCCTCAGCATCCTGAATGCTAGAATTACAGGCGTGCACTACCATGCCTGGCCAATTTGCTTATTGGCTAAAATAAGGAGTACATATTTTACAGGTATATTTCTACCACATTCAATGTGTTACATAAGGACTTCTACATTTTTTATAGCATCAAAAAATACTCATTTAACTTCAAACAAAGTGGTAGGTATTAGTGGTTGTGTGGCTACCAATAAGTATAAAATTCTGTGGTTTTGAGTTTGCAATTTCATTAAAAAAACAGCTTAATTCATAATCTCATTGCAAGGGAGATGTACACATGAAAATTAAATATTTATGAAGAATATAACAAAACTTAGTTTGTTGTGATGTTATTAAGTGGTATTGGTGATAAGATTTTTTTTATTGCACCTCTCGGCATGATGGCACATGCCTCTAATCTTACCACTCGGGAGGCTGAAACAGGAGGACAGGTGCGAATTTGAGGCCAGGCTGGGCTACATATAGAGTCCAGATCAGCCTGGACTATAAAGCAAGACCCTAACTCAACAACAAAACGAAACAAAACAGAACAGAACAAAAGATTTTTTTTTTGTTTGTTTTTTGAGACAGGGTCTCGCTATGCAGTTCAGGCTGGCCTTGAGTTCACTTTGTAGCCCAGGCTGGTCTCGAATTCACAACGATCCTCCTGCCTCAGCCTCCCGAGTGCTGGAATTACAGGCGTGAGCCACCATGCCCAGCTAAGAAAAGATTTTTTAATTGTTATCTATAATAAACTATAGAATTTGGTCACTGGTGAAGCAAAGAAATGTCTCTGAACTGGAGTTTGAGGAATACATAGGAGTGTAGAAATGAAAGTGACCCAAATAGAAAGGTAATACATATTTTCTTTTTGCCACACCAGATCTGAAACTCACAACACCCTTGCACCCAAGTGCAAAATTTGGCTTTCTTTACTGTTACAAGGTATTGTTAGTGGCAACACAGACATACATTTTAATCTCAAATGTGTTCTTAAAGCTTCTTGATAGTTTTTTTTTACTTGTTCTAGGTTAAAAAACACAGCCTAGCATTTCAAAACTGGTTATTTTAAACTCTTTCCCACTTTTTAGTATTGTTTTTCTTATATCCCTTCTGTTTAGCATGACAGAGATAACAAATTAAATAACATTCAGTTTTGCCTGTTTACAAATATTTATACAGCAGTACTAGCTATAATTTCTGTATTGGTTGTAGCTTTTATTCTGTACCAGGCATAAAAGCATTTCAAATCATTACAGGACATAGACATCATCAGCTTCAGGGTTAAATAATTTGCCCAACATCATAAAGTATGAAAAGAGCTAAGTCCATCTTTTAACTCCCCATAACCTCAGAGGGACATCATTTCCAAGTTCAAAGAATTTTACTGCACCAATTATCCTTTGTTTAATTATCTTCAATTCCTATCCAATGGCTTCTTCCTCTCTAGTTACAAATATCTTGAATTCTCTTACATTAAAAAACAACTGCTCTTCAACCTTGCATCAAGCTATGGCTCTTCTGTCATGTGTTGTTTGTTTATTCGTTGTTTTTTTGAGACAGGGTCTTGCTATGCAGTTCAGGCTGGCCTTGAGCTCACTTTATAGCCCAGGCTGGCCTTGAACTTGCAAGGCCTCCTGTCTTAGCCTTCTGAATACTGGGATTACAGGCATGTGCTACCGTGCCTGGCTCTTCTGTCATTCTTTTATAGCAAAGCTTCTATCCTATTTCCTTTTCTCCTTTCCTCTTCCCTAAAATGACTCTCCACCCCTGTTTTCTGGTGGTGTCGGGAGTAGAATTCAGTGACTTAAGCATGTTAGACAAGTACTCTATCATGGTAGCCATCCCCTGAGCCCTAAAATAACATTTTACTTGCCAGAATCGATAGTCATTTCAGGGCTGGGGATTTAGCTCAGTGGTATAAGCACTTGCCTAGCAAATGTGAGGTTGTGAGTTCAATCCTCAGTACAAAAAAAAAAATAATAATTCTATTAGTCACTTCAGTCTCAATGATGTGACATCAAGTGTCATGTGAAGCCCCCTTTTTCCCTTTGACCTCTGAAACACTACTCTGTCTTTGGTATCTGGAGCTACACTTAGGAAGAAGAACCCACAGGGGTGACAGAGAACAACAATCCTTGCCTACACCTCAACTGTTAATGTTCACCACACTCCACTTTCTTGCCTCCTTTCAATTTACATTTTTTGAATAATATCATTTACATCCATGGTTTCAACTGACACAAATATGCTAATTTATTTATAAATTTCTCATTTAAGGTCCTTAAATGAGAACTGATATTGGACTTTTAAACCTGGAAGTTCTGCAGGTGTTTGTTTTTTTTGGTACCAGGGTTCAAACTAACGACTATGCCTGCCAGGCAGGCGCTTTTACCATTGAGCTAAATCCCTGGCCTCCCACAGGTATACTAAAGAACATATTTCTAAATTACAAGCATTTTTGTTGAAGTAAATACTGTTGAGGTCTATAAGCCAGGTATCTATAAATCGTAAACCTGAGCATCAAGGAGTACTCCTTTTCCATCACCTCTCACTACTGCTGCACAGCACTATGGGTAACCAGAACAAAGGGAAGCCAGGTTTAAATCACTGAAGCCCATTTGAATCTTTTATCACTGTGTGGTTTTGGGTACATTTCTTAACTCTGTTATTTTCTTAACAGTAAAATAAAGATAACAGCACTTAACTCATGAGTTTTTATAAGGCTTGGACAAGAAACTGTATTAAAGCATTTAGCATGCATAGTACCTGGCACACAATAAGCACTCATAAATAGTATCCATTTTTAAGATTCCTAAGAGTTTTACTTCTAATTCACTAATTTACTGTTTATTCTCTTTCAACTTATTAATTCTGTCTCACCATCAATGCTACTACTAAAGTTTAAACCTTTATCTTCCATTATCTAGAATACTGCACAAGTCCAAAACTAAATGCTTTTAGATGTGGTACCCATTTGACCTATCCTCCATGCTCCCACCACGGATTTTTCTAAAATACAGAGCTGACCTCTCCCATCAGGTGTTTTAGACTCCCAACCACTACTTGAAGAGACTTTAGAATAATATACAAAGCATTGCAGCCTGTACTCTAGCAAAAGTTTCATCTGTCATTCACCAACCTTCTTCTGAACCCTAAACTCCTACAATATCGACTATCAATTACACCCATGTAAAGGCACTTCTACGTCTTTGTACTATTTTTATAACAAATAGTTTTCTTTCCTAATTCCCTGTCTAGTATATAAACACTCCTACTCATTTACCTTTTGCAGACTGGCTTATCTCTTCTGCAATATATTTCTAGAGCCAATCAGGTAGTTTATTACCCCTTCTCTAAGCTACCATTCTATTTTTGAGATTATTTATTTATACATCTGATCCATTCACTAAACTTCGCCTTCCCAAAGGGCCAAGATCATGTGCTAATTCATCCTTAATTTCTCACTGCTAGCCAACAGTCAAAAATAAATCTTTTTGGTGGAATAATGAGTGGCTGAACATAAATGAATGCTGAAATGCTGAAGTTTAAGGGTTATCTTGTTATGAATGGTAAGTCACTGAAAGTTTTGGAATGAAGGAATAGATGATGTTAAAGATGTTATTATAAAATTATTTTGACAATAACACCAAGAATGGAAATAGAAATAACTGGTGAAGGCAACATGTGGTGGTGTATGCTTGTAATTCCAGCACTTGGGAGGCTGAGGCAGGAAGATTGCTACAAGTTCCAGGTCAGCCTAGGCTACAAAGTGAGTTCAAGGCCAGAGTGAACTGCACAATGAGACCCTATCTCAAACAAACAAACAAACAAACAAACAAACAAACAAACAAAGCAAAAATCCATGGTGAGAAAACCATTTAGGAAATACATCTAAGTATTACAATTGAGAAAATGTGGGTTTAAATGGTGTAGTGATGCAAACAAGAACCAGTATGAAATGCACAGGAAAAGGAAAAGATGCTATTTGGGTACAAGAAGGATGAAAAGACAAGGTATAAAGTGATATTTCATTACCTTTTTATTTCTGTATTTGCTTTTTCCACTTTTTTATTCTTTCATACATGAAGAACCCTATTTGTTAAGGAAAACTGGTACCAGGAAAAAGCTACTTAAAGGAACTGCCTCCCCAAAAGGGAAAAAGCTTCATAGTAAAACAATGGGAATGAAGTCTAATTTTGGAATTTATGTTGAAAAATAAAAATTTATAATAAAGTTTTTCTTTTATATTCAATAAAATTTGTTATACCTTCAACTGCATGCTAATTCTTACAGAATCGTGCTTTTATTGGCTTACAACACTAAAAACTAAAATTCTTAATCTCATATTGATTTTTGATACTTGATAGCACATCATAACAAATTTTAGAGGACTTCATGGCTTCCCCTGAAGACCTCCATCAATCCTTTAGATTTTTAAACCTTTTTCATTTGAAGATAAAACTTTTAGAGATGGTATTATAAGAAAAAAGCTGGAATAACCTTGTAATTTGGTGCCAGTGAAGTATTTATCAGAGAAGATTAAAGGCTTTTCTGATTTGAGATTCATAGAAACCCTAGTATTTAAAGTAACTATGATGAATGAAAAATGGCACTTATTTCTGACTTGTATTGTAATTGTAGTGGAAAAGATAAATTTAAAAGATAGGTAGAAAGAAAGAAAGCAAGCAAGCAGGCAAGCTAGATATTTTTAGTAGTAGCCACACTAGATACTTACATCAATATTGACAGGTTCTATCGTGTTTATGTGCACATTGGGAGCAGATGAGGACCGGTCTCGCTGCCCAAATTGATTTCGATGATCTTCATCTCCTGGCCGGAAAGGCTGTGGAATTGGAATGGATTTTGAAGGAGATGGGCTGGTGAGAATTGGGGGCCTGGAAAAATCAAGTCATTAGAAGGTAAGATTCAGAGAGACTACATACATTGAGATAATATTAAAAGTCGAAGATTTTCCTGCTTAATGTATAAATCATTACAGTAAAGCAGTATTGGGACTGATTTAAACTCAGCTATTGCCCTAAATCCTAACAGCAGCCTTATAGAGTTTAGTAGTCAGTGCACTTTCCAAAACATTTTTAAAAATCTCACCCAGAATTCCTTAGCAAAGGGCATATATTTGACTATCTAACGCAAGAATAAAGACAGCTCTACCCGAATGTAAGATTTTCTCAATAACCAGGAAATGGTAAAAGTGCTGGGCACTGAGGAGGGTGTGAGGCAGGGGGGTCACTGAGTTTGTGGCCAGCCTGATCTACACAGTGAGACTCTGTCTCAAAAGAATAGAATAGAATAGATTTTATGCTAATTTTCCCGAAGACAAGTTACCCGAAATTCTAATACAGATTTTTAGTATATGATATTTTTTATTTGCATATCAATTGTAAATTGATTCATGTAGTTAAATGAATGCCTACAGTCAAAATTTCTTCCCCCTATGCTTAAAGTGTTCAGAGAAGTAAAACTATAAACTGGTGTATGGTTCAGATAGTGTGGACATGCTTCATTCAGTGACGTTTTGTCACTGTTGAACTTGCTTTGTTCTTCAAACTTTAATCCATTCCTTTTTCTACTATATATTCCTATCTTTCCTATCCAGATCTTCACCCCTCACAAATGTCTTTTTATTTGCTCAACAGTCTTTGCTATATAAAAAGCATCGGTTTAATAAAATAACATATCTACAGCAACTCCTGACAAAGCTGCTTTGCTTAAGCAGAGCCTGCAGGACTATCAGTGATAAGAACACTGATTCTTACCCACAAAACTTCAGGGAATTTCTGCATACACACACCTAGAAATTACGTGTGGCTAGTCAGCTGAAGATGCTCTTATCCTTTAAATATACAAAATGATCTAGGTAGAGACTGACTGAATAAAATCGGCTTTTTCTAACTTTGTCATTTCTTGATATCAGAGGTTACTGCAATAAACATTTTATGGAATGTATTATAAGTTTTAAGTATTGTGAGACAATATCATTAAAGTAAAACTGGAAAAGGCCTGAATGAATTAGAATTGTACAAGACAATCTAATTAATAATAATCGGTCTAGTGCAGACAGAAGTGGTAGGAAGTTACTCCTTAGGATCATGACAGAAACAGCAAATCAGAGCTACACGTGTAAGAGATTGACCCAGAAGCAAGAAAATCATTTAATGTGATAAATCTCATTATCATAGCTACAGCAAAGAATGGATATACAGTACTAGAAAATGAGATTTCTGCCTATTACACCAAATCAGAGACTAATATCACCTGATGGAAAAAGTGTGGCTTAGTCCATAATGTCAATTTATCCAGGAGTAAGGGCAAGTACAAATAATAATTCTGGAGAACACTTTGAATTATCAGGACTCTGGTGTATTAAATATATGAACCATGTTCTAATTCCATGCTTACTAAAAGCAGCCTTCTGATTATAATAATTTGGTTTCCCATCACTATTTTCCAAAAGAAGACCTCTGGCTTATATAATAGGTATATTTTTCACTGAAATCAATTATTTGGTATTCTAATTTAGTCTGTTTTGATTTTTGTTTAAGCAAATTTATTTAATTACTAATTCTCTTAATTTCTGGGAAAAGATAAAATTGAGTTTCCACTATGTGAAATCTTTACCAGGACTAAGGCAATTGTTTAAGGCAAATTTATTTAATTACTAATTCTCTTAATTTCTGGGAAAAGATAAAATTGAGTTTCCACTGTGTGAAATCTTTACCAGGATTAAGGCAATTTACCAGGACTAAGGCAATTTAAAGTAATTTGGTAGTCAGTCGTCTGGCTCCCTAGGCGAGATAAATTTTTAAAGATCCTGGGCAAGTGTTTTCAAATCAGCACCAAATTAAAAATAAAAAGAATCTTTAATCTCTTCAGTAAATTACCATTAATTTAGATCTTATTTTTAAACTATAATATTTAAAACTTTTGAAGCAAAGTGATTACTTTAGTTACACGCAAATTTTAAATGACTTGTTCTAAATGCATTCTTTTAAAAAGTAGAAAAGGAAGAATCTCTTAATTTGTATTCAAAATTAGCATTATATCAACTCTCCAAAATTTTTTTGTTACACCCATTAGGATTATTTATATCATGACTATTATAATTTTTATCAGGATTAGTAATAAAATACAAAGAAGTTTTGATATTGAATACAACTGATTTTGTATGTATGTCTGTTATGGAGGATGAACCCAGGGCTGTTAAACTAGACTAGATCCTCAATAAATTTTAATTATTCTATTCTATTAATTTTGACAGGGTCTTGTTAAATTGCCACGACTGAACTTGAACTTGTGACCCTCCTGCTGCAGCCTCCCAGAAAGATGGGATTACAGACATGCAACACCATGCATGGCTTGAACAGGACTGATTTCTATTATTACAGAGATAATCATGTATACTCTGACATAAAAGTGTCAGGAAAGCAGGATGTGGTGGTGTACACATGTAATCCTGGCACTGGGGAGGCTGAGGCAAAAGAGAGCTGCTGTGAGTTTGAGGTCAGCTCAGGCTACAGAGTAAGTTCAAGGCCAGGCTGAACTACATAGAAAAACCCTGTCTCAAAAACCCAACACAACCCAAAAGAAACCCCAAAAATAAATCATTAGGAAAATGATTTATGAAGATTTAAATATCTTTCTTATTTGTCCAAGACTACGATCTAGTTTAGTTATGACTAAAACTCATGACAAATGGTTGCTTAGGTAATATTTCCTTACTGGAAGGCATATCTTAAGACTGTTGCCACTTTACACCCTCTAGATTGACCAAGATAATTTCACCACAGTGTTCTATAACTCTGCTCATCAAACCCACCATTAGATTAGAAAGAGACTGTGATCTATGGAGTCTATCAGAAGAAAATCTCACAGCCAAAGGATTAAAAACCAAAACAAACATAGTAACATTTTTGATTGTCTAGAAAACACACAACTGCACACGACTAATGATACAGCTAGCAAGAACAAAATAACCAGTAGAAGAGATAACTCTTATATCCTGAGAAAAGAATGTAGTGGTTGCATTTCTTTTTATTTTTTTGAGACAGGGCCTCACCATGTAGTTCAGGCTGGCCTTAAACTCACTGTGTAGCCCAGGCTGGCCTCGAACTTTCGGTGATCCTCCTGCCTTAGCCTCCTGAGTGCTGGGGTTGCAGGTTATTTCTTTAAAACCATTTTCATCAGGCTACTAATCTGCTTAAAAACTTAATTTTTCCACCCTTGTACAGAGAAAATTCTAATACTCTCTGTAAGTAGGCTTTACACATGGCACTTCTCAATTCCTACAAGCCTTTTTTTGTTTTTTTGTACTGAGAATTGAATTCAGGACCTGTGCTACTGTGCTATATCCCTGGCACAACAACCCTTTCTTCACTAGCTCTTTATGCCTCTTTTCCATCTCCAATTGTTCATGCTTTCATTTCCTATGTTTGCTCAAATTTTAGTTCAGTTCAGATCCCATCTTCTCCATTGTTTTCATGCTTTTTTCTCTATTTCCTATAAAAATAAAAAATTTATAACCTCATCACATAATATACTACATAAATTATAGCCTATAATTATAAAGTTTAAAAAATTATTTACAGTTGTTTCCTATGTTCATGCTACTTTTACAAATGGAAGTCATACACTTCTATATCTATTACCTAATAAATGATAAACACAAAGTAATGACTTAGAATCATCTGTTGTTTTTTTTTTTTTAGAACTGTTCCTGAACAGTTTTGTGTGTGTGTGTGTGTGTGTGTGTGTGTGTGTGTGTGTTGGGAACTGAATTCATGACCTCACGCTTGCCAGGCAGGCACTGTGCCATTGAGCTATATTCCCAGCCCCAGTATCTGCTATATTAATCCTATTGCTGTACCATATACATGTAAATGTCTGAAGGATTTGATAAAATAAGTTATTTTGGAAAAAAAATGCTTAATTTAATAATTTAAGTGCTGGGAAGGTTTTCAAATTAACCAAAAGAAAGCAGTTCAAATAGCATATTACTCTACAGCAGGAGTGAAACCATACCCAATGGACTCTGAGGGGAGTGCAGAAGGGGATGATCCAGATGCAAGGGTGGTCTCTGCTAAGGAAGCCTCCTCCTGTGGTATTGGGTGGTGTTCAAAGAACTTGGAGACAAACAGCAAACTGTGAGGCAAAAACAAAACAAAAGAAAACAAACCTAACTTGTGTAAAACCCAGAAGCATCAGTATGACAGAATACATAGTTAATGGAAAAATAAGGGGTCAAATTCCATTTTCAGAAACAATTGTTAAAATTCAATTAGTTGTGTTTTTGTCTAAAGGCTTATTAAAACAATTATATTGTACTTTCAAGGCAAGCTCAAACTCTAAGGCTAATTGTTCTCCAGTAAATGTCTACATATTAAGACGGGGAAAATCATGCTTCATGGTTAAAGCATTAGAAGAAAAAGTATTGCTAAGTTAGATCACATCATTATAATGTACTTTAAAGTACAGAGTTAAATTCTATTTGCTCAAGTAATCAGGAAAAATAAAAAGATCTTAAGAGTAGCAGCAATAACATTGACAGAAAAAGAGATTATGACAGCCTCAGTGTAATCTATTAGGAAAACTCTGGTTTAAAACAAAAATAAATTTTATAAAGAAACTGAGTACTAAGATTTTATATCTTACTCTCATCTAAACTGAGGGAAGAGGGCTAAAGATGTGTGTGAAGGAAAGATAAACACAGTTCACAAAATAACAGAATCAGACACCCTCATCTGTGGCCTAAAGATACAATAGTCCACTTAATTAAAGCAACAGTCTTCTCTCAGAAAGCATCCTAAAGTTATTTCTAAGGACTAGGTGTCCTTATTAATTAAAAGAAGATCTAAAATATAAATTAAATGGATAGCTGCACTGGAAATACACTTTGGGGGAGAAATGCTGGCTGGACTACATGTTATTCTCTGGCCACAGTGTTAAAAATTCTCTGTAACATCGATACTGAAGAGGAAACTTGTTTACTTACAGGACATACCGGTTTCACACTATGAAAGTTTAAATGTAAAATGACTGAAAAGAGCTTTTTCTGGACTACTTACTCAAGTTGGTCATAATTAACACACATCACAGGAACCTCTGTACTACAGCGCTGATGAAATTTATAACCACATGTCTGACAGCGGAAACCCTGGAACAGTAGCTTTCGACAAAAGTCACAAAATGCTAAGGTGAAAAAGGTTTTCCGTACCTGCAAAGCAAAATCATCAAAAAGGGTTTCAAAAGTGTGCAAGAATCTCTTTGGAAATCAACACATTTACTCTCTTGTTTAAATAACAATTTTAAATATATTTATATCATAAAACTCACATAGTACAATACAAAAAAGAACACAAGATAGTAGATGGGCTGTCCATTTTTATGTCCAAATTAAAAACTTGCAAGTCAAGTTGAGAGACAAAGACTAGCAACTGAATTCAAGCCTGCAAACACAAAAGTAGAAAAGAAAGGAACAAACTGGGGAAAGGAAGATGAAAGACAGGGAATGATTTAATTATTGTACAAAGAAGAGAGATAAGGAATACTAATTGGTACTGATGGAACAAGAAATAAAGATACACTTGTATTATTCAAAGTTATGAGCTGGGCATGGTGGTGTATGCCTGTAATCCCAGCACACGGAAGGCTGAGGCAGAAGGATCAGTGTGAGTTCAAGGCCAGCCTGTGGTACAAAGTTAGTTCAAGGTCAGCCTAAACTGCAAAGCCAGCCCCTCTGATGAAGAAAAAACAAAGTTACTAAGGTCTCCAATAGATGGATTGAAAAAAGAAAAGAAAGCCAAGTGTGGTAGCACATGCCTGTAATCCCAGTACTCTGGGAGGCTGAGGCAGGATGATTACAAGTATGATACCAGCCTGACAAACTTAGTGACTTAGCAAGCCATTGTCTCAAAATAAAAAATTTCCAAGAGGATGAAGGTATAGCTTAGGATGAAGGCTCTGAGCTCAACCCCTAGTAATATAAATACAAAAATTAAAAAAAAAATTGATAGGGAAGGGTTTTAATGCTACAAATAAGGATTCCATATTCAATATTGGATGACTAAAGTTGACAAACCAAGAAATTTTAGTTAAAAGATAATACATTGGGAGGCTGAGGCAGGAGGATCACTATGAGTTTGAGGTCAGCCTAAGGTACATGGTGAGTTCAAAACCAAAACCAGCCTGAATTGTACAGAGTCCCTGTCTCAAAAAAGAAAAGAAAAAAAAGAGAAAAGTGATAGAATCAAAATCCCTCATCTGTGGTCCAAAAACATAATGGTTAACAATTGAAATGACACTCAATCCTTCCAAAAATTATACAAAAGTAACTTTACTAGGTGGAGGGTCTTTATTAATTAAAAGAGAATCTACATATTAAATATATAGCTGAACCAGAACTATAGCAATGATGGCTATACTACACGTTACTCTCTAACCATACCTGTAAAAACTTTTAACATACTAGACAGAAAACTCATTACCAGACTTGAAAAATACTTACTTCATATTATTAAAATTTCAATGTAAAATAGTGAAGAGAAGAGTTTATTTCTTCAAGTTGGTTATAACACATAGTATTAGAAATAATACTGGTGAAATCTATAATCAGCATTAGAAGCTAGAAGGGATGGTACAATAGATAATTATTCATTACAAACTCCTCTGTACTACTTTTTAAAACCATTCCTGTACTATTTGGATAAAGTATAGAAATGTTTATAAAAGGTAAAACAAATATGTAATTGTATGAAAATCAGAACAGGAATACTAGGATAAGGGAAAGAAAAATCACCGGGAAGACAATAAAAGCTACTTTTAATTTTGTTAGAGGATCAGAATATCCAGGCTAAGCTGGGGATTTAGCTCAGTGCCATAAGTGCCTGCCTGACAAGCACGGTGTTGTGAGTTTGATCCCTGGTACAAAAACAAACAAACAAACAAACAAAAACAAAACAAAACAAAATCCAGACCATTAAAACTTATTTGTTAACATTTCTTTATGTGAAACTTAAAAGGCAACCATAAAATTTCCATGTCAAAGGCAAATGATCATATAAACTGAACTGTGCAGAGAGAATCTATCTAACCAAACCCAGAAAGTGTTTAAAATGTACTTGTTCTGGATATTTAATAAGCAGAACAACATAAGACAGTGAATAAAGAAATACCAAACTCTTAACAGTGGCTATTTTTTTAGTGTTGAGAAGACAGTTGACTTCTGTTTCATTCTTTGTTGTATAATCTCAATCATCTCAATTTTTCCAAGTTTCAATCACAAATACTAGTCATAAATATGTTTTAGGGCCGAGGATATAGCTCAGTGCCATAAGTGCCTACCTGGCAAGTGTGAGGTCATGAGTTCAATCTCCAGTACAAAAAACAAAACAAAACACACAAAACCCACCCCAATATACCTGTATTCATAATATTTACCCCAACTATATTAAAGGACATTAGAATTTTCTAACCTGTCTATTACATGTACATGTTTTTCATGAAACAAGCAATTGATTTAAACACCAAAACTCTACTTTTATCACACATATTTAACAGAAAAAAGTAGTTACTAAAAATGTTTCATCAAGAAAATTACATCCTGGGCAGTGAATTCTGGCTTTTTCAGTACATTTGTGTAGCTTTTAAAGTGGTATTTTTCTTCTCCCTTTTTTCTATGTATCACTTTCAGGGTACATGAAAAAGGCAAATGCTTGTCTTCAGTTCTGTTCCTTTTCCATTTGTCTCTGATTGTATAAGAAATGAAAAAAATACCTTCTTTAAGATTTTTATGTGGCTGCTACCAAACTAAACATTTTTTTACACTGCTAGCAGAATCTCAGGAAACAGCAAAGCAAGCCATAAAATGGAACTGGGTATGGAGGCATGCTCCTATAATCCCAGAAGTAGAGAGGCTGAGAAAGGAGGGATTGCTGAGTTTGAGGCCTGCCTGGGCTACATAAGTAAGTTCAAGGCCAGCCAGGGCTACACAGCAAGACCTTGTCTCAAAAAAACAAAAACAAAAAACAAAAAAACCCAAACAAAACGCCATTAACATGTTTTCACAGATATCTATTTCTCATTCATCTTGTCTTTTTTCCAAACCCATTTGTACTCTCTTAATAACTGCTTCAGCTTCAAGAAGCCCTCAATTTCTCTTCCTTAATTTACTCAATTGCCTACCTTCCCTGCCACTGACCTGTGTTTTAAAACTATGTGTAGCTTGTTGGGCATGGGCATAACAGAGTAAAGACAGAACAAGGAATAGGGGGAAAAGGTACAGAAGCAGAGAGAGGAGCAAAACACCTGAGGGGGAGAAAATATGTGCATATGCATTTGAGTGTAAATTTGAAACAACATATACTTTACAGGATACATTTGTCAGTAAAAGTCTACCCAGGAAGTTATATTTAGCCTAGAATTTGAGTATATCTAAACATGTGGAGTAAAATACAGGGAAACTCCACGTTGGTGGAGTTAGCTTATTCGAGGTTCTACCAGATGAAAAAAACAACTCAAGGAGAGAGTAATACCCAGCTACTCCCTGTTTCTCCTTCCATCACCCTATGCTTCAGAAACACACACAAGTGTGTCAGTATGTATGCAGAAAGATTCTGCTTAGCTCTGTAGTGATATTTATAAAAAATATATTTAAAGTAATTAATATACCACATCTCTCCCCTTTTTTTTGTACCAGGAAATTAACTCATGACCTCACTTGCCAAACAGGTGCTGTACTGTTGAGCTATATCCCCAACACACACATATTCTCTCTCTTTCTCTCTCTCTCTCTCTCGTTTTTTCAAGACAGGATCTCACTATGTGTGGTTCCAGCTGGCCTCAAACTCAAGGCAATCCTCATACATCAGCCTCCTAGGTGCTGAGATTACAAGTGTGTGCCACTGTGCCCATTTTTCCCCTATTTTTATAATTAGCTAACTTAATTAGTTAGGTGTACTGATAGGATGAAGCCTATGATATCCTGAATTTTTTTTTTCAAAAAATGAGGAATATCACACAATATGACTCAATTTTTCCCTTAAGGGAAAGGGATGGAAAATAATGGAGGGAAGAAAGAAAAGACAAAAAAGAAGAAAACTGAATTTATAGGTACAAGCATATGTTTGCATATGCCAAAAAAAAAAAGTTTGACAGACTATACAATAATCTATTAATGTATACAAATGGTGACCTCTAAGCAAGGAATTTTCATTTTTTTACTTGATATACTTTTATACCATTCCAGGTTGTCATCTTTTAATAACATACATATTGATCTTTTTAAGTTAGAAAGAAAATATAAGGATTAAAACTCTTTAAGTACAAGATTTTAAAGAACAAAATTGATTTTCAACTCAGGTAGAATGTCAACTGCAAAATTACTCATCTGTATTTCATGATCTGTAAATAAAAACACATTCATGAAAACATGAACATTTTTGACATTACAAAAATATAAAGATACATACAAAATTGTGTGTCGTAAGTGGAACATTCTCCAATACTTCTACGTGTAATTCCTCCCCAGTAAGCCAGGAAATGTCAGTGTCCCAGCCAATTGGTTTCTTTTCTCTGAAAAATGCAGATATAAGCCTTTCTTGGTTATCACACCTAAAAATACTCATATACCTCATGCTGAAGATATGAAAATTGGTTATTGAGGGGCTAGTAGTAGGAGGTTTGCTCCCTGATCTTCCATCGTTAGAAATTTAATTGGCAATAAATTAATTTTTAAGTTTACCCCAAATAATTGTGTCAGTCTTGGGCAAACAGCAGGGTAAAGAGATTACTCTTTTCTTCAAGTCAGCTCCAGAAAAGGCCTACAACAGCAAAAAATGGATTGGTCCTGGGGTCCCCATTAAAAAAGAATTACAGGCATGAACTTCTCTATCAATTCAGAGAAAAAGACCACAAAGTGTCCTAAGACCTGATGTAAAATTTGTTTTCAAAATTTGGAAGTCTTGGAACACCTGTTAAGACATTTTCTGAAAGAAAAATAGTTTAATATAAAATGTTAATCTTGACAAAACTTTTGCAAAAATTCTGAGTTTATATTAAAAATGGGGGAGTGGGTAAGGGTATACTACCCAAATAAATCACATTCTAAATGGTTTTAAAATGGTGAAAATCTCAAACTTCAACAAGGTCATCTGATCTAAATCATATACTGTGGTCACACAAAATTATCAGTGGCCTATAAGATCTCACCATGCTAACTTAGCATTAATTTAATTTTTTTTTCCCCTAAAGTTGATTTTTCAACTCTATAGGTATAGCTACAGATCCAACAGAAAATCCTAAAGCTTTGTGTCAGATTATTTTTTTCTTTTTAAACAAAATTTCACAACACATACAAACCATACCCATCCTGAATTCTGTACACAGCACAGCACTCCGGGATAAGACCTCTCATCATCAGTGCTTTCTTCAGACTGTCTCGGACTGTAACTCCACACCTTGCAGGTACCTATGGTATCATAAATACACATAAGAGAGAGATAAAAGGAATAGCTTTTCTTTCACATCATTAAAAAAAAGAAACCCAATATATTATTTATCTTTACAACACCTCTAAAATGTCAGTGCAAACATCATCACTTAAAGGGGAATTATAAACCAATAACTATTACTATTGCCTAAACCAAAATTTATTTTTTGGTCTTTTATTAAAATTATGAAGTATTTTACACACAGAAAATTGTACCCACTATAATATATCCACATATATAATGTACCCACCATGAAGAAATAATTTAAAGCAAAATCAATTTTGAACAAACACTATTCAAAGCTGAAAGCTCTGTAATCTTTTAACCACACTGATGGTCCTTTAAGGGTCATCTATCTTACTGACCTTAAACATGACAGGAAGAAAATACTTGTCTTAATATGCCTAAGTGATATCTGCTGTTTACTTGTGCAACAGACCTAATTCTGAGTTCCAGCAAGAAATCCACATGGAACTAGAGAGGTTATCAATCAAATGTCACTCATTTTCCGGCTACAGATGACATCAATTGGCTAATCAGTTTCCCAAATTGCTAAGAATAGCAACTGGCCTGGGAGACAGACAGACAGACAGACAGAGACATACACACAATCTCTTTATCTGCGAACAGCATGAGTTTAAGAGCACTGGCTGAGAAAAGTTCTCACTTCTGCTGGGACAACTGAAATCTGGAGTGATAGGTGGCCATCTCTCTCACTACACTGAGAAAATCTGGCTACAGAATAGAGCTAACATAGGGAGAAGTACAGAGGACACCTGGAGTGGTGAAGGACAAGGGAGAGGAAAGAGACAGTTAACCCTATGCTTGGTGTTTTCCTTACCTCATCTCCCCAGGTGAATCTGTCATGAATTAAAAGATAGGCAGTGGCAGGAGTATATGGAGTACAGTTTTTACTGGAGGAGAGTTGTAAGATAGGAGGAGATTTGTTAATTATAATAAAATTAAGCATACCATTCATCTCATTCACTTTTAAGTATTTACAACTCAAAAATTCCCAAAGAAATTGGGAATTTTCATGCTAGAGAAAGGTAAATGTAAGAGTCCTGAATTTAAGTAGTATATTGAAGAGAAGACAATTTAGAAAGCCTAATTAGAATTGGTGATTAGAAAGTGCAAGAGTCAGATTTTAGCTCATATAGCCATTAAAACTATCCATCAAGGACAGTATGATGCTGTCACGAAGAAGAGGACCCAGCATCAGATGCATTCAAGAAGCAACTGGGATGGTATAGTTGATCATTATTCACGGACTCCATATTTGTAAATTTGTCTGCTTGCTAGTATTTATTTATAATTTCAAAATTAACACTTGTATTGGTTTTGCAGATATGAGTAGGTCAGTGAAATCCCTTCCCAGTAGGTGTTGAACAAGGCAACACTATCTTCCTGCTTCAATTTCCATACCATAATCAAGTGTCCGGTGCATAGAACACTACCAACTTTGTAGTTTTTAACTTTTTGTTTAAAATATCTTCCTAGCACAGTGCTATAGTGCTTTTTAGTGCTCCTAAATGCAAGAGTACTGAAACGCCTGGCAGAAAAGTAATAAACATTAGAGAAAGTTCCTTTAGTCAAAAGCTGTCAGCCATAAATTAAATTAAATGTTAAGTGTATTAGCAATATATAGAACAAGGTTCTGAACCCATCAACTGATGAAAACATGACCAAAGGCTCCTAAGAACTTGACTGCATTGAGTTCACAGGATTTGAGGGCCAATCAAGGGGAACGCAATGACCACAAGGTGGCAATCACACATGAACTTTATCTGGATGATGCTGTGACAGGCTTGCATGTAGGGAAGATCTTTCCATGAGGCGGCTGGAAAGAGAGGGCCAAAGGAATGCCCGGGAAGAGGATCAACAAGTATGACCTTCTGCGTCTAGGTAAGGTTGATCAATAGCCTGGCAGGGAGTCTCCAGGTGAAAGAACTCCAAACAATAACAGCAGGTTGGGCTTTTTACTAGCTCTGCTACTGAGTTCATCTGCAGCTAGCAGACACTGGGTATAAAGCAGTTTTGTAGGACTTGCAAAGTAGACAGGATCTCAATGACTAAAACTCTTCTTGGAAGGATGATGCTTAAAACAATCATATATAAAAATTAGTTTGGAGCAGGCACACTTTTATGTTAACAGACTCCAGTCTGTTGTGAAGAAATAAGCAAGCAAGGGGCCAATGCAAAAAGGTGATCTTCAACTTATTTATGCAAGTTACCTATATCTCCTAGGAACATGGATCAGCATTCATTAACTTGAGTGTCTATAGCACAGTTATAGAACATAACTACTGTGAATAATGAAAACTGGCTGTACTTTTAAGAAAGAATGAACTGAAAAGCTCACTGTTTTCCTCTGCCACTCATCTGCCCATGCTATTGCAAAACTCTACCCTTAGTTTTAAATCCCAGTATATCTCACTCCATATCACCATAGAAATCTTTCTAAAGAAACTATTAACTTTTTGTAACTTCTGAGAATTGGATGAAAGCCTTACACATCTCTGAAACATAAAATTTCCGAGGATTCATACAAAGTGAATCCCCTGAACTCAGCATTGAACCCACTCTAAGATATATTTTCACATTTCCTAGCATGCCTAAAATATTGTATATAGGGGAAAATTCAAATTCCATACGGTGGCACAAAAGGCCATCAATGGCCTTCAGCTGCTATCCACTCCTCTGCCTGTTTGGCAATTTCCTTCATGTACTCCAGTAATGTAAATACTTAAATACACAGCTTCCAGATTTTATGATTTATCTTGATGTCAAATTTCTTTCAATATTATGTTAACCAATCACAATACTGTTTCCAAGAAAAAAAAATTGAAGGCTGGGTGTGATGGTGCATGCTTGTAATCCTAGTACTTGGGAGGCAGAGGCAGGAGGATCACAAGTTCAAAACCAGCCTGGACTACATAGTGAAACCCTATCTCAACTTAAACAAACAAACAAATAAACAAACAAAAGGAAAAAGGCAGCCATGTGGGGCCAGGGAAGAGAAACAAGAAGCCACTTTGCCCTTCCCATGAGCCAGCTGGTGTGTGGCCTGGGCAATAAGAGGAGGGTCCCCCTCCCCTGCCTGCCCACAAGAAAATGGCTGATTTGGAGGATCACAGGCTGAGCTGACAGCAACTGTGGTTCACAAACAATTTAATTCTTTTATTATCTGATTGACTTTGTAGGCCTAAGCCAGTAGCCTGAGCATTTATTTAGAGAATAGCAACTATGGGAATTCCCTTTTGTGTTACTTTTGAAATACAATATTGTTCTGTTTTGTTCCATTTTACTGTTTTGTTTTCTTCAGTGTTCTGATTGGTTTTATCCTGTTCTGTTTTGTTTGATTTTATTATGTCTGATGGTATGGGAAGTAATTTTGAAGATAACAAGAATAATTATGGTAGCCATTGTTGATTTCCTATTACCTGGTTTTGAAGTCTTGTATCACTTTCACTGTTTTGTTTGGTTTTATTCTCTTTAAAGTAAAATTTTAAAACATGAGAAAAGAAGGATAAAGTGAAACCAAAACTTTGTAAATGAGGAGGGGAAGATGGTTTGGAGGGAGGGGAGGAGAATGGGAGGAAAAAAAGATAAATCAAGACATATCATGTACAGGTACAAATTCCTTATGATGAATGTGATCCCTGTATACCAATAAACTTAAATCATACCAATAAACTTAATTTAATAAAAAATAAATTAATAAAACAAAAAACTTTACTCTTAAATTAAAAAAAAACTAAACTGATATATTTATAACATGGCCTTCTTCAAGTACAAAAAAGAGGTACCCTATACTACAAAAGTCTTAAGGTAAGAGCACATTTAGAGTTCAGTCTATTTCTTGGTCATGCTGGATGACACTGGCAAAGAACTAGTAACCACAAGGATGATGTCTTTTACTTGTAAATTTGCTGCCTCAATCACATAAAAATAAAAACTATAATTCATTAATTACCTCATTAGCACTGGGCAGTGGGGTTTGAGACAGGTCTCCCTATGTAGTTCAGGCTGGCTCTGAACTTACTATGTAGCCCAGGATGGCCTCCAACTTGTGGCATTTCTCCTGCCTCAGTCTTCCAAGTGCTGGGCTTACAGGGGTGCACCATGCCTGGCTCTCATTAGCATTTTGCAGGGGAAAAAATTTACTAGGCAACAGAAAATCCCTTTAATTTTGTTTGAAAAGTTAAATGGAATTTATGAGGAATCAAGAATGTCCTAAGGCTGGGTATATAGCTAGCTCAGTGATACAGCACTTGCTATGCTTGTGCAAGGTCCTGGGTTCCATCCCCAGCAACAAAAAGGAGGGGAAGAGAAGAAGGTGAAAGGGGGGAAGGAGGAAGAGGAGGAAGAGGAAGGAGGAGGAGGAAGAAGAAGAGAAAAAAGAAAAGAATGTCCTGGACTCCACATTAATACAATAGTTTAAATTCCAACGTGAGCTAATACACTTCCCTTCAGAATTCTAATTCAGAAAGTACAAGTATCAAAATGAGAGAGTGCTTTTACAAATTGTAAACTACTATGTAAAAGTACTGCCAGGCATGGTGGCACATGGCTGTAAGTCCTAAGCCCTTGGGAGGTTGAGGTAAGAGGACTGTTGTGAGTTCAAGGCCAGTCTGAACTGTCTCAACTTCTCCTTTAAGCAAAGTATTATTCTTCCTATCTAAAAAGAAATTAATTACTCTTTTAACATGACTTGTACATAGATCTCAATATTTTGTTTTGCTGTGGCTAAAAATAAAGTAAGAAGATATTTCCAGGAGTTCTAACATTTAGTCTAATCTAATGATGCTTTTTTAATGTCATCCAATTTCATTAAATCTATTTATTCATACAGGTAACAGTTTCAAGTATTAGTTTTCCCACAAAATGGCTAAAACGAGAACATCTTTTCCTTATCCTCTTTCATTCCACCCACATTTCTTAAGTATAACACAACTAGACATGGTTTTAAAGGATTCAATCTTGTTCTGTTTCCTTTGCTTTTCTGTTCACTTACCTTAGAAACAATCAGGATTAACATGAACCTGATTGTTCTTACAATCAGTTATTTGCTTACAAATGCTGAGGTATGGAAAATCTAAAGAATCATTCTTCCAAGACTAATTATAGAACATTACTAAGTGTTAGGCAATACTACAGTCACTGAGCAGACCAAAAAAGATAAACTACTCTCACAGAACTAAAACCATCCCACACATGCTAAAATAAATTTAGTAGTTTTAGAAACATTTTCAGACTCCAGTTTCTTAACAGCCTTTGAACCAAATATGCACAGTCTATGCTTCAGGAACTCCTCTTTCAGGTCTGAAGCACAGAAATACCCTGTCACCTGCATAGAAGGAATTTTGTACAAAGACATTCTCTCAGCACTCTTTAAAATAGTGAACATAACCTAGATGCTTACCAGTGGAGGAATGGACAGATAAGCTGTGGTGCAATCAGAAGCCAAATGATAATAGTTCAACTGAATAAAATAGGTCTATATGTATCAATAAATGCATATGTGTTAAAATTATAATTCTGAATAAAAAGAACAAGATAGTAAACATTACAAACACATACTATCATACCATTTTATAAATTAAAAAACAAAAATACTGGCTAATGGATGTATATATATGTATTTATAGTAATAAAAATGATGCCTCACTTTTGTTATGGGAGTTGCTTTTTGAGGGACACTGGGACAGTGGATGTCAGAAAGGGAATATGACTGTTGTATGGGGAACCTAATTTGTGTGCATGTATACTATGAAGCAAATATAGTTTAAGAAATGGTATTTGTTCATTGTAAGTATATAAATAACAATATGTTGTCCTTAAATCATTTTCTGTATAAATATTTAAAGCCTTCTAAGTAAGAAATTTTTAAAAAATTACAAATGATTCTTTTAAAATGCTAAACTAGCCTGAGCATCCTGGTGCTTGGCTGCAATCCCAGTAATCTAGAAGGCTGACACAAGTGAGAGCCTGTCTCTAAAAATAAAAATAAAAATAGAAATAAAATTAAGAGCTGGGAATAGAGTTCAGTGCAAAGGCATGGGTTCAGTCCCTAGTACATGGCAGACAGGGTGGTGGTGGTGGTATGAGACAGTAAGTGCTAAGGCAAAGTTACCTAAAATAAGTGCAAGTATATGCAACATACAAGCTGGTTTTCTGTTTAGCAATATAAAAGACTACTTTTAGAGGCTGGCTACTTTTGACTTTTTTTTTTTTTTAAACAAATGTAATTTAAAAAATTTTTATACATTAATAGACTTCAGTGTGATATTTCCATACACACATATAGTAGGTACTGATCAAACACAATCTCCCTTTTCCCACCCTCCTGAGACCCTTTCCAATCTTTAGTAGTCTCTTATTTTTTATGTAGAAATCTTTTAGCTTTTACCTATGTGCTCTCTCTCAAATTTCTTCCTCTCTGCTTCTCCCTCTGTCTCTGTTTTGCCTCTTTCTTGCACTAAAGGGCATTCTGGGCCTCTGCACTGAGCTATATCCCCGGCCCCTTTTTATTTTGAGAAAGGATCTAGGTCACTCATGGTCCACGATGGGCTTGAACTTGTGATCCTCCTGTCTCTGTCTCCTAGTTTTGGGATCATAGGCGCATGCAACCGTTTTGGGCTTCACATCTCTTGATATTACAGTACTTTCAATTATTTTTACTTTCTAATTTCAGGCTTACCTATCTCCAGTATTTCCCTTTTTGTTCCCCACAACATTCGATTTTTCTCTCATCTCTTTAACTTTTTTCTATTGTAGCACAGATCTTTATAGAACTTACATTTTTTTCCCACATCAAGATGAAACAATCCTGAATAGTTTTTTCATTTCTGTCCAATTTCTACCAGTAGAGCACTGTTCAAGTATCTGTATGTTTTCTTCTTGTTTCAGACCATCAGCATTTCATTTACGCATAACATATAAAATAATTTATGAAAGCAAATTGGTTTTCCAAATATATAAGACACATGAAAAGAGATCTGATCAAAATACATAATGTCTGAATTAAAAAATTATTACAGTAAAAGACATTGTGAGGGAGAGGATTTTGAGGGGAATTTATGGCCAAGTGTCTTTTATGGTAATACATTTTTAAAAATTAAACATTTAGCATAGATTTCAATCATACTGTATATTAAACATCATTACCTAAGAGGGAACTACAAAGAAAAATTACAATGACATACTGTTTCATACCTTGTAGGACAGTTAAAATCAGCAAGACAAGTAATAAAAAAGTGTCATTAAGGATGTGGAAAAACTTGAACCCTCATGCTGGTAGGAAAGTGCAATGGTGGAGTCATTTTGGAAAATATTCTGGCAGTTCCTCAGCAAGTTACACAGGCCTATCTCCAAGGGAGATGAAAACTAATGTACACACAAAAGCCTGTACATGAATGCTCATAGCAGCATCATTTATAGTAGCCCGAAAGTGGAAACAACAAAGATGCCCATCAGTAGATGAACATCAAAGATGAATAACAAAAGCTTGTACATGAATGCTCATAACAGCATCATTTATAGTAGCCTGAAAGTGGAAACAACAAAGATGCCCATCAGTAGATGAACAACAAAGATGCCCATCAGTGTATTAGTAGATATACTCACATATGAGTATGCAATGGGACAGGATATTATTTTGCCATGGAAGGGCATGAAGGAACTAGGCATAGTGGCACATATCCATAGTTTCAGCTATTCAGGAGGCTGAGATAGGAGAATCATTTGAGTCCAGGAGTTTGAGACCAGCCTAAAAATGTAGCAAGACTCCAAACTCCCACACACCAAAAAATAAATAAGTAAAAAAGTAAAAAATAAAAAATGAGAGAGAGAGAGGCATGAAGGACTAACACCACAGCACAACATGGCCAAGTCCTGGAAACATGCTAAGTAAGAAAGGGCACACACTGTGCAATTCCATTTATATGAAAGGCCAAGAGCATGCTTACATGGTTGCCTCAGGTTGAAAGGAATGGGAGAAATGGAAAGTGAATGCTAATAGGTACAGGGTTTTTCATAGGTGATAAGAATATTCTAAAATTGACTAAAGTGAAAATATCACTGTGTACTTTAAATGATGAAATGTATAGTATTTGAAATATATCTCCAATCAGGTGAGGTGGTGCATGCCTGTAATCCCAGCACTCTTAGATAGGCTGAGGCAGGAAGATCATAAATTGAAACCAGCCTTGGCAATTTAGTGTCTTAGTGAGACCCAGCTTCAAAACAAAAAATAAAGAAAAAAGGGTGGCTGGGGATGTAGCTCAGTGCAAAAGCTCTGAGCTCAAATTCCAGAACTGAGGGAAAAATATACTGATCAATCAACCAATCAATCTATGACCCTTTTAAAAATGAAATAAGAGGAAATTTTCCTGAATTATGGGCTCAAGAAGGCAGGTATAGTTGGGCATAGTGGCACACACTATAGTCCCAATTCTTAGGAGGCTGAGGCAGGAGGATTGTTGTGAGTTTGAGGCCCACATGGACTATATAGTGATGTCAAGGCCAGTCTCTATGTAGTGAGATCATGTCTCAACAAAAGAAAACAAAACAAAACAAAACAAAACAAAAGCCAGATGAAAAACAAGCTGTCTTTCAAAATAATGAGGTGAGTAAAGTATTTTTTAAATTCATCTTTTATCATTATATTATATACAGAAAAATGAGTGGGTAGCTTAGGCCTAATATACTTTAAATTTTATAAGATTGGGAATACCTTTTAAAATCTGTTAATATTCAATGTTGGCCAGGCTCTTGTGAGAAAAGGAAATCTTAATACATTGTTGATAATGACACACTTTTCTGATTATAAGGTATTACAAATAAAGTGGGCATATTCTATGACCCAATAATTATTTCTAGGTATTTAACCTATAAAAATACTTGTCCTTTATTTTGCTGATTAGCTCAACTGTAAATGTTTTCTCATTTGTATTTGCTGTATTTTTTCTCAATTTAGGTCACTTTGTTAAATTTTATTTTCTAACATAACTTTTTTTTTTACTATCGACTTCCTTTAACTGCTACTTCTGTACATTCTACAAGTTTTGAAGTATATTTTCATTATTTATTTATTATTTCATTATTTATTTATTTATTTATTTATTTCATTATTTATGAAAATATTATCTAATTTTAAGTGGACTTTTCTTTGAGCTACAGTTGACTTGGCTATGTCTCCCTATTTCTAAAAACATGATGTCTCTTATTATTATTAATTTCTGCATTTACTGCATCATGCTCAAAAGAATATAGTATGTATTTGTAGAAAGTCCCTTTGCAGCTGAAAATGTAATAAAAAATGTAAGTGTCCTTAAAAAGAATGTGTATTCTTTTATTAGTGAGTGCAAAGCCTACTGTTTATTCTATCAAGACTGACAACTCTGCCATTGAACACAGTGCTTAGAATTCTAGTGCTTTTCTGTGAAATTTGGTTTAACCATGACTCTCCTCACCTTAATGATTCTTTTCCCTTTTACATCTATTTTATACAATATTTACACAGCACTGTTTTCTTAGAAGCTCTTAATTTTTTAAAAAACTTTCTGAGGCATAATTAGCATAAAGCATACTACAGTGATGCAGTGTACACAATTTTATACACTTTGAGTTACATATACACCCATGCAACCATTAGCATATTTAAGATAATGAACACAGCTATCATCTTCTAAGGTACCTTCTCTCCCTCCTGCCCTAGCCCTAGCTAGGCTACTGATTTTTTTTTCCACTTTAGCAGAATTTGCATTCTTTTTAAGAATTTTATATAAATGGAACTATAGTATGCATTTTTGTCTGGCTTCTTTCATTTAGTGTAATGATCATGAGATTCATCTATGTGGTGTCTATTAGTAGATCACTTCTTTCTGTTTAGTGATAGTCCATTTCACAGATATACCAGTTTGTTTGGCCTACTGAACTTGGGGACATTATACATATAGCAAGTAAGAACACTTATGTACAAATCTTTGCTGGGTACTGTATATGGTCTCTCTTTGGTAGACACTTAGAAATGAAACAGTTGAATCCTAGGCTATGAGTATGTTTGACTTTTTGCATAACTACCACACAGCTTTTTTAATTACAGTAAAATATACACATAACATATACTTTAGGTGTACAGCTGAGTAGTGTTCAGTACCTTAGCGTTGTTGTGCAACCCATCCCTGGATCTCTCTTTACACGGCAGAACTAAAAGTCTATATACCTTTGGGCTGGAGATTTAGCTCAGTGATGCAGCACTTGCCTGGCAAGCACGAGGTCCTGAGTTTGATTCCCAGTATCAAAAAAGGTATTTATAAAAGTCTATACACCTTTAACAATTTCAATGACTGCTCTCCCCAGCCCCTGTCTGAGGAGACAGCCGACTCTGTCTCCATGTATCTAAATACTCATAAATACTTTAAATAAGTAGATTTATATACTAGTATTTGTTTTTTGTGGGTGGGTCATTTCTTTAGGTATAATGTCCTCAAAGTTTATATGCTGTAGCATATTTTTCAGTTGGGTTTTTTTTGGAGACAGGATCTCATAGTCCAATCTAGTCTTGAACTTGGAATTTTTTTGCCTGCACTTCTTGAGTGCTGAGATTCAAAGGGTGCACCACCACACTCAGTCATCAATGGACACGAGTTGCTTCCACATTCTGGCCATTATGAATAATGCAGCTATATCAAGGGTGCATCAAAACCTTGCTTTCAGCCAGGTGTGGTGTCTCATGCCTGAAATCCCAGCACTCAAGAAGCTGAGGAGAACCCCTACACAAAGGCAGCCCATACTACACAGTGAGACCCTGTCTCCAAAAAAAAAAAAAAAAAAAGACCTTGCTTTTACTTCTTTGGGGCTGCATACTCTAAAGCAGAACTGTTGGGTCATATTGTACAGTAATTCTATTTTTTGATTTAAGGAATTTCCACAATGTTTTCCATGTAGTTGTATCATTTAGAATTTCCACCAACAATGTACAAGGAGTCTAATTTCACCACATTCTGGCCAACACTGTCTATTCCATAGTAGTCATTCTAATGGCTGTGAAAAGGGCTCTCATTGATTTGATTTGCAAGTTTCTAATTAACAATGCTGAATACCTTTTCTTGTTTTTTGGCCATTTGTTTATCTTCTTTATAAGAAATGTCTACTCAAGTCCTTCGCCAATTTTTTACTGGGTTTTGTGTTGTTGTTGACTTGTTAGAAGATTTTTTACTAAGTCACTGAGGCTGGGCTGGAATTTTCAAACCTCTTGCCTCAGCCTCCCAGAAAGCAGGATTACAGGTAAATGCCACTAAACCCAGCTGGTGTTTAATTTCTTGATTCTATTAGAATTTACTATTTTTGTGACTGTCTAGGATGTCCAATTTTTTCTACTAGATTTGCTAGTACAAAAACCTAAATGATGTCTCCCTAGTGTGAGAAGCTGAAAGAGTAAATAAGATCCAAAATGTACAACAGATATAATGAAATGGGAAGAAATTTTTCAAAAGGAAAGAAAAACTGGGATGGAGGAAAGGAGAAAAGAAGGAAGGGAAAAGCAAAAAAAAAAAAAAATATATATATATATTTATATACACACATATTTTATATATACACACATACAAGACAGTTAAGACAAACTACTAATTTCTCTTAATTCATTGAAAAGGAAGGTTTGTGCAATATTGTTTGGACAATTAAATGTCTATATTTGTACTATGAGTAATTTAAAGATAACTATGCAATGTATTAATCACTGTTCCTTTATTAACTTGTTTTAAAATTTTTTTCTCATTAAAATTTAAAAATCTGAAAAAAACTTAGTGATTTGCTTTTCCTAGTGCCTGAACAGTTATTCTTCAACATTAAACTTTCTTGAATTCTAGCATCTATTTCTAGATACCTATTATATTCTACTGAAATAATTTTGAGTCTCCAAATACCCGTATGTTTTGCTTCACCAACCCGACTCCAGACCCTTAGAATGCATGTTTCTTCTGCTGAGTACAGGCAATAATGAACTAATTTCTGATCTTCTGGGGATATGATGTTTGCCATAAATTGTGTTGTAACATAGACTGCTTTAAAGATAGGATTCAAATTCATAGATAATTTGCATTTATGTACCCCATTTTAGGGAGTATTCATGGAAAGACTGCTTAGAAATTTATCCTCTAGTCATGGGAAAAATATTAATTCAATTCTACATAATAGAAGGGAAAAGAGTAGGAAAACAATTTAATTAAGAAGCAATTCTATACAATGAATAATCTAGAGTCTATTTTATCACAACTACCTCTTTTCTGTGGAAGGGCAGGAAAAGTATACATGAATGAATTCCTGATAATAAATAATTCTTTAGGAAGTATTTTCTAAGTATGATCAAAATCCATAGGCTGGTAAGTAGCAACTCTGTTAGTTTTTAGTATGGTCTCTTATGCAGGAATTCTTCAGTATTTTAAAAAAATATTTTATTATATTATTTTAAATATTTTAAATCAAAAGGGAATTTTTGGAATACTGAACAACAGTAGTTGTACTTTTCTGTTGCCTAAGGAAAAAACCTCTGATCAGATGATTTAGAATTTTCTTTTATTAATGTTAAACATACATATTAAAAAAGTAGCGATATTTATAGGTACATTACTAGGTCTCCTAACAGTATCTGCTGCACATGAGGATTAGAGATCATCTATAATTCAACAGACTTCTCATCATATACTGTTCCAATACTAATAATCAACAATCAAAAGTTGTTAAGACAGAGGAAAATTATTGACCACACTGAAAACTGAGAATGGAGATTTCTCAAGGGGAAAAAAAGATCAACTGACACTGTTAGTGAAAACAAAACAAACAAAAAACCAAGCTCAAATCTTGAAACTACTTGATTCAGTCTTTTTGAGAAAGGGTCTCACTAAGCAGTTCAGGCTGGTCTTGAGCTCACTTTGTAGCTCAGATTGGTCTTGAACTTGCAACGATCTTTCTGCCTCAGCCTCCTGAGCACTGGGATACAGGCATGCACCACCACACCCAGCTTAACTACTTGATTCTTAGTAAGCTCTTAGAGTTAAGTGTCATTAATGTTTGGTAGATGGGTTGAACTGTCAAATCTAACAATATTAATTTGTTCTAGTTAAGAAATACATGTTTTGGCATTAATTATATTATTTCCATTCTTGCTTAAAATGGATACTTGCATTTGCAGGATCTCTGAATATAAAATGAAAACAGTAATTTTCAATAGTCCTTCTGAAAAAGACAAATGGCAGTATGACAGTAAAAACTGACTCACCACTGTCCTCTGTTTGTTGGGCAGGAAGACTCTAACAATAGGTTTTTGTGGTGACTTGGGGTTACTCCGTGACACATCTGTAGGATTTTGAAAAACTGAAAGAGACGAAGGTAGTACTGAAAGGCTAGAAGAAGAAGAAGATGTAACGGTGTCCAATGATGCAGAGCTAGAAACAGAAAAATCAGTTCCATTGCCGAGGGATTCCAGTAACTGCTGTTCTCTTTGTTGGAGGGCATCTAGCTTGCTGGTGTATTCTTCATAGGCCTGTAAAATAAAGTAGACTAACATTGAATCTTGACTTTCTCATGGCTTTAACAAAAAGAAATATGAAATTTCAGTCTTTGATTATAATTTTCTTATACTCTAGCTGGCAAGGTTTTAAGTGAAATGCTATAAAGTGCTGAAAATACCATTAATAAGTACTTGCACTTTAAATGGAAAAATTACAAGACAATATTACATTCCACGGAGAAACCTTATTTACATATATGATGTCTAGATTGTCTATGAATATTAATTTAAAAAGCACAGAATTTTCCAATTTTCTGATTCAACAGTAATTTACCAAACCACATGTCTAGCACAAGATAAAATATTGTATCAAGAATAAGTATCTCTTTTTCTATGAAATTTTATTTTCCAGAAAAGTTGTAGGCATAAAATTGGCATGGCGATGCATTCTTGTAACCCTAGCATTCAGGAGGCTGAGACAAGAGGATCTTGAGTTTGAGGCCAGTCTGGACTACCTAGTAAGTTCCAGACTGGTCCTGATTAAGGAGCAAGATCCTGTCAAAAAAAAAATTTTTATAAGCATATAAAGTTCTCTCTATAGGGACATTAAAAGAGGCTAAAAAGGAGGTTAGGAGAGATATTGTCAAAATACAAGACTGAGGTCCACAGTGTCAGATTTCACTGTTAGCACTAAAAACTCTTAAAAGGGTTTAGAAGATATTTTAATTGCCATCTTCTTTTAGAAATAGCTATCAGTTAAAATACTTTATTCTTTAAAAACAAAAAACCAACTTTATCCTTGTTACTATAGGTCTACTTAGAGAATAAGGACTGCATTTTAAAATGTGGGTTCCACTCTGCAAGCATGAAATTCTAGGGCTACTATCTACCAGAGCATCCTCAGAGAAGCTTCATTTGACTAGGGTATATTGTCAAATGACCATCTAAGATACTGAACACTAAAGGAAGAGAGTGATGCTCAAAGTAAAAAGACGGGATGTGTGTCTAAAGCTCTTTAAGACAGTGCCAATTCCTGCATTCGTGGTCCACTCTGCTCCTTACCATCCCAGACAGATGTACTACTACACGTTAATGTAAGATCACAAGAAAAAAAAAATCAGAGTTTAATGTGGCATTTCCTGTCTGCCACCAAGTTTACAATTAGGCCACGGAGAAGCAGAGATCTGTATTGTAACTAGCACAGTGTGAGTATTTATCACACAGGAGAGATAAGCAGCATTTGTGGTATCAGGAGGACAGGGAAGGGATGGGGATGAGAAATGTTAGTACTCAGGTAGAGTAAAATGAGAGGAGAACCCTTCTTCACACAGGAGTATTCTGCAACAAAATAAGGAGGTAGTAACATATATCTAAGGCTAGAGTTAAAACTATAGGCTGATATAGCCAAATGCTATATAAAACATGGGACAGAATAAGGGATCAAGATGTGCTTGTAGGATTTAAATGAAGAACAGGTACACAGTGGAACAAGATTGAAATGGAGATAAGAGAACAGGTTGTAGAATGGATCTACTGTACTGTAAAGTGCAGACTTTTTGTAAGCAAAGGAGAATTATCAAAGTTAGAGATGAATGAAAGAGAAATTTCATTTCAGTGAAGACCACAGAACAATGATATGCTATATCTTCCCACATTAAGGAAGCATAAAGGAAAATACTAAAATGAACTACTGAGGTAAGGGACCTAAACTGCATCAAAATACCTTTTCCTTCCTTACAACCTACAAATTGTCTTCTAATTTTTACTGTTTTATATCCTATTAGGGCATTATAAATAAATCAATTTTTTCTGAGCTGTGACTCTGCTTTTGGTTCCAATAGCTAATTAAGGCTCTCTCTCTCAATACAATTCATTTATCAAGTCTTCAGTCATTCAATAAATATATAGAGAGCATACAAATACCCAACACTGTGTAGGGCTCTGACTTAAAAAAGACTAACTCATTTTTTACCCTTTGAAGGTTACAAATATTAGCCTAAGAAAAAACAGATTCCTACTTGCATAAATCAAATATTCTTATTTATGTTCATTTGGGTAATTACATTTACTATATAAAATTAGTTTCAGGAAAGGTAGTCAATGGAAACAACAAATTCCCAAATGCTTTCTTATCAAAATCTTAGCTTTACTTTTTTTTAATATGTTGATACCTCCATTTTGGATTATTACAATTTCACTGCATTTACCAATGCTCTTTCTTTTGTTAAATACAAAAGGCATGCTTATTCTCCTCATCCTCACAGCTGCAAACTACCCAGGTGCTTGCTTGGCTCACCTCACCTCCTTATTCTTGCTACATTCCCGTGTGAACTCTGACTACTCTTCTAACACTCCGGCCTTAGAGTTACAAGCCTTTTTCTAAAGGCACTTATTTCCATGCTCTCTATGTATCTTCAAGACCTACAGATACACATACCACCATCTTTACAATCTGCAACTTTTCATATCCCTGCATACACACATTTACTCCATCTTGTTAAATATACATTTCAGTGTCACATCAATCTACTCAGGTCAGCTTCAGCTCCTCAGGTTTTCTGATTTGGGCTGTCTTTATCTTCCTTCTCATACTCTGTGGACTATCACTTCAATGATGCCCTAACTAAAATTTTAGATTCTCTGGCAATTTTTTTTCTTTTCCTTTTTGTGAAGACAGGGTCTTATTGTATTATGCAGTCCAGGCTGGCCTTGAACTCGATGTTCCTGTAGCCTCCCTGGGATTTAGGAGGCATGTGCCACCACTCCCAGCTTCTAGCTACTTCTTGTTCTTTTATTAACAAATCTGCTAAATACAAATTTGTTCATTTATTCTACACACAGAGATAGAGACAGAGACAGACACAACACATTCCTCAGGCTACCAAACAATGCTAGAGAAAATTTTTAAAGCTCCAAAACACAAAACTAGGCCAATTAGTTTCATTATCAATTCATGGAACTTAGATTCATCTGGTTCTTTACAATGGTGTGTGAAATATTTTACTTATTTTAAACAATATAACATGTTCTTTACAATACTTAATTCTAACCTTTTCTTTTTTTCTCTGGGTCCCAACTTCAACCTTCAAATCTTAAGCTGAAAATAATTAACTTTAACTTTACCCTAAAAGCTACAATTTTTTTATTGCCTTAGCCTTCCAGCGTATGAACCAGTTAAAAGGTGGTTGAATTGCATGATGAATGTAACCATGCACCTCAAATAGGTACTAATGAAGATTTTAAAAATAAAAAAGCACTAGTAATTCTTTTTGTGGTTGCTATTATTGTTACTAGATTATTTGACTGAGTTCTTGACATGATTCTCCTAACCTGTAAACTAGCGAAGAGCACAGATTGTGTTTATATATTTTTAATGAAAAAGAGACTCTAAGACTTAATAACATTAAATGACAGTATTCCCCAAATTGATCTACAAGTTCAATGCTGACCTTATCAAAATCCCAGTTTGCTTGTTTCTACAGAAACCAACAAACTGATCTCAAAATTCATATGGCAATACAAAGGACTCAAAATAAATAAAACAATTTTGAAAGAATTAAATTGAAGCAAGTATGTTTCTTTTCTTAAAAGTTACTAAAAGCTGTAATAGTCAAGACAGCATGGTACTGGAATAAGGATACTCATATATAACATTGAGTATCCATGTATTTGTGGTCACTGACATTCAGCAATGGTGTCAAGACAAGTTAAGGGGGGAAAATGGTCTTTTCAACAAATGACACTGATCCAATAGGATACTCACAAGCAACACAATGAAGTTAAACTATTACCTAATATTGTACTCACATTTATTCAAAATGAAGCATATTCTCTCAAAATATAGGAACTATAAAACTGTAAGAAAACATGAACTCTTACATCTCAACAACAGAAATGCATATAAACTGATTTTAAAACAGGCACAAGAGTTGAAAGGTGTTTTTTTAAAAAAAAAAAAAAACCACCAAAGATGACTAATTACATGGCTTGTTTGTATCGCTAATCATGCAAACTAAAACCACATTGAGATATCAATAACTCTCCACTAGGATAGTTGTAATCAAAACAAAATGGAAAATAACAAGAGTTGATGAGGACATAAAGAAATCAGAACACTCATACATTGCTGGTGGGAATGTAAAATAATACAAAGATTCAGCAATTCCTCAAAATGTAAGTATTTCACAGAACTCTGCAATTCTGTACCTAGCCACACAACCAAGAAAACTGACAACCATGTTTACAAAAACCTATACATAGGGCCAGGGATTTAGCTCAGCAGCGTAAGTGCCTGCTTGGCAAACGCAAAGTTGTGAGTTAGATCCCTGGTACCAAAAAACAAACAAACAAACAAAAAACCTATACATGATTTTTTACTATAGAATTACTAATAATATCCAAAAGGTATAAATTGCTTAAATATTCACCAGCTGATAGCTGGATAAACAAATTTTTTTATTTTTTATTTTATTGGTACATTTCAGATATAATGATCACATTCATCATAGGGAGTTTATAACTGTACATAATATATCTTGCTTCTCTTTTTCCCATTCCCCTCCTCTCCCTCTAGTCTCCCTTCTCCCCTTATTTACAAAAGCTTTGTCTCCATTTTTTCCTTGTATATTTTCCTTGTCCCTTCCTTCCTTTCCCCCTCTACCTCTTGTTCCCCTTCTCATTTGAACATCTTCTTCCTATTTCCCAATATCTATTATACATTTTGGTCCTTAACCATGTGCTATTTAAATAAACATGTGTGTCTGATTTATTTAAGAATATAGTCTCAAAGTGCATCCATTTAGATAGAAATGTCTCAATCTTATCCTTTTTAAAGGCAGAGTAATACTCCACTATCTAAAAAACCACCATAGGGTAATGGGCATTTCGACTGTTACCAAGATTTGACTATTATAAACTGTGCCACTATAAACATGAGTGCTCATTTGTTGCTGTGGTTTGAGGCTTTTAATTCTTCTAGGAAGATACCAAGAAGAGGAACAGCTGGGTGGAACACCTAGTCTTAGTTTTATGAGGAATATGCACACTGATTTCCACAGTGGTTGCACCAGTCTACATTCCCTCCAATGGTGAAGGGTTCCTTTTTCCCTAGATTAATTCCTTTTTCCCCAGAGCCAGCATTAAACAAAATGTTTTATCCACATGATGAAATATGCACTCATAAAGCAAAATGAAGTACTGATATGTACTATGACATGGATAAACTTTGAAGGCATTATGCTAACAGGTGCAGGCAAAGTTCATGAACAAAACCCAGATTGCATGGAAAATACTCAAAGAATCAACAACTAGGATCTTATCTTATTAAAAATCTTTTGCACATTACAAGAAATCACCAACAGAGTAAAAAGCCAAGCCAGAGTGGCAAAAATTTAGCCAGTTATCCTTCAAAGGACTTATATCAAGAACACAAAGAATTGAAAAAGATCCCCAAATTTAAAGACCTAATCCAAAAATGGGCTATGCTTTTCAGATGAAGACCTAATCCAAAATCCATACTTTTCAGATGAAGAAATACAAATAAATATATGAAAAAAATTTAATTATCACTGGGCATTCAAGAAATACAAACTAAAAAAACACTGAGATTTCTTTTCACTCCAGAAAGAATGGCCATCATCAAGAAATCAACCAACAACAAATGCTGGAGGGGGTGTGGGAAAAAAGGAACCCTTTTTCACTCTTGGTAGGAGTGTAGAACAGTGCAACCACTGTGGAAAATCAGCATGGAGATTCCTCAAAAAACTAGGATTAGAGGTCCCATTTGACCCAGTTGTTCCCCTTCTGGGTATCTTCCTGGAAGAATTAAAAACATTCCACAGTGAGTTATGTGCACTCATGTTCATAGCAGTATAACTTGTAATAGCTAAAATCTTGGAAACAATCCAAATGTCCATCAACCAAGGAATGGATAAAAAAAGATATGGTGTTTTTATACAATGGAGTACTACTCAGCCATAAAGAAGGATAAAATCGATACTTTTATAGGTAAATGGATGCAACTAGAGACCATACTCATAAGTGAAATAAATCAGATTCACATGTGTAAACATCATAGTGTCCCTGGTGTAAGAAACGGAAAGAGTAAATGAGATCTAAAATGTACAATAGATATTGTAAAATGGGAAGAAATTATTCAAAAGGAAAAAGAAACTAGTATGAGGAAAGGGGAAAGGAAGAGAAGAGAAAAAAAGAAAAAAAAAACCATGATAGTTATATTGTAGTTTCTCTTAGCTCACTGAAAAGACAGGTTTGTGCTAGTATCATCTGGAGAATTTTTATGTCCATATTTTGTACTCTGAGTAACTTTAAAGATAATAATACTCAATGTATTAACTACTATTATTCTGTTATGAAATTTTTACCTTTTTTCCATAAAAAAGTAGCCAGTCAGTCACAAAAGACCACAAAATACATGATTCTACTTGTAAAAAGTGTCTCACAAAGCCAGGGGTTGGTGCTCAGGCCTATAATCCCTGCAGGCAAGAGGATAATTGCGAGTTCAAGACTAGCCTGGGCTACAAAGTAAGCTTAAGGCCAGCCTGAACTGTAAAATCAGACCTTGTCTCAAAAAAAAAAAAAAAAAAAGTGTCTCACAAGCAAATCTATAGAGATTAAAAGTAAATCAGTGGTTTCTTGAGGTAGAAGTAATGAAAGCTATTTGGGGGAGAGTGATGAAAATGTTTTGGAGTTAGTGGTAACTATTACATACACTTTTAATAAGTTGATCTGATGTGAATTATTTTTAGTTATGAAGGAAAATAAAAAATCCAAGGTTCTCCTTAATTTTAATGTAAGAAAAAAGTAAAAACTTTTATTTTTTATAACTTAGCTCATTAAATTTATCCTAACTGATCTGGGTATGGTAGCATGTGCCTATAATCTCAGCCACTTGGAAGAATGAGGCAGGATGACCACAAGTTCAGGGCCAGCCTGGGCAACTTAGTGAAACTCTTGAATCAAAACAAAATTTTAAAAATTTTGGTGATGTAGTGTAGTAGTACAGCATTTGCTTGACAAGCACAGGGCCCTGAGCTCAATCCTTACTAACCTCCCCTATATATCATTATTCTTACTTAGCTTTTAATCTCACAATACACAATCAAATCTTACCAACTGCTTGCACATATATAATTAACTGATCTGCATTCCATAGGAAGCATCTAGCTTTGAGTACTCTCTTCATTGCATAGTTGTTCAAATATTTCTGTATTGTCCTGGGCTCTACACTAAGGGTCAGAAAAGCTGCTAAGCATTGTAACAATGACATCATGATTGAGAGCGCAGGCTCTGAATTCAAAATATCTGGTTTCACATACTGAATATACCATTTAAACTCTGTGATCTTGGCCACATGATTATTAAACTTTTTTGTGCCTTTGTTTCTTCAACTAGAAAACAAAAATGAAAATAATAAGTGTAACTCAAAAGGGCAGATTGAAGATTAAATAAGGTACTGTACATTCAGCAAATGCCTGATCCACAGCAAGGACTTGATAAATTTAGGAGTTATTTTTGTCTTCATCAGAATGTAGCAGACCCACACCTTCTGAGGTAATCAGTACTCAACTGTCACAAAATTAGATCTGGAGGGTAATTCCAAAAGCACTCTCTCTTCAACTCTGGGCTCCAATATACTATATTAGGTTCAGAAAAAGGCATCTACTATTTGAAAAACACTTCACATTGTATCTTATACATAGAAAGTATTCCAACTATTTGTTGATGAATGGATACAGAAAAACTGGAGGAAAAGAAGAAACTCTAGGGAATAACTTTTCAGGGCAAACAGTTTTTCCTCCTTTGGGTGATGGAAGAGGGGGAAATACGTTAACTGAGAAGACCAATTAGAAATTCTTTAGAACACTATTGCTCATTTCACTATAGTTACAAAGGGAATCAACAGAATGTTACTTATTGTCTATTAGGAGAAAATCTTGAACAACTTAAAAGTTGATTTTTAAATAACTGGTAAATGGAAAAAGGAAATGAAGAGGATTTCTGATTGTGATATAATTAAGTTCTGTTTTGCTTCAAAGAAGAGGAAAAGCAAAGATAGGTAGTTAACAATTTATTTCCCTGCAGAAACATCAAAGGGATTTTTACTGAAACACCACAGATGAAATAACTGTAGTACAACACTGTAATCAGTTTTTTCAAGGGAGTAGATTTAATACAGGACACATAATTTATAGGATTATTTTATATTCACCCAAACAGTCAAATGAAGCAGTGTGCTAGAGATCTGTCCACCACTAGAGACCCAAAGACTCCAGCAGTGGGCCTAGAGATCCACGACAACGTCTCATGCAACTCTATGTGAAGGATTCTCACTGGGAAGGTCAGTGGTGGAAGCCTGAAAGTCTGTGCCAGCGGGATGAAGGATCTGTGCCAGCAGACTGAGGGATCCGCACTGGAGCCAGGAAGCAATGCTCATGGTAAGGACCAGAGCTCTGCCGAAGAGAACAAGGGCCATCCCCAGTGACAACAAGGACTGACAAGAAGAAAAGCTGAGTTCATATCAGGAAAACCAGTGTGACAAGCTTCTTCAGGAAAATCAACAGCACATCACCTTCCCTTCTAGTTCTTTTATGCTGTTGGCAACGATCCTCAGATGGGCCCTCCACACCTAGCACCACACTGATTCAGTTTAGCTGGGTGTTATAAACTGACCATTATTTAATCCACCACACACACTTGTCAATGCACAGGCTACTCAGAAAAAAACTGAAAAAAACTTGAAAAATTTAGCTCTTAAGCCTTTTATTTCAGCAAATACAAGAACAGTCACAGGTCTAGGGGTGACAGTGACCTCATTCTGGTCAATAAGATATAGTTTCCTTCCAGCAAGTGCTCAGTATTCAAGAGAATCTTTCTATTCTCTGCTTTGTGCTCTGAGGAGTTTCATGATAGAAAGCTCCTCACATCTGCCACTTTTTTTTTTTTCCCCTCCTCTGGGTCTGTTTGAGACAGGGTTTCACTATGCAGTTAAGGCTGGCCTTGAACTCATTTTGTAGCCCAGGCTGGCCTCAAAGTCACAGCCATCTTCCTGCTCAGCCTCCTGAGTGCCAGGAATACAGGCATGTACCACCATGCCCAGCCTATCTGCTGTAGTCTTAACAGAAAAACCAAACAAACTGCACAGATCCAATCAGAGGCTGACAACTTGAGTGTACAACCAATCAGTATAATTTATTCCATGCTTCTTGTTACATGAAGAGAAAATAAAATTCCTATTTGTTTTGGTAATCTGTTATTGGGGTTTCTATTTCTTGCAACTAAAAATACTTAAATTTTTATAGATTTGAATTTATTTTCTAATTTTTATGATCCTTCCTTTAATATTTTCTGTCTTCATTTTTATTCTGCTTCTTGAAACATTTATCTTTCAACATTTGTTTATCTACACACATACATATGTATCTATGGACATATATGTACATACACACAATTTCTTTTTTGCTAAAATATTTTTAGTTTCCAAGAGTTTCTTTTTTTTTTTTTAAGAGTAGTCTTGAAGAACTTATTGAACAATGGTCTCCATTTAAGACAGAAGGGGGCCTGAAAATGGGTTGCTCCTCTAAGAGCTTCTTTCTTGTTATTACTTTTGCTTTTTTAGAACACCTGTCAAGTAACAGTGGATTACTATATCTTCTGTTATCTGTGATGCTAAGTATAATTATTTTCAAGTTTTCTTCTGTTCTTTGCACTGTGTCTGAGTTCCTGTGGCCATTTTTAATTTCTTGTTCCTGTTAAAAGCTTTTCTCAAATAGTTATTCTTAGCTATTCATTCATATTTAAGAGTTTAAAATTCTTGCCTGGCAAGTGTAAGATCATAAGCCTCCTCTTCCCCCAAAAAAACCAGTTTAAAACTCTTAAAATGCCAATACTAACAGTAACAATCTACAGATTCAATACAGTCCCTATTAAAATCCTGATGATGTGTTTATGGGAATGAACAATCCTTTCAAAATTCACATAAAGTCTCAAGGGACCCTGTATTAGGCAGCTGTCCTGTTGCTGGGCAAAACACCTGATACCTGTAACTTCATGAAGAAGAGAGGTTCAATTTGGCTCACAGTTTCAGAGGTTTTGGCCCATGACTGACCAGTTAGGTATTCTCTTTTTTTCTTTCTTAACCTCTCTCTATTTCTTCATCTATAAAAAGAGTGGTAACAAAAATTCCTACAACCTGGCATCTAGCTTAAAGCAACTGTAAGGATTAATAAATGTACTTTACATAGTACCAAGCCCAGAGTAAGCTCAAAGATTTATTATTGTTAATGATTAGTATCAAATAGTAAAAAGTAGGAAGTGTGTGTAGAGAGGAGACAGTGAATCACTGCCTTAGTGAGACATGGTGACTGGTGCAGATGTGTTATATATGAGCGAGGACAGTCCAAAGACAGAAATGACTGACAAACTGCTACTTATACTGTCTCATTCTGTTTAACAAGGAATTATCGGTTTCTCATTATTCCTTCACTTGGCTTCTTCAGATATTCAAGGGAAAGAGACAGCATGGAATACTAGACACACTAACTAGTTAGTATCCAAAAATAAAGAATTCTGGTTCTAGCACTAATACTAATAGTGTGATCCACATCCACAATCACACATGAAGAGAGAAAAAAAGAACAATTTACTAAGCTGGTACTTCCAAGAACTTTTTTTTTTTTTTTTTGAGACAGGGGTTCACTCTATAGTTCAGGCTGGACTTCAAACTGCAGCAATCCTGAGTGCTGGGATTACAGGCATACGCCACCACGCCCACTCAGGATTCGTTTTAGAAATGCACACTTGCTTTCTCATGAACTAGTGAAGATCTGTCCTTTAAAAAGTGGTGGGATTACTAAATCAGAAACTAAATCAGGAATCTTTCAACCTGTGCTTTAAAAACCTTGGCATTTGGAACCAAATGGTAACCTGATGATTGATAATTTATGGTTATTTCCACATGTGACTAGTGATTATAGCTGAGCCATTTTTTATATGGAGAAGTAGTGAAGGGTAGTGGTAAGCAGTGTGGACTATAGAACCTGACTGCCTAGATTCCACAACAGCTTGCTCTCTGTGGAACCTGACTGATGTCCAGAAGAAACTAAAGCTGAGGCTTATCTGTGATTATGATACTACCTACTATCTCCTGGGATTAAGAACAACGACTAACTCTATAAATTTATAATTATGCTCCAGACTTGACACAACCGCAAGGTACTATTAGAAAAGGTAGGAAATATGGGGATATATTAAGATTATAAATTTCATTGTTTATAAGGAACCAGAAACCAATTCTGATGGAACTTGTTCTGGAAAAGATATTTCACAAAATCGCCCCATTTTGCCATGGTAACTAGTTTTGCTGATCACCAATGTGCTCTCTCCTTGAAGTAATACTCTAAAGTTTATGGAGGACATATCCCTTACTTAGTTTTGATGTTTACCAAATTATAAAAATAATGTGCATTTCTTAGTCTGGTTTTAATTATTATAAGAAATGTAACAAAGGCAAAAACTAATTCTCCTTTAAGATCTACTTCTAATCCCACCTCCTAAAATAACCAAAATTATCAGTACAAATGCTTTTTATAAATTATGTTTTCCGTTTCACAATGACTACAGATATGATATTCAAAAGCTTACCTCCAGGTATATTGATGGCGGATTATGCTCCCCACCAAATTTGTCCAATAGGGCCTCTATGTGTTCCTGTGTCAACTTAATCATTTGTTTGATATTCCATACCTAAAAAATATATTAAAATAATTTAAATAAAGATTACTTAGTATATGATTAAGGATTTTTTTACATGATACAAAAATGACTTTATTTTCTGCTCTTATGTACTACACAGCTAAATAGCAAGACACTATGTCATGAATTTGTACTATGACAAATCAACTTTCAAGTCATTTCAAGTTTTATAGGTCTTCCCAGCAATTGACACAGTCTGACACACACAGAAAGTGAATAAACAAGTGGAAAAAGGAAAACCAAGGGTCACACAAAGCATGGAGTTTCAACCCAAACAGAAATAAGTAGAATGAAGTTGCCTGCTGGGCAGGCACAAGATTGTGAGTTCAATCCCAAGTATCAAAACAAAACAAAACAAAACAGAAGAGAATTAGCTCTCGTCTATCTTTCCCTTTAAAAATCATCATTTCCCACTTTTTAAAAGGCAAAGTTCCTATCCATCTCAAACACGACAAGATACTTGGTCCTGAGATACACAACCTCCGAAGTATCAAAAAAAAAAAAAAAGAGAGAGAGATAATTAAAAGAAAAGAGAAATCCCTTGAAAGAAAAGATATAAAATATGAGCAGGGCATTATTGCAAGTTTCTGGTCTAATTCATTTTTCCAGCTGGTCAGTCTAGAATTCAAAAGTCTAGTGGTTATAATAAAGGCATATATATTAACATGTCTGTTTTAAGATATAAGTTAGATTTTTTTTTCTGGTACACTAAGAGTTCTAACTTAGGTTTATGTAGTGTCCCGATGCAGCTCAAAGGTGGGGTGGGGGTGGGGGTTAGGGGAGTGGCAAGAGGATGGGAAAATAAAGAAAAGAGACAAAAGCGGGAGTCAGATGGAGCCCTTTCTCCTGATAGGAGGAAAGGAACTGTTCAATCACTGTAGGGGCATGTGTTTATACATTTAGCAAGATAGTCATGTGACACCCCCTTTGCCTTGCAACCCACTGCTTGGATTGCCTTGGGGCTTGGTGTTCTCTGGGCTGGAGCAGCTTGTTCTCCAGGGGTATTGTTCTCTACTGCCCCAAACTTGTGATCAATCTCTAGCCTCAGAAGCTCCTTATAGATTGAAAATGAGAATTGGTTTACAAATTACATTATATGGTAGATACTGTTAATAAACTAAGTGATCTTAATCTGCAGTATTAAGGTTTTACCAAAAAAATATACTTAACATAAACACACAGTAGAAAGTATGGCCTTTTAAATTACTCAGTTATAACAAAAAGATGTGATTTCACATACAGTGAAATGTTATGCTGGAAGCTGAGGCAAGAGTTCAAGGATAGCCTGGACAACATAGCAAGACATCAACTCAAGGGAAAAGAAAAAAAGAGAAAGGAAATAACAGTTTACAAAGCAAAATAAATGAGCAAGAGTTTGAAGACTCTTGGTTTATTTGTCTAAGGAATATTTGGATTGTTTTGTTTCTCTCAGCCTCAGACAGATTTTTAGTGAATGGCACTGAACTACTTTTCTGGGGAAAAGTGCAAGTTTTTCTTTTTGATATCTAGGTATAAGATTCTTAGATTGGTGGTGGCTCACGCCTGTAATCCCTGTACTTGGGAGGCTGAGGTAGGAGGATCGCTGTGAGTTCGAGGCCAGCCTAGGCTACAACGTGAATTCAAGGCCAGCCTTAACTGCATAGTTGAAACCCTGTCTCAAAAAGCAAAAAAAAAAAAAAAAAAATTCCTGGATTGATATATATATATAAATACATACTTTTTTTTAGTGCTGCAAAGTGAATTTAATTTAGTATCTCGCACATGCTAAAGAAGTGCTCTACCACTGAGCCAACTTCCAGAACTATGTATTTAAAAAACTTTTTTTTCTTATTTCTTTTCTCCTTTTGAGAGGGTCTCACTATGCCGTTCAGGCAGCTCTTAAGCAGCCTGGTCTCAAATTCACAATGATCCTCTTGCCTCAGCCTCCCAAGTGCTGGGATTACAGGCATCCACCACCATGCCCAGCCATATTTAAAATTTTACTGAACATGTCAAATTGTCTTCCAAAATGAGAAAAGCCTACACAGTGTGAGTCCTCCCTTTTCTCCAAAAACTTACCAACATTAAATGTTTTCAGACTTCTAAACTTTTATCAGCCTGAAAGGGAAAAAGGATTATGTTGTGTTAATTCACATTTTCTATAAAACTGAGTGTTTTATTATCGTATTCATTTCTTTTTTAAAATTCTCTATATTCCCTTTTATTCTATTGAGTTTTGTTTTTCAAACTGATTTATAAATAGTCTTTGATGTGGCCATTAATCCTTAATTCTTCTATAAATATTGAAGTCCTCCACCTGTTTTTCACTTTATGTCTTTTTTGTCATAAGGTCTTTCTATTCAAAAGTGTGGCTCACAAGCCTGCAGTGTTACCTTCTTTCTTTTTGGGGGGAAGGTATCGGGGATTGAACTCACAATCTCATGCTTGCCAGGGAGGCACTTGGGACACTGAGCTATTCCTAGGCAGCATCACCTTCTTTTGTAAATCTATTAGGACTTCAGAATCTCCAGTTCCATTTCAGACCTACTTAACTTCAGTGAAATGATTAACACAGACATCAAAGTTTGAGAAACAGTGATAGATTATTACATTTTTCTGACATTTCTGATTGTTAAACAGTCAGTCATTACAGCGTTTTCTTTTAGAGTGGCTTTGCTAATTTCTCCTATCTCCACAAGGTGTAGAATGTCTTCTTTTCCATAACTGTACTTATTCCCTAGTGGATATCATTTACTTTTGTAGTTTTAAATATCTACTATGCAACTATAAAGTCCAAAATTTAAAATTCAGCTATCTTCTCTTGACTCCATGCTTTTTCCAAGTGCCTAGTGAATAACAGGCATCTCAAATTTAACATGTTCAACAAAGAACTTACGGTTTTCTTCCCAGCCCACTCCCACAAAGCTTGTTTTCTTTTAGTCTTTTCATATCAGAAAATGGCAAACTCCAATATCTGAGTTGCTAAATCCAAGACTTAGCATCACCTTTAACTCTTTTTCTCACTGACATCCATCCAAACATATGTAGCATATTCATCCTCTCTACCATTACCTCTCTCGTCCAGTTCATCCCAATTTTTTAGTTTATCCCAACTGTCTCTGAAGTGGTCTCTCCTGTTTCTTGCCTAGCATGGTCACTAATATTTTTTTCATTTTTAAAATGGATTTTTGGGCCGGGGATACAGCTCAGTGTACAGTGCCTGCCTAGCAAGTGTGAAGTCCTGAATTTGATTCTTGGTACCAAATACATGTGTGTGTGTGTGTGTGTTTATATTTTTTTAATTGACATAGTAATTTTACACCTTTAATTGACATAGTAATTTTTTACCTTTAACACCTTTACATCTTCATGTGACATATGAATACACGTACAAGATCACATCAGTAATTGGCATATCATCTCAGAAATGCTATCATTTCTTTGTGTTGATAATTCAAAATCCTGTTAGTTATTCTGAAGTAATTAATTATTGTCAACCAGTAATCTTACTCCACTGTAGAACCTTAAAAGTTTTTTCATTCATCCAGTTATACCTCTGTACCCACTAATCATTCTCTCTCCATTTGTCTCTCTTCCTAGGATCTAGTAAATACCATTCTATTCTTTACTCATAGGAGAGGAACTTCAGATAGTCCATATATATGGTAAGTGAGAACATGCAGTATCCAGCCTTCAGTGCTTCACTTATTTCAATTAACCTATTACAGCTCCCAGTTCTTCCATATTGCTGCAAATGACAGAACTGCTAGGATTGTAAGTGTGCACCACCACATCAGCTTTGCAATTACATTTCAGGTATATATACATAGTTGGATATGAACATGAAAAAAAAGCAGCTGGTGATCTAAACTATTTTCAGAATAGTAGAAAAAACAACTGACCCCAACCCCATGACTGTTTTCTTTACCCAGTAAATTCACAGTTCTATTACACACAGTCTCTCCAACTCCAGATAAAACTCATGTTCAATTAGCATAAAGAGCTGATCCATAGGGCATGAGAAACAGAGAAGGGAAAGAGATTAGAGAAATGAACAGGGGGCAATGAGTAGACTGCCCTGATTAGAATGAAATTTTCTTCTGGGGAGCAGAAAATGTAAGATTGTGGGTTTTTTTTTTTAAATTGGGGGATTGAACTCATGACTTTGTGCTTGCCAGATAGGTACTTGTGCTACTGAGCTATGTCCCCAGCCCAATAAGATTGTTTTGGGAGAGTGGGGCCTAGGCCAATGGGGTCTGCAAGTCAAGTTTCTTATCATCTCTAAAATCTCCCTATGCAGTTCAGGCTGGCCTTGAGCTCCCTCTGTAGCCCAGGATGGTCTGGAACTTGCAATGATCCTCTTGCCTCAACCTCTGGAGTACTGGGATTACAGGCATGAACCACCACACATGGCACAATGCAAACTAATTTTTTTATCTAAAGAACAGAAAAAAAAATACAATGATCCTAGTTGAAATCAGAAAAGATGAATTTGAGAGAAAATGTACATTTCTCAAAAGAGTTAGAGAAAGAACTTGGTGCTTATAAAATACACATATATTAAAAAGTAGAGTAAGATATTTGTAAAGCTAGCAGTAGATACATAGTTTTAGCCTTAAAATGTCTTCTTAGAAAAAGACAGACAGCTTTTACAACAGTCCTAACAGGGAATGGAAAAATTTTCAAAGTTTTAAGAAAGATGCTAGAACATTTCCTGTCCTGTCTTCACTGTATCTCTTCACTGGATCACATAATTAACACCAGACAACCTTAATAAACACTAGTCATTTCTAGTGACTTCCCAAAAGGCAGAAGAATTCTGTCTCTAACAAAAGAGTGAGAATGCTTTTTTAAAGTGTAGTTCAGCAAAAACAAAAACAAAAACCTAAAGGGTAGTTCAGAAGACGCCTGTGTTGGGGCCAGGGATAAAGCTCAGTGGCACAAATGCCTGCCTGGCAAGTGCAAGAGCGTGACCTCTGGTAAAAAAAAAAAAAAAAAAAAAGCCTGTGTTAAAACAAAAATGTGGATCAACTGCTATGGAAAGGACTGGAGGGCAGTTCTGTGAAGTACAAATAACTACAGTCACTGGTTCTCATCTCTGTGAACATGCATCTTCAGATAGCTTAATGTTTCTATCAAATGTTTAAAAGAACGTAATTATTATAACACCAACTTATTAATAGGTGATAGTATACTTAAAAACCTCTTAAATTCATTTTGTGAAGCTACTAAACCCCCCCCCCCCAAAAAAAAAAATCCGAACTGGAAAAAAAAGCTCTCCTGGGCTGGGGATTTAGCTCAGTGCCTTAAGTGCCTGCCTTGCAAGTGCAAGGTCGTGAGTTCTGTCCCCAGTACAAAAAAAAAAAAAAGGCAAAGCTCTCTTAATGATACAGTCATTAGGAACACAATGGCAAGATACTTAACAGGTCAAAGGAGAAAATTACAGGACTATTCTTTGTGGGACTAAGGACTGAACTCAGGGCCTTTGCATTGAGCTACATTCCCAGCTCGCTCTCTCTTACTGATTGATTGATTGATTTTGAAACAAAGTCTTACTAAATGGCCTAGTATGGGTTCAACTTTGTGGTCCTCCTGCCTCAGCCTCTCAAAATGCTGTGATTATAAGCATGCATCTCCATGCCCAGCAAACTATTTTAACAGAAGAAAAAAAATTATTAAAGGGGATAGGACAGAGTCAGGCAGACATCAGGACCTAAAATTCCAAGAAAATTGTTGAGAAAACTCTAGCACTGAATGCAAAGACCCAAGAGATTAATTGTCCAGTGCAAGGTGTGTGTGTGTGGGGGGAATCTGAATATCCCTGAAAAATAGAAAACAAATATAATCATGAGGAAGTTATATAAAGACTTACATTTTGAGTCATATAGTCATGAAAATAAAACCTCACATGAAGGGCTAGTGATATAGTTCAGTGGTATAGCACCTAGTATGGGTGAGACTCTGGGCTCAATACCAGAACAAAAAAATAAAAACAAAAAACAAGACCTTCAGTGAAGTAAACAGATTAGAACTAAAGAAATAAAGAAATGAAAGATGATTCTGAGGAAAATTAACTAAAAAGTTCAGGTAAATGAAGAGAAAATATGAAAGACATGAAGAATGGTATTAGCAAATTCAGGAGATAAGTGAATAGAAAATAGCCATAAAATTTTCCAACTGGTTCAAAATAAAAAATACTCAGATTAAAATAGTGCACTGAATTCTGGGCATGAAAAATAAAACTACTTACACTAGTTGAAGTGGAAGACCAAATTCTGAAATCAACCAGAGAGAAAAGAAAGTTGTTAAACTATTGTCATATTTCTCAACAAGTCAAAAAAGATCATGAAGTAACTTTAAGATGTAAAAATAAAACAGCTAACAACTCAGAAAAAGAAAACTGAACCCAGAAGTAATAAGAAAGATGGCATGGTGGGCTGAATAATGGCCGCTCCCAAGAAGACTATATTCTGCAAGACAGAACCTACAGATGCTGAAAGCAAAAGCAACTGTGATTCTTTTTGTTACTGTTCTGTTTTTGCAGTACTAGGAATTGAATTCAGGGCTTCTGCACTCAGCTACATCCTCAGATCTCTTTTAAATGTTGTGGCAGGGTCTTGCTAAATTGCTCAGGTGGTGCTCAAACTTGTAATTCCTCCGAATGTTGAGATTATAGGTGTGCACTACCACACCTGGATTAAATTAAGTATGTGAGATGGGAAGTATCCTGCATTATTTGGGAGGGACCTAAATGTAATCACAAATAATAAGGTCATAATGAAACCTACAGAGAAGATTTAAATATGTATAAGTGCAGGCTTTAAAAATGAAAGAAGTCTTCCAAAGGAATCTGCTTCTTCCTACAGTCTAGAGCAGTAGTGGTAAAAATACGATACCTGCATGCTGCAGCAGGCTGTTTGTATCATTGAAAACTCTAAAAGGGTTGGCATCACTCATGTCTAGACAGCCTTGAGCCTAGAGTCAGTATGGTCTTGTGACACAACGGCTTTGGCCCAGTGAAACTCTGGATTTATGAGCTCCAGAATTGTAAGAGAACAAATCTGTGGTGTTACAAATGAACAAGTTTGTGTTAATTTGTTATAGCAGCTATAGGAAACAAACAGAAATGGAGAACCTAAAGACTAGTAATAATGAAGGCAAACCTAAATAAGCAAAAGGAAAATCATATTTTACAGTGAAAGATGTGGGTTAGAATAGTGAGACAACCTGGTAAGTGCTTCTTGATGTGATACAATATAAATGATACATCATCGGTAAAGTACACTTGCAAAACACTTAAACTGATCTAATCAAGCCTACATACCTAGCTTCTAATTTAGAAGAACTATAGAGGATAGAGAAATACCAAAAGCACTACAATGAAATAATCAGACAAACATGGAATGTAGGACATTTACCTTCCTTTCACAAGTCAAAATAATGGCAACCAAGACAAACACAAAATGTGGGACATTCTGTATTAAAAAGTGAACAGGACAACTGTCCTATACTTGTTAATAAATCATGTCATTAATAAAACAGTAGGTGGCCAGTTCAAGAATAAAGACAGGATGGGTGCAGTAGAACATTCCTCCAATTCAGCAACTTGGGAGGCAGAGGCAGGTATATGGCTAAGTTTAAAGCCAGTCTGCATTAACTCAGCAAGACCCTGCCTCAAAATAAGAAACATCGTAAGAAGGGCTGGGGATGGAGCTCAGTGCAGAATGTCCTGGGGTTCAATCTTCAGTTAACACACATGGCATGTGTGAGGTCTCTGTCTCAACAAAGAACCCATGGACAACATACAATTCTGTCCAGGTGCAGAGCAAATCCTAGTACGAGGATGAAGAATAGCTTTAAAAGATCTTGGGACAAATGCAGAACATGTACTAGATGGAAGACTGTAAAACTACTAAGTCTTTTTAGATACAATATTTTGGTTACATGAATTTTCTTTTTCTTAGAAGAGACAAATACAACATAATATTAACAGCCATTCCCAACTGTGTATTTATATGAGTGTTCACAGCATTTAAATTTGTCTGTAGGTTTGGATTTTCCTTCAAACTTTAAACTTTTCATTTTTTTTCCTTTAATGTTAAGTAATGCTCTTTCTGCCCAACAACCCTCCCCTTAATGTCTAATTTATCTGATATTAACTTGCATACTCTAGAATTCTTATCCTATTTGTCTGGGATGTATTATTTCATTCTTTTATCTAGCACATGTCTCTTAAAAATGTACTATAGGCTCTTTGTTTTTGTTTGATTTGTTTTGTTTTTTGGTATCTGGGATCGAACTCACAGCCTTGTGCTTGCCAGGCAGGCGCTTATGCTACTGAGCTAAATCCCCGGCCCAACTCTTTTGTCAGTTTGTTATGTTCTAAACATAGCTGGCTGTATTTTAATCCGATAAATTTAGTTCATTTACATTTTTGTATCTCATTTATTTGTACCATCTTACTAGGTGCTTTTTACTTATACTACTTTTATGTGCATTTTTCTTGCCTTTCTAACTTCTATTGATTTGATCAAGCTCTGTATTCTTCCTTTTACATCTACATAGTGGCCATATTTTAGGCTGCAAGGCCAACTTTCATAAATATAAAAAAATACCATATAGATCATATTCCTTTACTATGATGTAATTTTAAAATCAGTAACATTTGAATACATTTTTAAAAATTCAACATTAATTTCTAAAAACTGTAAAACATTAGAAGTAGAGATCATTTAACTTAAAAAATATCTTCAAGAAATGCAGAGGAAAGCATTATTGTGAGGCAGACTAAGACACCAGCTATGACACACAAAGGTTACAGAAAATGGCCTGGGATAAGATGAAAAAAGGTGCAAAAACTGAGATGGGAGAGACAAAAGCTTATTTATAGGCAACATGTTCTCTATATTTTTTATAGCTAAAGAATCTATAAACTAATCATTAACTATAAAAACTAATGGAAGAGCTGGACATAGGATCAAGGACACAAAGCTTATGTAGCATTCCAAAGATGTTCCTGAAACTAAAGAATCTAGAGGTGGTAAAGAAACAAAAAGTTTACAAAGAATTTGTGGAGAAAGCAAAAAAATTAACATAAGTCCACAAGCTTACTGAGAGGACAAAGTCGGATGATTCTAAAAGTTAATTTTCGCCCCTCTTTTAGTGGCCTATCAGGAAGCTGGCTCAGCATATCTGTTTGCTTAATGTAAGAAAAGACTGATGACAGCCACAGAGCTCAGGAAGCTTCTCCCTCCTAATAAAGCCACTTCATCAACCTCAAAGCCCCAGTTATTTACACAAAAACCCTTTCCATGGTACATTAATACTAGTTTTGTCGGACGTAAGCACATGTCTAACAGATATTGGCAGATTCTGGGTACGTCTTTTTCTCTACCAAAACTTAATACTATGACTTTCTGGTGGTGCTGAGGATTGAATCCAGGGCCTTGTGCATACTTGGCAAGGTCTCTACCACACAGTGATACACTTTCAGCCTCCCTCTAAATCTTGTTTCACATTTACACAAAATTACAAGCAGGAGTGTAAGTTTGCTTGACAAAGACATACATAAATGTTCTTTTACAGGAAGATTCAGTGTCATGATGTCAATTTTTCCCAAATGAATTTGATGCAGTACAATGTAAAGATAAACCTCTAAAGTACTTTATCTTTGTCTATAATTTGTTTTTTATTTATAAAAATCTGAAGTAAATACATAAAAGGCATCAATGAAGCTGAGTAATGTGTGCATGGATAGTTATTATTCTCTATACTGTTCAATATGCTTGAATAAGGGAGGGAGGTAAAGACAGAGGGAACTATAGTAGTAAACTGGTTAGCTCCTAGAAAAAAACACACTAAAGATGCCCTTACTTTTATAATTAGGGTGGCCCTATGTCTGTCAGCTACAGTCCCTGCACTTAGAGGAAAGTCAGTTAATCAGTACACAACACTTGTGGAGAACCCACAAACTTTTGATTTAGAAAAGAAGCCTAGACATATCTACCTACAAAACTCTGCTGTAATTAACTAGTTTTTTATTCACATATATTAATACACAGTTAAGAGTCATAAGACACTGGAAATCCAACAGACCAAAAGAAAAAAGATTACACGAATAAACAAAGTAACTAGTTATGGAGGAAAAAAAATGCATTATAGAATGTATGTTGATAAAGGTCATGTTAGTAATTTGTAATACAGAGAAATTTCCCAAATGATGGGAGGGGGCCACAGAGAGATGATACAAGTAAAAAGTTGAGATTATTAAAAATACAGCCAGAAGTACAAATAAACAGAATATAGAAAGATGCTACTAAATATCTGGAGCTAAAGAAAAACAATATTCTGATTCAAATGGCTCACTGAGAGCTAAATACAAGTGAAAAGACCTCTATCTGGGAAAAACATAGTTTTTTAACTCCAGAAATTCACAATTGCAAGGAAAATTCCAAAAGCACCCTATAAAATAAATAGAATTAACATAACATTGGATTTTTTTATCAGTAACACTGAATGCCAATGAAGACAAAATGATTATTTGTTGCTCCAGGCCAGAAGGTTGCTGAGACTGTGGACTGCTAGAAAGTCTGGCAATTTATTTTGGGGGTAATAAAAACATTCTGCAATAGCCTGTGATGATGGCTGCACAACTTTGGGATCTATTTAAAATCATTAAATTGTATATTGTAGCTTGTATGGCATGTGAAGTATATCATTTTATTTTATTTTATTTTATTGAGAACAAAAGAGAACAGAACAAAGTAAATCAGAACAAAACAATGCAAGCAACATAGAACTTCATGACAAGACAACCGAATATCAACATTAGCTACTGTCATGTCTCTTTTCTTTGGAATAGTTGAGCCTACCTTCACACACAATAGTATCAAACATAACAAAATAGTATAAAACCATTTAAGAGAATGAAAGTATTACAGGACATTCAAAGCCAAATAACCGATAATGAACAATAGCTACTATAATATCTGATTTTCCTTTAAAGATTTGTTTATACTGATAGGAAGTCAAGATGGCTGATCAGTGAGCAACAAAATACAAAGCCTCCCGGGAGAAACAACTCATATGCCAAAATCAAACATCCTGGAGAGATCCAGACAGAGGGAGATGGATCCCATTGACACATGAAGAAATTAAAACGTAAAAAAGCTCGTCAAACACATAGGGACTACAACTGGAACAGATAAAAATAACATGACACAGCATTGTTGCTGTGACCAGCCAAGTTTGCGCCAACTTGAATTTGCACCAGCTTGAATCCATGCCGGCCAGCAGAGCCGCCTGAACTCCTTCCTGCCGCCACTCACAGGAACAACAACAGTGCTGAAGTTGGGGGTTGGTGAGCCCTATGGAGAGCGGAGCCGGCAAAGGGACCTTCATTAAATCATGGTCAGTGCTGGGAATGAGACCCCCCCACCACGGGAAGGGCATGACCAAATGGGCGACATGTTGGAATAGGGCAAGAGGAGCCTGAACTGGGAGCAACAGTGACTTCAGTTGGTTGCTCCCTCCCCAGAGAGGTCTGTGGGATTTGCTTGGACTGTGCCATGCCACTGGCCGGGATCCAATGAGCCGTCCCAAATTGATTCCCTGCGCCTAGCACACACTAACTGGATGAAGGCCCTGAAGTTTGGCTGGCCCGGTGGGGAGGGGCAGGTAGGAGAGGATGGAGGTCCCTTGCCAGCATGCTTCGGAGGAACTGTGTACAACAGGGAAGGGGGCTGGGAACAGTACTGTACACCTGTGTGGAAGAAGCTGGGACCATGATAGGAGAGAGAGGCAAGAGGAGGCCCCCAGCCCAGAACCCTGAGAGCACTGATCCAGGAGAGGGAAAAACAAGGGAGACTGATGGTGGCAAACACGCAGCATCAGACATGGCTTCAATGGGCATTAAGAGATATCTTTGGGACCTTGTAGACGAGCTCAAAACTGAAATATTAAATCAGATAAAGCAAGATATGAGTAGAGTAATAAAAGAAATGCTCTCAGGAAGCATCTCTCAGGATGATACAGACGGAAGAAGGGAGGAACACAAAAAAAGGAGAGAAACATTCGATAAAGAATATAAAGAAAATACAGAATACATGAAGCAGATTCAAAGAGACTACCAGGAAATTAAAAACTCCAATAAAAGCTGGCAAAACTCCTTAAAAGAAACTAAGGGTAGACTATCAAAACTTGAAGACAAGTTTGCAATGTGTGATCATGAAAGGAAAGATCTCTTAAAAATAACAAGGACACAGGCAGTAACAATACAAAGACTAGAAGATGCCAAGAGAATCTACAATTTAAGAATAAGAAATGTGAACAAAGAAGCAGGAATACAAACAGGCAAATTACAAAGGCTATTCATGGAAATAATTAAGGAAAACTTCCCAAGCATGGGAAAAGAAAATGATATTCTGTTATGTGAGGCATACAGAACTCCAGCCACCTACAGCTTTAACCTGTTCCGAGGCTGAAAGATCCCACATGGCTAGAGCTCCTAGTAACTTTAGTGAACAACTGGCACATAGACTCAGGCATTTTTGTTCTTCAATTAAGACTTAAATTCCCTTTGCTGACCAGAGGAATTCATAAAATCTCTGTTCATATATTTACTCTCACACAGACATACAGAAACACAGACAACAAATGAATCAACACACTGAGGTGGTGCAAAATTCATCCAACAAACTGAAAAATGACCAAAATACTTCTTCTAATACCCCAGAGAAAGTGTCATTTTTCCTTATATCTTAGTTTTCTCTCATTGTTGAAACAAAACACTTGATGCCCAAAATTAAGGAAGGAAAGGTTTATTTATTTAGCTCACTGTTTGTAGAGGTTTCAGTCCATAATCAGCTGGCTCCATGACAGGGTGGAGTGGCAGAGGTGCATCCACTCATGGTAGTAGAAGATTGCAAAAGTAACAAGAGCAAAAGTAGGGAGCAAGTGTCTTTTCCACCTTTATACTGGTATGAAGGCTAGCAACCCTAGGACAGGTGTAATACTCACACCTTGAATCCCAGCACTAGGCAGGCTTCCCACCTTTGGGAAGGTATAACATTCTTATCCCCAATCCCAGCACTAGACAATAAACTAATCACAAACACTAGATCTAGCTCTCTCTGACCTGTTCCCTATGACCGCATGAGGCTTTGGGAGGATATCCAGACACAAACCATAACACCTAATTATTCAAAATATTGAGAGGAAAAGTAAAATTTCTACTATTCATTCATCTAGTTAGGATTTCAAATAAGTTAATTTGAAGTGTCCCTTCAGGGCTGGGAATGTAGCTTAGTGATAGAGCACATACTTGGCAGAGCAAAGCCCTAGATTTGGTCCTCAGCCTAGCCAAAAATGTTTTTCTAGATCAAAAATATTCTAGACGAGGGGATCCAAGATGGCCAATTGATAGGTAGCACGATAGAAAGTCTCAGATGCTAGAATCTAACACCAAGGGGAAGACCAAGCAAAAGAAGAGGAATTCTCATGACCCAGGAAGAAACTGAGGAAAAAGTAAAAAACAAAAAAGAAGCGTGGATGGAGGGCTGGAGCTGGATCCAGCCACTGTACCGGGCGCGTCTTAAGAGTCAGGTGACTCACGATCAAGCTGAGGTCACGGCCCTGCCCAGAGCGGGGGTTGGTGAGCTCAAGACCCTGAGGCACTGCAACAGGGAGTGGAAATGGTGAGTCGAGCTGTGCGGACTTTGGTGAGTCATGGGGACTGGATTCCCCAGAGCGGGATGAACAGATAGACATTTTGGAGTTGGGCAGGACAGGCTTAAATCAAAAATTGAGGCGGCATCAGTCAGCACCTCCTGGCTCAAAGCAGATTGGTAGGATCTTCTTGAGCTGGGCCATGCCCCTGGTCAGGACCCAATAGCCAGGGACAAGGCTGTCCAGAACCTGTGACATCCAAACGGAACACACAAATATGCTGAAGCACTCACTAGTTGACTGACTTAGGGGGAGGGGCCGGCCCACACCATCCCTGCCTGCGCCTCACAGATCTGCAGTGGACTTGGGGAAGGGGCAGCTACAAACAAAACAAATCTACACCCAGACATATAATAATCAGGATCCCAGAAATCCACCACAAGAACAGAACATTAAAAGTGTCAGAGAAAAGAAACAGATTACCTATAAAGAAAGACTCATCAAAATCACAGCAGACTTCTTGATGAAAACTATCAAGTCCAGAAGAGCTTGGAGTGAAATATTCCAAGCCCTGAAAGAAAATAACCTCCAACCCAGATTGATGTACCCTGCAAAACTGTCTCTCAAAATTAATGGAGAGACAAGATACTTCCATGACAAAGAGGAACTGGGGGAGTTCGTGACCACCAATCCAACCCTGCAAAGAATACTGAAGGACATTCTAGAAAGAAAGAAAATCACCAGGATTCCAGGAACAATGGCAGAAAGGCCTCAATGAATGAGGCAGATAGTGGAATGAGGGAGAAAAGTAAACAATGACAGAAAAATAGCATAGCAGAGATGAGGCAGAGAAGATTGGCTATATTGCTGTTTTGTCTTGACTGATTTTATTTGAATCCGGTATGATTAAGAGTATCAAGTCTGAGAGTAGAGGCAACTACTCTGAAGATGACAAGATTCAATAGGATACCCATTCTGGTTTGATTATCAACTGCCTTTGAAGTCCTATAATGTCTCTATATTAGGTTTTTATTAATAGTGCTATGTACTGCTAAGTTTAATTATACTATGCCTGATGATACAGACAATCTTATTGAAAATAACAAGAGACATCTGTACATCACCTAGTATTGTGGTTTTATATGTCCTTTTCATGTTTCTCTAGAAATCTGTATTGTTGACTTGTTTTGATTTGTTTCTCCCTCTAATACAGAAAGGCTAGATTTACATGTAGAGACCTATACATATGTAGAACTAAACAGTTTATGAGAATGGATTATAGTTATTGTAAAGAAAAAAAGAGAGGAAAAGAGTAATCTAAAAGATATAACTGCATGTATGTTTAAGTGTGTAGGACTGATAACCATATTGCTAAGTTTTTGTTGGATAGATGAACAGAACTGGTTGCAGTCTCACTGTTTAAATGTCCACTTCGTAGGTTTTACTTTTGTAACTTGAACAACTTCTTCTAAGAAGAAAATATGTAATTATGAGCTAGTGATTTCTTACTGGTTATTATTTTTGTTTTGTTTTGAAATTTTGTATTATTTCTACTTCTTTCTGTTTCATTTTTTTTTCTTTAAAAAATATTCTGGACATTAACTGAATATTCCTTATTTCCCACAAATACAAACAAGAGTACAACCAACAAAATCTATAAAATTAACATAGCCAAAATTCATATATGAAAGAGTTTTGCCTTAGAATAAATTACAGGACATTATAGTGGTGGAAGGCCAAACCAGGGATATTTACCCTGAGGTCACTTCCTCCTTCCCCTATTACAATTTCCTTTTTCCTTTCCCAGTGTGCACAAAGAAAATTCCAATCAGCTCCTTGTACTTCATCAATGCCCGTCCACCTCCAGTCAAAGGTTACATATACCCCTTACCCCATATCCAGGGTAGAGGAAAACGCAGACTACTCCCGGTTATGGGCTCCTCTCCATGTCCTTGGAATAAAGGCCACTTTTACTTTTATATTCTGCTCCTTTATTGCACCAAAAAACTCTAACAATATATTTTAAAAGTTCAAAGTAAAAGAGCTAATCAGCTCAAATGACCAGATTTGCTGGTTCAAACTATCTTTGATTATCCAAACTTCACAGCTGAACAGGGCTGCGGATTAGCACAGTGGTATAAGCACCTGCCTGGCAAGCACAAGGTCGTGAGTTCAATCCCCGGCACCAAAATAAATACATAAAATAATATAAATAAATAAATACATACAGTTGAACAGACATGAAGGGGCAGTATTACCAAAATTTTCCAACAGCAAATTAACTTAAATTGTACTATCATACACTTTAAAGTGATTCTAACCAGCAAGTTTAAAAATCTATTAACACTTGGCCAACATATGTACAGAAAAATTTAGAAATGATATATAGAAATAGCTGGTAGTGGTTATATGTGGGAAATCAGATTAGAGGTCAGGATGGATGGACCTGCACTGCATTATTTTAAATGTCTATTTTTAATGAAAATCAAATTAGAACTTTTAAGTTTTTGTAAAAAGCTAAAGTCATATAATTATTGCTAAGTCTGAACAATCTTTAACAATTTTATCCTATTTCAAGATTAAGTATTAAACTAGTGAAGACATTTCATAATTTAAGGCTGTTTGTATAATCACAATAAAACTAAATTTAAAGATAATTCCTGAAATTAATTTTAAAATGTCAGATTAAAAGGACACTTTCTAAATATTCATGTATCAGACTCATATACACTTGATTCTTATAGAAAATTCTGTGATTATTTTTGGTAGATCCAATTTATGTCATCCTACTTTAGTACTACAATTCTCAACACTACTATGTACTTCTATTTTATTAAGTTACACTTTTTCCCTTACTGTGGTACTGGTGATTGAACCTAGGGCCTTCTCACTGAGCTATATTCCAGCCATTTTGACTTTTTATTTTGAGAGAGTCTCACTAAATCACTAAGCTGCCTAGACAGGGATTGAACTTGTGATTCTCCTGCCTCTGCCAATTCTGGGATTACAGTTGTGCACAACCATGCCCAGTTAAAGTTACACATATTTTAGAAATAAGCCAGGACTCTATAGTTCACACACACACACACACACACACCAAAACAAAACAAAGGGGCTGTGGATGTAGCTCAGCAGCACAGTGCCTACCTGGCAAGTACAAGGTCCTGAGTTCGATCCCTAGTCCCAAAAAACAAAACAAAATAAACACAGAAAAAAAAAAAACCACACCAAAATACAACTAAAAGGGAGACATCTTAACATTTCCTAAAAATACAACATTCTGCATCATCATTTTAAGCTTGGTTTTATATTTTGCAAGCAAAATACTGATGCCAAAGCAATTCATCCTCCTTTCCTTCACAGAGTTAAAAAACAAGTAGAAACACAGACATACATACATACACACAAAATGATCGCTCTGTCCAATGTAACCATACTGCATGCCCTACTCACCTGTTACTTGGCAGCCTTCTCAGTCATCAGATTGACTGCCATGGTAAACAGTCATCAGTAATATCAAGATACTGGGCAGGTTTATAACTATTCCAACAGTTTGATTTGGCTACAGTTTAAATAAGAGGTTTTATTTTCTCTCCCACTAGTACTGAGGAGTGAACCCTGGGTCTTTACCCTGAGCTACATCATCTCCAGCCCTTTCCTTACTTTTTGAGACAGAATCTTACCATGTTACTAAATTGCTTAGGTTGGACTCACACTTGTAATCTTCCTGCTGTAGCCTCCTAGAGTGCACCACCAATGTCCAGTTCAGGTAATGGTATGAGGAGGAGATAAAGATAATAAAGGTAGGTTGGAAAATCTTCAATGGAGTTACAGATTTTATGTTTTGTTTTGTTTTGTTTTAAGACAGGGTCTCTCGCTGTGCAGTTCAGGCTGACCTTGGCTGTGCAGTTCAGACCATGCCCTGCTACAGATTTCACTTTAGAGTTAAAGACTAATGGTCAGCACCCACAGTTCCCACTCCTTACAAAACCACTTATTAGATGGATTTATTAAATTTACTCTACAGCTTATTCTGTTCACAGTTCATAAGATTATTGTAAATTTTTTAAAAAGCAAAGAGCTGGGCGTGGTGGTGCACTCCTGTAGTCCCAGCACTTGGGAAGCTGAGGCAGGAGAATTGTTTGCAAGTGAGACCAGCCTGCACTACAAGGTGAGCCCAAGGCCAGCCTGAATGGCACAGCAAGACCCTGTCTCAAAAAGACAAAAAAAAAAAAAAAAAAAGTAATTGTACTGGTATACTTTAGATATACATAATGCCACATTCATCATAAGGAATTTGTACCTGTACATCATATATCTTGAGTTTTTTCCCCATTCCTCTCCCCTTCCTTAAACTTGTCTTCCCCTAATTCACAAAAACTTTGTTTCCATTTTTCCATCTCTTCTTTTTTCCTTTCTTTCCCCTTCCCCCCTTATCCTTCCCCTCTGAACATTTTCTTCCTATTTTATAATATATATTTTAGTTATTTATCCTTTCAGTGTCTCACATCAGACAAACAACATCTCTCTACATCTTTTTTTTTTTTTTTTTAAAGGAGGATATCATTATGTAGTTCAGGCTGGCCTTGAACTCACTATGAACCAGGCTTGTAGGGACTGTTGAAGCTGGAAATTGATTGTATGTGCAGGGCTGGGGTATGACTCTCCCAAGAACAAAGAGTGCCACTTGAAGAAGCTGCTTCAGCCCAGAAAACCACCAACCACCTAGACAATCCAAGCAATGAGTTGCTAGGCAAAAAGGCACCACGTGACATTGTGTTGCTAAATGTATAAACAAACACCCCTACTGTAAGGTGTCAGTTTGTTTCCTCCCATCAGGAGAGTAAGGGCTCCACCTGACCTAAGCTTTTGTTTCTTCATTTTCTCATCCTCTTGCTGGTCCTTCACACAAGAACCTTAAGAGCCGTGTAGGGAGTGGCATAGGCTGGCCTCAAACTTGCAGCAATCCTCCTGCCTCAGCCTCCCAAGCACTAGGATTACACATGTGCACCACTATGCCCAACTTCTTTACTTCCTCTGCCCTATTCCTATTCCACTCACATTGATTCTCCAGTGAGAATGAATCCCTAAACCACTTCTATGACCACATCACCCCCTTTGCTTAAGTCTGTAATGTCTCCCCAGTCAGAATAAAATCTACCGAATTCATTCCTGGAAGGACCATTCATTCCAGAGAAGGACCCAACTAAGAAAGAGAACTACAGGCCAATCTCCCTAATGAATCTAGAAGCAAAAATCCTCAACAAGATACTGGCAAACAGAATGCAGCGAATCATTAAGAAGATTATACACTGTGATCAAGTGGGATCCATCCTAGGGATGCAGGGATGGTTCAACATATTATAAATAAATAAATGTAATACACCATATTAACAGAGACTTTTGTCATAGGAAAAAGTCATATGATCATATAAATAGATACAGAAAAAGCTTTTGATGAAGTCCAACACCCATTCATGATAAAACCCTACAGAATATTGGAATAGATGGTCTTTATCTCAATCTGATTAAACCATCTACAACAAACCAACAGCTAACATCATACTAAATAGACAAAAACTGACAGCTTTCACTCTAAAATCAAGAACAAGACAAGGATGTCCAATGTCACCACTCTTCATTAACATAGTCCTAGAAACTTTAACCAGAGCAATTAGATAAAAGAAATAAAAGGAATAAAGACAGGAAAGGAAGAAATTAAATTATTGTTATTTGCAGATGACATGATACTTTAATAGGAGGCCCCAAAAACTCCACTACAAAATTGGTAAAGTTAATAAGCAAATTCAGACGGGCATGATGGTGCACACCTGTAATCCTAGCACTCAAGGGACCGAGGCAGAAAGATCACTGCAAGTTCCAGGCCAGCCTGGGCTATAAAGTGAGTTCAAGGTCAGCCTGAAGTGCATAGTAAAAGCCTGTCTCAAAAAGACCCCCCCAAAAAAAGGGGGGGGCAGGGATTTAGCTCAGTGGTATAATTAATTGCCTGCCTGGCAAGTGCAAGGTCATGAGTTTGATCTCTAGTACAAAACAAAACAAAAAACAAAAACAAAAAAACCAGTAGCACAGCAAGGATACAGTCAACACTCAAAAATCAATAGCATTGCTGTACATGAATAACAACTCACTTAGAGAAAAATTGGGGAAACAATCTTTCACAATAGCACCCAAAAAAAAGAAATACCTAGGAATCAATCTAACAAAGGAGCTAAAAGATCTCTACATTGAAAACTATACTACTCTGAAAAAGGAGATTGAAGACAATATTAGAAAATGGAAAGATACCCTTTGTTGTTGGGTAGGAAGAACCAATATAGTGAAATTGGCCATATTTCCAAAACTGTTACACAGATTTAATGCATCCCCAATCAAAATTCCAATAGCATATTTCACATAATTAGAGAAACAATCCTAAAATTCATCTGGAACCAGAAGAGACCTAAAACAGCAAAGGCAATCCTGGGCAAGAAAGGCAAGACAAGGGGCATCACAATTCCTGACTTGAAATTATTATATAAAGCTAATGTGATAAAATACGATGTGATATTGACAAAAAAAAAAAAGACCTGAAGATCAATGGAAAAGGCTAGAAGATGCAGAAACAACTCCAGACATACTAAGCCATGTTATATTTGACAAAGGTGCCAAACACAATCACTGGAAGATAGCATCTTTAATAAATTGTGCTGGAAAAACTGGCCTTCCACATGCTGAAGATTAAAATTGGACCCATATCTTTCACCATACAGTGAACTAAATTCAAAATGGATCAAAGATCTACATATTAAAACAGAAACATTAAATTTTCTGAAAGATAGGATAGGTAAAACTCTTAAAGACACTGGTATAGGCAAAGACTTTATGAATAAAATCCAACCACACAGGAACTATCACAAAGAATCAACAATTGGGATCCATCTTATCAAAAAAGTTTTTGCACATCAAGAAAAACTACCAACAGAATGAAGAGACAACCCACAATGTGGGAAATAATGTTTTCCAGCTGTACCTCAGACAAAGGATTACTACCAAGAATATATAAAGAACTAAAAAAAAAAAAAAAAAAACCTCCCAAATTTAAAGACTCAATGCAAAAATGGGCATCTTTGGTGAATACATACTTCTCAAGAAAGATGAAGAAACACAAACAGCAAATAAATATATGAAAGAATGTTCAACATCACTGGTCATTCAAAAGATGCAAATTAAAACAATATTGAGATTCTACCTTACTCCAGGAAAAACAGCTATTATTAAGAAATCAAGCAATAACAAATGCTGGAGGGGCTGTGGGGAAAAAGGAATCCTTCTCCACAGTTGGTGGAAGTGCAGAATAGTGCAATCACTGTGGAAATCAGTGTGGAGATTCCTCAAAAAACTAGGATTGGAGGTTCCATTTGACCTAGCTATTCTCCTTCTTAGCATCTTCCCAGAAGAATTAAAAAGATCATATCACAGCTATATATGTACACCCATGTTTACAGCAGTACATTTTTAATAGCTAGATCTTGGAAACAACCTAAATGTCCATCAAGTGAAGGATGGATAATAAAGATGTGGTCTTTTTTTGTTTGTTTTATTATCTACACAAGAAAAGGGAAAACTTTTTTTTTAATTTTAAAGAGAAAAAGAAACAAAAATCAAGACACAAACTTAAAAAACAACATCAAAAGCTAAGACAATAGCAACAACAACAAAACAATAGCTTAGGTTTTCAAAAGAAGATGATAGTAATTTAACAATGGTTATTATACTGCATATTGTTATCTTCAAAATATTTGCTCAGGTTACCAGAAACAGGAATAAACCAAAACAGTAAAATGAAACAAAACACTGGATTTCAAAAACAAGGCAGAAGTAAATCTCACACAGTTGCCACAATATATACCATTCTCCAAATAGATGCCCAGACCACCAACCCCAGGCTTGCAAAGTCAATCGACAATGTAAGCATTAAGCTATTCCAATCAGCCAACTGCTTAGCAGGGGTTGGGGGTGGGGGTGTCTTCTGGCTTCCCAGCCCATGCAACAGCTGGCTTATGGGAAGGTATGCTCTGTCTTCTTTTTTTTTGGTATTGGGGATTGAACTCATGACCTTGTGCTTGCCAGGCAGGCGCTTATGCCATTGTGGTAAATCCCTGACCCATGCTCTGTCTTCTTGCTGAGTAGTCCTCCTCCCAATCCCATGGCAGAGCCCTAATCACTGGAAGGTGTGCTCTGTCTTCTTGCTGAGTAGTCTCCTCCCAATCCCCATGGTGGAGCCCAGTCAGATGTGGTTTTTTTTAATACAATGGAGTACTACTTGGCCATAAAGGATAAACTTGAGACTTTTATAGGTAAACGGATAAAACTAGAGACCATACTCATAAGTGAAATAAATCAGACTCCCATGTGTAAACATCATATCGTCTATGTATATGCGTGTGTATATACATGATAGCTAAGTGATATTACTAAGGTCACTGAAAAGAATGGTTTGTGCTAATATTTTTTAGTCAGTTAAATGCAGATATCTTATACTCTTGTGTTATTAATTTAAAGATAACAATATGCAATGTATTAACCATTGTTACCCTCCAGTTATCATGTTCTGAAATTTTGTGTTTTTTCTCTTCAAAATAATATGCAATATAACAACCATTGTTAAATTTCTATCATCTTGTCTTGAAATTAAAAAAAAAAAAAGAATATTCTAGCTAGTCTTGTCCCTTACTACTTCCACAGAAAAATCTACAGGGATTTTATTTGGATTTCAGTAAAACTATTACCAATTTTTAAAAACTGGTATTTTCACCATACTCACCATTTCAACCCTGTGTAGGCATGTGGTATCTAATTCTATTTAGTTAGGTAATCTTTTATATCTCTAAATAAGGCTTAACTTTTTTCTTTTCAAAGGTCTTTGTATCTTAAATATTTAAAATTAAATTGAAGTAGCTCTTTTCCTAAGAAATTGTTTTGTCCTTCATTGCCTAAACCCATTTTGAACTACTGTACGTATTCCTTTTTTGTGAGCCTTCTATATCTGGGGAATACTCTTTAACACTATACACTGTTCTTGATTCTTGATTTGTCTGCTTCTACCACTAGAATGTAAGCTCTTTATGGTCACAGACTACCATTCATTTATATAACCCAGCACCTAGCACATAAAACAGCACTAAGAAGCTCAATATTTAATTTTTACACTTTAGGAATGAATAAACATAACAAATCTGGATAGCATAAACTGTCTTATAAGGACAAGAACTATTGTTCAATGAGTACCCTCAGTGTATGTAGCACAGTATGCTGAGTACTTAAATGTTTTATCATTCATTGTTTTGATATATATATTTTACAGCAGCCTCAAAATAGTGTCATATGGTATGTTGCACAAGAACAGTCCCCACTGACCTGGGATTCAATCTCATAAGACTCATAAAGAATATTGACCTGTGAGAAGGATTTTCATCATCTTAAAGGTTCAGGGGGCAAAAGTCTCAAATGCAAATACGTCCAAAATCACATCCACTTATTTTCTACTGCACTATCGTACCTAAAAAGACTGGGAAAGCCTCATGGAAAACAGACAAGAATGTGCTGCAGAGACACTTGAGATTTTTATAGGTAAATTGATACAACTAGAGACCATACTCATAAGTGAAATAAATCAGATTCCCATGTGTAAGAGAGGGAAAAATTTGAGCTTTTTGGGCAAATCAGAATTGACAAAACAAAAACAAACAAATAAACAAACACACAAACCAAAAGGAAATAAGGCACAGCAGGGATCAGTATGTTCTAAACTCTGAAGTTACCACAGGTCTGTCCCACCAGTAAAATATAAGAAAAAGAGCAGAAGGAAGTAGGGCTACTGTTATTAAATCAAAAGGGTTTTGAATGCCGAAGTGAACAATTTATATTTAATCTGTAGACAAGTGTTTATAAATACTTTTGAACAAGGGAGTGATATGATCAGAGCTATACTTTAAGTGCTTAAGAAGATTTACTTGCCAGTATATGGGAGTTGAAAATGAAAGTAACTAATGACAAGACAAAAATAAAAGGAGACTAATATCACAATCTTGGAAAGAAATAATCAGGGTCTAAATTAGAGTAATGGAAGAAAAAAAAAGAAATATTGCACAGAGAAATTAAAAGGATTTGCAGATTACTGCACAGAAAAAAACAAGGCAGAAATGCGCCAGGGCATACAGTATAAATGGACAGTACTACAAGAAAAAAGGCCGATATAATTTAAAGGAAAAGAACTAATTCAGTTTAGCACTTGTTGATTTTGTTAGTCAGATATACAAGTAAAGATACCAAAGGCACAAGTGGAAATGCTGGGATGTTACTGTAAGTCAGGAGGCTGCCTGGCCATTGAAAGAACAGATTTTGTTGAATGATAATTGATGGATACAGAATAAATTAGACAGTTCTAGAATCAAAGGACAACACCACTGCAACATACCTGAGCCTACAGAACACAATGAAAGCCCTCCTAAGAGGGAAGTTTATAGCTGTAAATGCCCACATCAGAAAAACAGAGTAAGCCCAAATGAATAACCTAATAAACAATCCAAATTCAAAACTACTACCAGAAAGGAAATTACAAAAGTCAGAGCAGAAATTAATGAAATTGAGACTAAAAATACAAAGAATCAATGACTAGAAGAGTTGGATCTTCAAAAGAATAAAATAGACAAACTGTTAGCCAATCTAAGAAGAAAAGACTCATATCAAAGCAATTAGAAATGAAAAAGGTGAAACCACAACACACTGTTGAAATTCAAAAGATTATTACTAGTAGTTTACTTTCAAAACTTGTACACGATTACATTGGAGATTCTAGTAATAATGAACACTGTTAAATATATATATAATCAAAATTTAACCAAGAAGATACAAAAATTTGAAACAATCCAGTAATAAGCAATCAAACTGAGGCAATAATAAAAACTTATCCACTAAAAAAATGACCAAGACCTGACAGATTCATGAATTGTGCATGAACTTTGTTGTAGTCAGGGGTTGTACAGAGAACAATTAGAGTCAGGACTTAGAGTTTATAATATTATTTTAGGATGATCACCCAGAGTTAACATAAGAAAATGCAGGAAATCTATCCACAACACTAAAGACAGAATATTTAGCAACAGGCCTGAATCCCACAGCAATGTTTCACATGATTCCAGATGAAGACCCAGAGCTCATGACAGTGCCTCCCACAAGTCCAAATGGAGGTCTACAGCCCACAAGAAGGACTCACGCCAGTCTCTTTTGTGGATCCGTGCTGGGAAGGCCCAAAGATCAGCGGTGGAAACTAGGAAGTCTATGCCAGCGGGGTGAAGGAGCTGTGCTGGTAGGTTGAGGGTTCTATGCTAGAGCCAAGAAGTCACACTCAAAACAAAGACCAGGGCTGTCCTGAAAAGCACCACAGCCATCCTCAGCGACACAGAGGCCCCGAGCTCCTCCTCTGACAAGCACAGGCGAGTACATGCCAGGAAGCCAGCGTGAGGAGCTCATCCTGGAGACCAAGCAGTACACATCTTCCCCTCCTGAGTCAGGAAGTAATGCTCAAAGTGAGGACCAGAGCTTCTCCAGGAGAGTCTAACGGCTCAAACAGCAACTTGTAGGAGAATCCACAATGCCTCAACACCTCAATGCTTCAACGCCTTAACATACTAACACAACAACACCTATCTTTTCTTTCTTCACATTCTCTATTTATGCTAGCAACTTTCCTCAGGTGAAACATCTACGCTCAGCACCCTGCTGATTTAATTCAGCTGGTGTTAAACTGACCACCACTTTGTAATCCCTAACAAACTTCAAGGAAGATCTAACACCAACATTCTCCAGAAATCAAGCCAGATGTGGTACATGTCTATAATCCCAGTGCTTGGGAGGCTGCAACAGGAGGCTCTCCATGAGTTCAAGACCAGACTAAACTACACAATGAGTTTAGGGAGAGCCTGAACTACTTAGTTGAGACCCTGTCTAAAAAACAAAAAACAAACAACAACAAAAAAACCTCAAATACTAACACTGGTAAGGCTGAAAAAGGAACCTTTCTACATTGTTAGTGGGAATGCAAGCTAGTACAAATAACTATGGAAATCAGTATAGAGAGTCTTCATAAAAATAAAATTAGAAATTCCATTCAGCCCAGCTCTTTCCTTTCTAGGTATCTTCCTGAAAGATTTAGACATCATATTATAGTGATACGTGCATATCCATGTAAGCTTGAAAACAGCCTATATGTCCATCAACAGATGAATGGATAAAGAAAAAGTAGTATTTATACACAATGGTGCCTACTCTGCCATAAAAAAGGTTAAACTTGAGTCATCTGTAGGAAAGTGAGAGTCCAACTTGAAACCATAACATTAAGTGCAATAAATCAGACATACAAACCTAAATAACAAATTGTTTCTCTTGTATGAAATAATTTAAAGAGCAAAATAAAAGACAGAAAATAGAAAACAGAGATCTTTTGCAAATGGGAAGGCGACCAAGATACGGAAATATGGGGGAGGAAGGGAAGGAGAAAGGGAAACAAAAAGAATCAAATTGTGTTAAGTATACATACCAACTCTCCACAGTGAATGTAATCATTATGTATATGAAAACATGCACTAATTTTTTTTTCCAAAAGAAAAAGTTTTAGCTGGATGTGGTGGCTCACACTTTCACTCACAGCACTCTGGGAAGCTGAGGCAGAAAGATTCCCAGTTTGAGCCCAGGTTAGGCAACTTTATGACTTAGCAGCAAAGTCCTGTCTCAAAATTTTAAAACTTAACTAACCTAACCTAACCTAACCTAAACTAAACTAAAATGGGATAGGTTGCAGCTCAGTACAAAAGCCCTAGATCCAATCCCCGGTACTAGGGGTAGGGGAAGAAAAGATTGAGTACTAAGTAAAAGTAGATAGTAAGTGAATGACCAAAAGAGTAAAATGAAAACAGTAGGGCTGTCTACATCTGAAGGTAAACAGCAAGTAATCTATGTCAGAGATATCTAAAAGGGTATGTTACATCTGTATCGGACTGTCAAATAATGAGGGGGTATGAATCTATGATGTTCCAGGAAATTAAATTAGGATGAAAGTAGAATCTAGAGATAGAAATTAAAGGAAGGTATATTTGGGCTCCATATTGGGAAGTATCTTTATTAATAGTAAAGATATTTAACAAAGGAATGAACTGCCTTCCCATTAAGGATACCTGACTGAATGCATAAGCATTCACCAATGAATGCTATGAGAGAAACTTTGCATTATGTGAGAGGTGAGACCAAGTTTGTTTGACACTAAATTCTGACCTGCTCATCTTTTCTCATCTTCCTCCCTCTTCCCCCAACAACCTTTACTCTATGTTTTTTTTTTTTTTTTTTTTATTCTTTGCAGTGCCAGGGGATTAAACCCAGGGCCTCAAGTATACTAAGTAAGCACTCTACCCCTCATCTACACCTCAAGCCTATTCTATCTTCTGTGTCTTACCTTCCTGTTCTATGTAACTCATAATGTGAGAAATCATGTATTTGTCTTTTTGTGCCTGGTTATTTTACTTACCACATTTTCAAAGTTCATCCATGTTACAGCATGTATCAGAACTCCATTCTTTTTCATGGCTAAATAATGTTATCATTTGACATATGTATTATATTTTGTTTATTCATCTATTGATGGCACAGGTTATTTCTACCTTTGGTTGTTGTGAATAATACTGCAGTGAATATTAGCCTACAGACATCTGTTCAAGCATCTGTTTTCAATTCTTTTGGGACTACTAAGACTAGACTTGTTGAGTTATAGGGTAATTCTATGTTTAGCTTTTTAAGACACTGTCAACATGTTTTCCATAGTAGTTGCACAATTTTACCAGCCATATATGAGGGTTTCAAGTTTTCCATATGTTCACTAACACTTATTTTCCTTTTTTAAAAAACTTATAGTAATCTTGGGCCAGGGATTTTAGCTCAGTGGTATAAGCACCTGCCTAGCAAATGTGAGGTCGTGAGTTCGATCCCTGGTACCAAAAAGAAAAAAAAAAATAGTAATTTTACTAAGCGTGAAATGTCAGCTCATTATGGCTTTTTACTTGTATGTTCCTAATGACTAAATTGTACTTAGCTTTTATTCAAAAAAATGAAAAACTCTGGCATAGATAGTGGTGGTTATTATACAGAATACTGAACGTATTTCAGGCCACTGCACTATGAGTGATTAAAATGATAAAGATTAGGACTGGTTCACCATCACTGCCCTAAGTCAATAAAAATTTACCAGTCAAGGGTCAACGTAGAAAAGAAAAGAAAAAAAAAAGATGCATATGAGTTAACTCAAAAGAACAGGATTAGGAATTTGGACTCAGTCACTAAATTAAGGACATAAAATATACTCTGTGAGCAAAAGGTCTGGAAGCTGCTGCCACTGGAACTACCACCTTTACACACCCATGAAGCTGGCAATGAACCCTGGAATCGTCGGTTCCAAAACCTCAGCTGCTTTTAAACACTCAGATCTCACAAGCATGTCAACCAGTTGAAAGAGAGCTTTTCTATTTTCTTTGTCTCCTGACTGTAGAACTGCATCTAACTTAGGGAAAGAACCTAAGTTGAAACCTTGTTGAATGTAAAGAAGTTTAGGAAAAGTGCTTTATGTCTTTATTTTTAAGATGCTCAAATTAGAAAAATGTGAATACTGGCGAGCATTTTATAATCAATAGCATCATGACTACTGGCAATCTATTTTAGAGACAGAAAAATAAATAATGGTGAATCTTAGAATCAATGTCATCTTTATAAGAAAAAAATTTAGTTTTCCAACCTCTCCAAATAAAAACAAGATAGAAACAAATAGAACATATTTTAGTATTATTTTCTAAAAGTTTTACATTTTGCATTTAATCTTCCCAGGATCTCTCAACTTATAAAGTAAAAGCCTAAATTAACTTGCCCCAATTTTTCCAAGACTATTTATGTAAAAAGGTATTTTCTAATTTTCAGCATATATCAAAGTAACTACTCTATTCTCTTCTTTCTTCATTGGTTTTGCTTTCTCTTAGAATTTGGCGTGGCAGCTCTCTGCTATGTGTTTGGCTATTCAATTCCTTAAGGTTTGTTTTTTTAAAATAACATTTCCAAAATTTTTGCTGTTTTCATCAAAAGGGTTCATCTTAATCCAGGCCACCATTACAAAAAACAGAAATTTATTTCCTCTTTTTAGAACTATTTTGCAACATTACCTATACTACTCGAAGTGAAAATTAAGAGAACTGCCTAAGTACAAGTTTAGAAACCAATATATTACCAACTATTACTAGTAATTCCATTTACCAAGTATATGAAAAAAATATGAACTATAGTAAAATATTTCAAAGTATATAGGCAACTATAATAAACAACATAATGAGAGTTACCTCCATTTATACTATACACAGAATCACTGTGACAGAAATTTAGCCTATAGGGAAGAGTATGTAAGTCACAAATACTGTCATGCTGTCATCAATTACACGCTGTTCTAAAGTGGTGAATTCTCCATAGTTATAAACCAAAAATCTGACAGTCCTCTAATATATGTAACTGAATTCCAGAAAATGTTAGTATACAAGTATATTATGAATTCCTCATACATGAAAGAGTTGATTTCTTTTTCTTTCTTTTCTTTTTTTTTTGGGGGGGGTGGGGGAGATAAGGTCTTGCTATGTAGTTCAGGGTGCCCTTGACTTGAATTCACAGTGATACTCGTGCCTCAGGTGTCCAAGTGCTGGGATTACAGACATGTGACAACACGCTCAAAAAGAGTTAATCTCCAAGATCAGATCATTATGATCTTTTTTACCTATACCATCAAAATCTAGGATATCATTCGAAGTGATGTAGCACCTTGAAACAGTTCTTAAATATAAGACTGTCCTGAATGTGGTGGGTTGACTTTTTGTGGTTTTTGCTCATGATATGTTAATAATGTCTCTTCCCCTATCTTTGTAACAACCAAACACTTCCAAGGATTTCATCCCACTGCATATATCAGAAGTGCAAATTTTCTCAGTATATCATTCTTTTCCACAATTCAGTCCCATCTATTTTTTATTTTAAAGAGAATAAAGCCTAACAATAAAACAGAATAAGGCTAATCAAAACAAAACAGTGAAAGTGGTACAGAACTTCAAAACAGGGTAAAAATAAATCTACAATGGCTACCACAATATATCTTGTTATCTTCAAAATAGTTGTCAATACCATCAGATACAGTAAAATCAAATAAAACAAAATAGAATAAAACCAATCAAAACGAGACATTAAATAAAACCATAAATCAGAACAAAACAGTGAGCACAACATTGGATTTCAAAACTAAGACAGAAGAAAATCCCCCATATTTGCTATAGTGCATACTGTTATCCTCCTAATAAATGCTCATACTACCAGCCTTAGGCCTGCAAAGTCAAACAATACATTTAATTGCTTCTGCACTTCGGTTGTTATCAACTCAGCCTGTCCTCTGAATCTGCTGGTTGCTTATGGGAGGTGAGGAGGTGCTTCTTGATTCTCAGCCTGCATTACAGTTGGCTCACAGGAAGGGTAAACAGGCTTGTTTCTTTTCCTGGGCCCCACATGATCTGCACAGCTCACAGGAAGGGCCAATTGGCTTGACTCTCTCCTTCCTGGGCCCTACATGGTTTGTGTGGCTCACGGGAGGGGCAAATTGGCTTCTTGCTGTACTCCTCATAGGCTCAGCATGGCTTCTGTTGACTCGTGGGAAGGGCAATCTGGCTTGTCTCGGTCCCATCTACTTTAGTCAAATTTTGTATCATAAAATTTGCAACTATATCAAATTATTTTATTCCTTAACCCAAAGTACCGTATGTATTTCCAATTCTAATTCTTTGCAGATTCTATTTCCATTGCCTTTTACAATTTCATTGCCTTTTCCCTTCCTCTATCTGCCTAAACACTACTTTATATTGTCTTTAATAGTCCATAGATAACCTTCCATTTCTGAACTACTGCAGCATTCACTGTTCTGCATCATCTACTTTGGCTCTTACTCAAGATACTGCTGTGTACATGCCTTGTCTCTCGATTAAGAGTGTTATCTTAGCTGGATGTGGCAGCATATGCCTAATATCACAGCACTCTGGGAGGCTAAGGCAAGAGGCTGTCAAGTTCAAACACTGTTGGGACAACTTAGCAAAGACCCTGCCTCAAATTTAAAAATTAAAAAAGGGCTTATGATATAGCTCAGTGTGAGCACCCTGGATTCAATACTTAGTTCCCTCTTGCCAAAAAAAATGTTATCTCTAGGGCTAGGGATATAGCTCAGTGGTATAGACTTGGGTTAGATCCATAATAGCACCACACACAAAATTATTTTTGGAAGCTCCACCTTGCACTGAAATCTGAAGTAAAACTCATAAAATACATGTAGTAGAACAGCTCTGGTTGAAACACAAAGTGTGTTCTCATTCTCACAAACCAAAGCCTAACCTGTAAATTCCTTCCTTAACACAAGCCAGCCCTTACTTAAACCAGTATTGGTGAACCTATGGCATGAGTGCTGCAGCAGCTGTTAGTTCTAAAAGGTTTGCCATCACTGCCTTAAAACAACCGCAGAAATCTTGTAGCACTCAACTTTCCAGTCCTAAAGGGGAAGAAAACCTCTAACTTTACAGGACTGAGGACACAGTGCTACTTAAATCAACACAGTTTTGAAAATAAATTGGAAAGCTGTGGTTAAAGAGAAATTTAGGGAAGTGTCACATTCCAGATGAGTTGATAACCACCTGGACTAACACAGAAAAGAAATTCAGTTATTTATCTAGCAGTATACGACACCATTGTTAAACAAAGACAAAATAGAAATCCCACAGGACTTTAAAAGGCTTTAGAAGCTGGGTGAGGTGGAAGCTGCCCGTAGTCCCAACTACTCTGAAGGCTGACGTAAGAGAGTCATTTGAATCTAGGCGTTGATGGCCAGCCTCAGGAACACTGGAAGAAACTTTTTTTGTAAAAAAACAAACATATATAAATAGTTATGTTTAGAATTGCACTATTCAAGGGTGTCACTAGCAACATGACATCATTTAACATTTTGTAATTATTGTTTTGGTTTTTGGTTTTTTGAGACACAGGCTTGCTATGCAGTTCAGGCTGGTCTTGAACTCACTATGTAGCCCAGGCTGGCAACCCTCCTGCCTCAGCCTCCCTAGTGCTGGGATTACAGGTATGTACCACCATGCCTGGCTCTGACACCATTTAATTTTAAATAGAAATAAAATTCAAAATTTAGTTCTTCAGTCCTACTGTGCAAATTGTCAGTGTACAATAGCTGCATACTGTCGACTACCTAGGACAGCTACTGTCAACTACCTAGGACAATACAGAACATTTTTATCACAGAAATTCTAACTCAATAGTGTTGATAGTTGAAACCAACAAAAAAATTACAATACAATGTAGTGAATAAAAAAGATATAGGTAAACTCTGGGATGTGATAAAATCAGAGGCCACCTAGCTAAATCTTAAAGAGACTAAAGAAGACTTCCCACAATAAATGGTAGGCAAGGTAAGTATGGATAAGTTTGGAAGTTTGAGGAGTGAGAACAAGTGTGGGAATCTAGATTGCAGGCAATATGAAAAGAATGAGCAAAGACAAGTCGGATTTGGAAAGCATTTAAAAGAAAACAGCATAGCAACTGCTTCAGTGTACAGTACGAAAGTCAGACTGCAGTGATGGGGATGCTATTTTGCAAAACAATAAATATTCAATATGGGAAGAATGAGGAAAAAAAATTCTTTTGGGTGCCAGGAATTGAACTCAGCACCTTGTGCTTGCCAGGCAGAGAGGAAAACTTTTTTTAAAAAATCAGTTAATAGATCCTTCCAAACTTAGCTTAAATTCATAGCAAAATAATGCCAGATACTACATTAAGTAGTAATTCATGTTCTATTTCCCAATGATACTATGTTTGTGTCAAACATACTATGTGTCTACATACTATGTGTCTCATACTTGTGCCTTCACAAGTTACATTTAACTCTGTGCAAAAAACCCACACCAAAAAGGCAAAGGACCCACAATGCTGTCCAGAGAGCTCATTACTTAATATTGCCATCAACTGTACTATTTGTCCCTAACTCCACTCATTCTCACATGCAGCTCAACAACTTTCACATGTTCATTTTTCTCTGTAAAGCACCATATATCCTATATCCGTGTAGTTCAGCACTCCCCAGGTTCATACCCCAGCTTTGCAAAACAAGAAAAAACAAACAAATAAACACCACACCACACTATATTCCCAAAACTCATTTGAGGCCAATAACTTCCTACTTCACAGAAAAAAATGATGCAATTGGAAGGGACTAGAAAGAGACTACCATCCAGATCTACTGATTTAGCATCATTTCTTATCGCACATTCTGCTTTTTTTTTCCTATTCTACTGAAAACTACTCTTTTCTCCTGTCTATGCAAAGTATTGTTTAAGCAATTCTTTTTTTCTTTTTGAAACAGGGTCTTGTTATGCGGTTCCAGCTGGCCTTGAACTCACTTTGTAGCCAGGCTGGTCTCAAACTCATGATGATCCTCCTGCCTCAGCCTCCCATATGCTAGGATTACAGGCATGCCCCACCATGCCAGGCTTTGCTTAAGCAATTCTTATCCCCAAATCACTGTTTTTACTCTGATGGCTCATTCCTAGTATCATATGCCCTTAAATTTTTCATCATTAAATAAAATTTTTTACCCTACTTCATTTGCCATGGTCCCATTTTTGTCTCCCCCCAAACAAGAACAAAAACAAAAACTTAAGGCTGAATAACCTATAAAATGAAAAGGATTATTTGACTCACAATTCTGGGGGCTGGATGATCCAAACAGCATGGTACCAGAGGACTGTCAGGGCCACTGGTTGTGGTTCAACATGGCAAAAAAGCAGGAAGGGAAGTAGCTGCATACAGAAGGCCAAGGCATGGAGGTGGCCTCCTTTATAAAAACCAAACTCTCTCTTTTCTTTTCTTTCTCTTTTTTCCTTTCCTTTCCTTTCCTTTCTTTTTAAATAACACTGAGCCACATTCCTAGGCCAAGGCCCCAGCTCTTCAAAGGTTCCTCTACCTCAATAACACCACATTGGAGACCAACTACAAGAACCTGCAGGGGACAAACCACAGCACTCACAATTTTTGTTTCCCCTTCCCTCCTAAAATCATTCCAATCAAAAAGTTTTCCTGTACTTGGTGTGGTGGCACAGGCCTGTAATTCCAGCACTTGTGAGGCCAACTTGGGCTACATAGACCAGTTCAAGGCCATTCTGCACTACACAGCCAGCCCTTCCTTGAAACAAAACAAAACATAATGAAACAGTCCTAAAGTCTTCCTGAGCCCCCACCTCAATGCTTTATTCTTGTGCAGATCATCAGCAAACTTTGTTAACTCTGATAATTTCTGAATTTTTACCTTAATTGGTTTAACAGCAACATTTTATACAACTGACCACTCTTAATAAACTTTCTTCATTTGATCTGACCTCACTGGTTGTTCTTTCTCAGGTTTTCCTCTTTTTACCAACTGTGGATCTCTTCATTTTCCTTTCTACACTCATTATTCCATAAGAAGCACACATCATCAGTCAGTCTCCCACCTTTAAACACCATCGAAATGCACAAATTTAGGATTGACTAACTGCTGTAACACTCACAAGGCATTAAAGACTCAAACACAATGAAGTTTATTGATTTCTTCAGTAACCTAGGCTGATGGACAATCTATCATTTAAAACATGTGGCTTTCAAAGTACCCTGGAAATCATTTCAGCTCTCAGAAAGAGAAAACACGATAAAGAATATTTGTGTGGGCCAGGCCTAGAACTGGTTTACAGCATTTGTGCTCCTATTCCACCAGCCAGAATTCAATCATAGGACCGTATTTAACTGCAAGGGAAAAATGTTGGGTACCTGTATACCACGAGGAAAATGATAAACAGATACAGTGAACGACCTGCCACAGACCCTAGAGGCCTATATTCAACTACTGACTCAACATCTTACATAGCTAATATAGATTGCAAATTTAGCAAGTCCTAAACTGAATTCTAGATCTATGCCTTCTTCCTCTTTGACACCTTTTTCTTGCACACCTCACATTCAATCCATCAAACATCCTACTGGATCTACTTTTAAAACATACAAAATCTGACAACTTCTTAATACTTGTATTACCACCACTGTGATCAAGAGTTTCCTCACTTGTGCTCCTGCTTATACTCTGCCCCTTTATATTGCACTGTCTACTCAGCAACCAGAGCACTCCTGTTAAAATGTAAGGTCAGCTTTGGTTATTCAAACCCTGAATTGCTTCTCTTTTTGTTTGGTGCAAAGGTTAAAGTTCTTACAATGGTCCTTGGCCATACCTCCCCTCCAGAATTTCACTTCCAATTTATCTTTCCGCTTTTGAGTTACTCCAGCAACTTTGGCCTCTTGTTTCTCAAACAACTGAGGTATACTCTTGACACAGAACCTTTGAACTCCTACTTCAAATGCTGTTTTTTGACCTCCTAAAGCTTTGCTCAAATACTACTTTCCCAAATGAGGCCTACCTTCATCTCCCTATTTTAAATTGCAACCTTTCTTCCCTAATCCTACCTGTGTTTTACTTTCATGTTTTCATAGTACTTACTACCTTCAAACATACTACTATATAAAATTTTCTTTTTGTGTGCCTATGATTTGTGTGTCCTCCCCAACCCCAACATACCACCACACCACCACCACCACCACCACCACCACCACCACCACCACCACCACCACCACCACCAGAATATAGCCAAATAAGAGTAGACAATTATCTTCAAACATACTCCTAGCAGACCGGTGGCACTTGCCTGTAATCCCAATTATTCAGGAGGCTGAAGCAGGAGAACTACAAGTTGAAGCCCAGTCTGGGCAAGTGAAGGAGATCTTATCTCAAAAAAAAGGCGGGTGGGGGGGGGAAGGAAGGGGTGAGGAAAGGGGATAGAGGAGTGGTAAGACTCATGGTCCATGCATAATTCCCAGGTTCCATCTCCAGCACTGCACCACACTGCACCAAACCAAACATCCTTAAACACTCATAATTATTACCTGATACATACCTGACTCATATTTATTAAATATGTAGATACCTGCAATTGTATGAAATGACTATGCAAAAATCACCAATGTAGTTTTGAATTTATGACAATGTAAAGGGCTTTTAAAACACCAAAATGCAAGCCAAGCACAGTGACACCTGTAATCCCAGCACTCAGGAACTGAGACAGATATATTGCTATGTGTTTGAGGCCTGCCTGGGCTACATGGTGAGTTCAAGGCCAGCCTGCACTACAAAGTGAGGTCCAATCTTGAAAAAACAAAATCAAAGACAAATAAACAAAGAAGCCAAAATGCAAATCATAATCTTTATCATTTTCCCAATAATGTCATGAGACATAATCTTTCTACTATCATACTAAGATGTTACCTCATTCCCATGAGTAGTTTATACGAATACATCAATACATGCCACTTCATGTTTCTTTAATTCGATTAGTGAAGACTGAGGATAAAGCTCAGTGATAAAGAACTTATATTCAAAAGGAGCTAGGTGGTTTAAAGACAATGTTAACCGAACATGGTAAACAATGCAACTGCCTGGACTACAAGACTCGTTGAGAGATGACTAGATCAAGAGGGTGCCATACTCAGCGAGTTATTAAGATGGACACAGTTCAATGTGCTGCTAGGCTGTGAAGCTAGCAGGAGGTGGGCAGCTGAAGATGTGCTTTTGGAGAGTGTATCTCTTGGTGGCCCTCTCACCCTTTTAACATAATAAAACTTATTTTTTGATCACACATATGCATCATCTCACTTTAATCTCAGACTACTATTATGATTTAGTTAACACATTTAGTGTCACAATAAATTCAACACATAACATAAGGAGGGAAAAGGAAGATCAAGAAATGGCAGCAAAACTCAAGCACTGAATTGAATGCAATGAGACTGGATAGCTTTCTGTTACTATGAGAAGGCATGCATAGAGAGAATACACAGGTAAAATACAGTCAATGTTAGAACTATAGTCATGTAAAAACTAAAAGCATAGAATAGGAACAGAAGGACCATCTGAAATATTATCTGTTCCCTATTTGAAGTTCTCTGGAAGTACATTAATATAAAGTATAAAAGGGGTGGGTGCTGGATGTAGTTTAATGGTACAGTGCACGCTTAGCATCCACAAAGCTCTTGGTTCTAGCTCCAGCACCAAAAAAACATACAGCTCTCATTATTGTTTTTTAAAAAGGTAAAGACTTCTGGGAAGATGGCAGAGCAGTAAGCAGCACAGAAAACAGCCTCTCCAAGAGTCACTGTCCAGACAGGCTGTCTATTAATGAAACCAGAGAGAATCCTGGAAGAGGACTATTTGTTTTTCTTTTTCTTTCTTTTTTTTTTTTGTTGTTGTTGTTGTTGTTTTGTTTTGTTTTATTTAGGTTTTTTTCTTTTTCTCTTTCATTTTTTTTTTTAATGACTCTAAGAGTGGTTCCTAACTTCTCTTTGGGTATGGTTCTGTTCTGTTCTCTCTTTCCCTTCAGTCTTCTGCACCAGTTTCCCTAAGTTGGAGGGACCCATCTTTGTCCTCCAACCCTACTTATAATCTCTCTTCTTCCACTTCTCTATTTTCTCCTTAATACATTTTGAATTTTAACCCCAAGGGCAAAATTGACACATTACAGCCTAATATTATGCATATAATTATCTGGTTTGTTATACTTTTTGTTATATAATCACAAATCTAGTTCATAAGATTAAAAGTTAGAAATTAAGTGTTAGCTTAGTTTGGTGTTTTATAAGCTGTGTTTGATGTTATTCGAACCACTATAGCCAAAACTGGCATAACTGTAAACTGCTGTTGGTCCTGATACTCTATGACTGAGATTAACTAAGGGTCACAGAAAATATTGTGGCACAGTGCCAAAGAATGAGGGCCTAAGCCAAATGAGCAACAACTTCTCATCTCCCTCAAACTGAAGAGGTAAGATTTTCCAAAAGACTCAAAATCCAGCTACACCTGAAGATATCTCTGAGACGTAATCATCATCTAAGTGTCCTAAATACTACCAATAAAGCAAACCACCATAGGCAACTTACAAGCATCACCCCAGGAATTAAACTAAAAACGAAAAGAAATGAGAAGACACTTAAACAAGATGTAAGCCCAGACATCCAGCTCACCAAAGGCAAAAACCCAGGGGGCAATGAGGTGGGACAATCTGAAAGCCTTCCATGAGGTACCTCTGATGTGCAAACAACAAAATAATTAAGGCCTTGGAAAAAAATGAAATTAGAAATAATCTCTCAAGTAATTACAGAGATTACCAAAATACACTCCATACTTAGTGCTGTTAGAGCAAACACAGACAAAAAAAAAGACAAGCTTAAACAAATTATGGAAGCACAGCATAGGAAACAAATGGAATCCATAAAACAGATTCAAGCAGATATCCCAGAGAATTAAAAATTCCATTGCAAGTATTCAAAGTGGAGTAGGCCAATGTGAGGACAGGATCTCAGGTATTTAAGACAGGCTTGCAGTCAGCGGTCAGGAAAACAAAGATTTCTCAAAACTAGCAAGGGACCATGAAAAATCTAACAGCTGTTAGATGAGACAAAGAATAATAACTTAAGATTAATTGGAGTCAATGAACAAGCAGGAGATACCACAAATGATATTAAAAAATCTTCACAAACATCATGACAGAAAACTTTCCTGGTAGAGAAAAAGAAATTGACATACAAATAAGTGAGGCATATAGGACTCCAATTGGCAATGATCAAACACACACACACACACACACACACACAACCCCTACAGCCAAGCATATCATACTGAACATCCAGAAATTCAACACAAGAACAGAATTTTAAAAGCTGCTAGGGAAAATAAACAAATCACCTATAAATGAAAAGCCCATCACAAACACAGCTGACTTCTCAGCATAAACCCTCAAGTCAAGGAGAGCTTGCTCTGATTTCCTAATTTTCCAAGTTCTAGAGGAAAACAAATGTCAACCCAGATTGATGTATCCCACAAAAACTATCTTTTAAAATTGATGGAGAAATAAGATACTTCCATGAAAAGAACATCTGAGGCAATTTATGGCCACCAAACCAGAACTCCAAAATGTTCTGAAGGACCTTCTAGAAAGATAACAAGAACTATAGCTCCGTGAATCCCAACAGAAGAAATCCACCAGGGAAGGCAAACAATTAGAGGAAAGGAAAAAAAGCAGGAGACCCAACAACAGGAAAATAACATAATGAGGATAAATCAATACATATCAGTTATAATCATCAATGTTAATGGTCTCGATTCACCAGTCAAGAGACACAGACTGGCAGAATGGATCAAGAAGCAAGATTCAACAATATGCTGCATACAAGAAACACATTTAATTCAAAAAGAAAGACTGAAAGTCAAAGGATGGAAACCAATACTTCATGCAACTAGAACACATAAGAAAGCAAGGGTAAGCTATTCTATTTGCAGATAAAGTGAATTTCAAACCAAGACTGATTAAGAGAGATAAAGCAGGTCACTATATCCTCATAAAGGGAACAATCCAAGAAGAAGAGATAGCAATCATAAATATATGTGCAACAAATACCAGTGCACCCAACTATATAAAACAATTATTAACGGACATGAAAAATCAAATAAGCTCTAACATAACTGTATTGGTAGACCTCAAAACCCTACTGTCACAAAAAGACAGATCAACTAGACAAAAAATCAATAATGAAATATTAAAACTAAACCAAACTTTTGAGCAAATGGACTTAGTAGATGTCTATAGTCTTCTATCCTACAACAGAATATACATTCTTCTCAACTGCACATGGGGCATTCTCCAAAATAGACAATATACTGGCTATAGAACATGCTTAAATAAATACAAAGGAATTCAAATTATCCCATGCATACTATCAGACCACAGAGCAATGAAATTAGAAATTCATGCAAAAGGAAACCACAAAAACTTCATAACCACATGGAGATTAAATAGCACCCTACTGAACAACCAATGGTTCACAGATGAAATTAAGAAGAAATTACAGTTTTTACAGTTGAATGATAATGACAATACAACATACTAAACTTGGGGAACACAATGAAAGCATCTTAAGAGGGAAATTTATATAAATACTCATATTAGGAAATCAGAGCAAGCACAACTTAATGTTGAACCTCAAACTTTAGAAAAAGAAGAACAGGCTAACTCAAAAGCTCATACAAGGGAGGAAACTATAAAGATCAGAGCAGAAATTAACATACTGGAGACTAAAAAAACAATACAAAGAATGAATCAAAGAATTGGTTCTTTGAAAGAATAAATAAAATTGACAAACCCTTAGCCAACTTCATCAGAAACAGGAATGAAGACTCAAACTCACACAATTAGGAATGAAAAGGGTGAAATCACAATAGACCTTGCAGAAATCCAGAAAATTATCTATGTCTACTTTGAAAACTTACATTCTAATAAGATGGAAAATACAGAAGAAATGGACAGATTCCTAGGTACATATGAATTACCAATGCTGAATCAAGAAGATATAAAAATCCTAACAACTAAATATCAATAAATGAAATCAAAGATGTAGTTAAAAACCTATCAACAAAGAAAAGCCCATGCCCTGAAGGATTCACTGCTGTATTGTACAAGAAATTTAGAGAAGACCTAACACCACTACTTCTCAAACTCTTTAAAATGAAACTGAAAGGGAAGCAGTAATTCCAAATTCATCCCTGGAAGCATGTATAACTCTGAATCTAAAACCAGAGAAGGACCCAACCAAGAAAGAAAATTACAGGCAATCTCCCTAGTTAACACTGATCCAAAAATCCTCAATAAGATACTGGCAAACAGAATGTAGCAACTCATCAAAAAGATTGTACACCATGATCAAGTGAGATTCATCCCAGGGATGCAGGGATGGTTCAACATATACAAATCCATAAATATAATACACCATATTAACGGAGCCAAGGACAAAAATCATATGATCATCTTAACAGATGAAGAAAAAGCTTTTGACGAAGTCTAGCACTCATTCATGATAAAAAAAAAACCTACAGAAAATTGGAATAGATGATCTTTGTCTCAATATGATTAAAGCTATTTACAACAAAGCAGCATCATACTAAATGGACAAAAACTGAAAGTTTTCACTCTAAAATCAGAAATAAGGATGTACATTTTCTCCACTCTTATTCTACATAGTCCTGTAAACTTTAGCCAGAGCAATTAGATAAGAGAGACAAATAAAAGGAATAAAGATAGGAAAGGAAGAAGTTAAACTATCATTATTTGCAGATGACACAATAATCTACTTAGAAGAACCCAAAAACTCCACCCAAAAGACGTCTAGATTTTATAAGCAAATTCAGTAATGTAGCTGGTTAAAAAGTTAATATTCAAAAATCAATAGCCTTCTTGTACATGAATAACAAACTCACTGAGAGAGACATCAGGGAAACAATACCTTGTACAATGGCATCCAACAAAAATGAAATACCTAGGAATCAATCTAACAAAGGAGCTAAAAGACCTCTACATTAAAACTACAGTATCTGAAAAAGGAGATTGAAGACAATATTAGAAAATGGAGAGATATCCTGTGCTCTTAGGTAAGAAAAACCAATATAATGAAAATGGTCATACTTCCAAAACTGTTTTACAGATTTAATGCAATCCCAATCAAAATGTCAATAGCATATTTCACAGAATTAGACAAAACAATCCTAAAATTCATCTGGAACCAGAATAGCAAAGGCAATCCTGGGCAACAAAGACAAGACAGGGGGCATCACAATCTCTGACTTGAAATTCTATTATAAAACTACTGTGATAAAAACAGTGTGGTACTGGCAACAAAACAGACTTGAAGATCAATGGAACAGATTAGAAGACACAAAAACAATTGCAGAAACACTAAGCCACCTTATCTTTGACAAAGGTTCCAAACACATTCTCTGGAAGAAAGATAGCTTCTTTAATAAATGGTGCTAGAAACACTGGCTCTACACATGCTGAAGATTAAAACTGTACCTTTATCTTTCACCATACTAAGCTAAGATCAGAATGGATCATAGATCTTAATATTAAAACAGAAAAGTCTCCTGGAAGATAGAGTGGGTAAAACTCTTGAAGACATTGGTGTAGGCAAAGACTTTATGAACAAAATCCAGATTGCAAAGGAACTACCACAAAGAATCCACAATTGGGATATCACTCTACTGAAAAGCTTTTGCACAACAAGAAAAACCACCAACAGAGTGAAGAGACAACCCACAACATAGGAGAAAATGTTTGCCAGCTGTTCCTCAGACAAAGGATTACTATCGGGAATGTACAACTCAAAAAAATCAGTCCTCCCAGATTTAAAGACCCAATCCAAAATGTACAACTCAAAAAAAATCAGTCCTCCCAGATTTAAAGACCCAATGCAAAAATGGGCATCTAAGATGAATACACACTTCTCAGATGAAAAAATACTAACAGCATATAAACACGTGAAAAAATTTTCAACATCACTGGTCATTTGAGAGATGCAAACTAAAACAACATTGAGATTCCACTTCATCTTGGAAAGAATGGCTATTATCAAGAAATCAAGCAATAATAAATGCTGGAGGGACTGTGGGGAAAAAGGACTCCTTCTCTACTGTTGGTGGGGAAAGCAGACTGGTGCAACCACTGTGGAGGTCAGTCTGGTGGTCCCTCAAAAAACTAAGATTGGAGGGTCCATTTGACCCAGCTGTTACCCTTCTAGGTATTTTCCCAAAATAATTAAAATCACAGTGATATATGTGCACCCATGTTTATAGCAGCACAGTTTATAATAGCCATATCTAATAGCCTTGGGCCCATCAACTGAGGAATGGATAAAAAGATGTGGTATTTTTATACAATGGAGTACTATTCAGCCATACAGAAGGATAAACTGTATACTTTTTTTTATTTTAAAGAGGGTAAAACAAACCGTAACAAAACAAACCAAGGCAGATCAGAAGAAAACAATATAAGTGACACAGATTTCAAAGCAAGACTAACAGTTCAGCATTGGCTACCATAAAGTCTCTTGTTTTCTTCTAAATAGTTGACTATATCTTCACACACAATGAATTCATACAAAATAAAATATATAAAACTGAACAAAACAGAGTAATGAAGGCATTACGGGCCTTGAAAACCAGACAATAGGAAAATCAACAATGGGTACTCTTCAAAATAGCTGTCCATACCTTCATTTATGTTGAAATTAAATAATATAAAACAGACTAAAACCACTCTGAACAAAGAATAATGGCATTACTGGATTTCACAGCATGACAACAGGAAACCAGCAATGGATACCATAATGTCTCTTTTTCTTCAAAGTAGCTGTTCATATCATCACACGTAATACAACTGATTCTCATGAATTGTTTAGGAGAAGTTCTAGGCATGTATAAGTCTCTACATGTACATCTATTCTTTCTGCATTAGAGGGAAAAACAAAACAAAAAAATGAATTACTAGAAAAACAAGAAACAAAAAAGATAAACAATAATAGCAAAGAGCCCAAAATAATGATGATATAGGCCTTCAAAACAAGGTGGTAGAAACGTAACTAAGGTTGTTATTTTACATAGTGATCTTCAAAGAGTTCCTCAGATCACCAGACACAAACATGCAAACTTGATCCAATCCTATGAATGTTAACTATTTTGTTTCAAGAACAGAATTTATAACACAATCATCTTAGCTATTTTAAGTGTATTTATACAAATTTAGATATTTTTTCTTTTCCCTTCATTTTTTCCCTACTTTTCCTGAGATGATATATTTTTCCTCTTTGAGCAGATTCTTACCCTTTCACAGTATTTATTGAGGATTTTGTATCTTATGTACTCTTACCATTTCTTACACTAGGGAGACAATACAGTATTTACACATCAGTTTGATTTATTTCACTTATGAGTATGGTCTCAAGTTGCATCCATTTATTTATAAATATCTCAATGTGATCATTCTTTACAACTGAGTAGTACTCCATTGTATAAAAATGCCATCTTTTTTATCCATTCCTCAGTTGATGCACACTTAGGTTGTTTCCAAGATCTGGCTATTACAAATTGTGCTGCTATAAACATGGGTATGCATATATCACTGTGGTATAATGTTTTCAGTTCTTCCAGGAATATGCCCAGAAGTGGAATAGCTGGGTCTAATGGGACTTCCAATCCCAGCTTTTTGAGGAATCTCCAGACTGACCTCCATAGTGGTTGCACCAGTCTACACTCCTACCAACAGCTCAGAAGAGTTCCTTTTCCCCTATAGCCTCTCCAGCATTTGCTGTTGGTAGTTTTCTTTATCCTGGTCATTCTTTCTGGAGTTAGATGGAATCTCAAGTGTGGTTTTAACTTGCATTTCTCTAATGACCAGTGATGCTGAACATTTCTTCATGTATTTACTTGCAATTTGTACTTCTTCATCTGAAAACTGTGTATTCATCTCAGATGCCCATTTTTGGATTGGATCTTTGAATTTCGGAAGTCTGATTTTTTTAAATTCTTTATATGTTCTAAGACTGAAGTCTTTGGTCTGAGAGACAGCTGACTAAGATTTTTTCAAAATTCATGAGTTTTCTTTTTACTCTGTTGAAGATTTCTTTTGACATGCAAAAACTTTTTAGTAAGACAAGATCTCAGCTATTGTGATTTCTACCTACTCTGTCTTCCAACAGACTTAGTGTTTCTATTTTAATATTTATATCTTTGATCCATTTTGACTTTAGTACATATTGATAGGCATGAGTCTAGTTTTAGTTTTCAACATATGGAGAGCCAGTTTTTCTAGCACCAGTTATTAAAGAGACTAACTTTCTTCCAGTGAACATGTTTGGCCCCTTTGTCAAAGGTAAGGTGGCTGAGTGTGTTTATAGTTGTGTCGTCTAATCTATTCCATTGGTGTTCAGTCTGTTTTTATTCCGGTACCATGCTGATTTTGTTATAGTAGCTTTGTAGTATAACTTAAAGTCAGAGATTGTGTTGCCTCCTGCCTTGCCTTTGTTGCCTAGAATTGCCTTTGGTATTCTAAGTCTTTTCTGGTTGCAGATGAATTTTAGGAATGATTTCTCTAGATCTGTGAGGTATGCTAGTGGTATTTTGATTGGAATTGAATTAAATCCGTATAACAATTTTGGAAGAATGGCCATTTTCACAATATTTATTCTTCCCATCCATGAACAAGGAATGTCTTTCCATTTTCTGAGGTCCTCTTCAATTTCTTTTTTCAGGGTATTATAATTTTCACTGAATAGATTTTTTTTACTTCTTTTGTTAGATTGATTCCTAAGTATTTCATTTTTTTTTTGGATGCTATTGTGAAAGGTGTGGAGTCTCTTATTTCTAAGTGAGTTTGTTGTTTGTGTATAGGAATGCTATTGATTTTTGACTGTTAACTTTGTATCCAATTACATTACTGAATTTAGTTATTATACCTAAGAGTCTTTCAATGGACTTTTGGGGGTCTTCTAAGTAGAGTATCATGTCATCTGCAAATAATGATAGTTTAACTTCTTTCTTATCCTTATTCCTTTTATTTCTCTCTCTTGTCTAATTGCTCTGGCTAGTATTTCCATCATTATATTGAATAGAAGGGGTGATAAGGCACATTCTTGTCTTGTTCCTGACTTTAGAGTAAAAGCTTTCAGTTTTGTGCCATTTAATATGATGCTGGCTGTTGGTTTGTCATAGATGGCTTTTATTATATTGAAGTAAAGACCATCCATTCTGATTTTCTGTAGGGTTCTTACCACGAATGACTGTTGGACCTTATCAAAAGCTTTTTCTGCATGTACAGAAATGATCATGTGATTATTTTTGGCTCTATTGATATGGTGGATTACATTTATTGATTTGCATTATGTTGAACCATCCCTACATTCCTGGGATGAATCCTACTTGGTCATGGCATATAAACTCCTTGATGATTTGCTGCATTCTGTTTGCCAGTATTTTATTGAGAATTTTTGCATCTATTTTCATTAGGGAGATTGGCCTGTAGTTCTTTTTTGATTGAGTCCTTCTCTGGTTTTGGTATTACAGTAATACTTGCTTCCAGGAATGGGTTAGGGAAAATTGCTTCCTTTTCAATTTCACTGAACAGTTTAGGAAGTGTCAGCATTAAGTCTTCCTTGAATTTCTTGTAGAATTCCACAGTGAATCTATCTGGACCTGGGCTCTTCTTTGTTGGTAAGGTTTCAATTACATTTTCATTTCATTTCATTAACTGAAATTGGGTTATTCAGCAGTTTTACATCTTCTAGATCCAACTTTGGTATTTCACATGTTTCTAGGAATCTGTCCATTTCTTCTGTGTTATCAAACCTATGAGAGTAGAGGTTTTCAAAGCAGGTATTGATGATCTTCTGTATTTCCACAGGGTCTTTTGTGACTTCACCCTTTTCATTCCTTATTGCATGAATTTGAGTTTTTCTTTCCTTTTTTTAATAAGGTTGGCTAGAGGCCTGTCAATTTTATTTATTCTCTCAAAGACCCAACCCTTTGATTCATTGACTGTTTGTATTTTTTTCTTAGTCTCTACTACATTGATTTCTGCTCTGACCTTAATAATTTCCTTCCTTCTTTTGGTTTTGGGCTCAATTTGCTCTTCTTTTTCTAGATGTTTGAGGTGTAGAATCACCTTGTTTTTGTGTTCATTCTGTTTTCCAGATGTGGGAGTTCTCCACAATAAATTTCCCTCTGAGGACTGTATTCATTGCATCCTACAGGATCCGATAAGCTGTGTTTGTATTTTCATTTAATTGTAGATATTGTTTAATTTCTTCTTTAATTTCCTGTGACCCACTGATTGCTCAGGAGTGTATTATTCAATTTCCATGTGTTTGTGGGGTTTTTGCAGTTTCTTTTGTCATTAATTCCTAGTTTCATGGTGCTATGATCCGATAACATCATGGGATAATCTCAATTCTTTTGCATTTACTTAAGCATGTTATGTTGGCTAGTATATGGTCTATTTTAGAGAATGTTCCATGTGTTGCTGAGAATGTATATTCTGACGTTGTTGGGTGGAACACTCTGAACACATTCACTAAGTCCATTTGTTCACAGGTGCGATTGAGTTTTGTTCTTTGATTTTCTGCCTAGTTGATCTATCTCTTCGTGTCAATGGGGTGTTAAGGTCTCCCATTATGATTGTGTTATTGTTTGTTTGATTTTTTTATTTTTTAAATCTGTTTCATGCATTCTGTTTGTTTCTTGTATTGTTCATTCAAGGTTTCCATCTTTTTTGCAGTGTTCCTCTAATTTTTTAACTGTGTCTTCTTTAGATGTGTTCAGCATTTCTTTCATTACATTTATCATTTCTTATTTTACCTGGGAGATTATTTCTGATTTGTTAATATTTGTTTTGTATAGGTGGGTGCTTCCAAATTTGGTGCATATATATTTCAGATTGTTTTCTCTTCCTCTTGAAGTTTTCCCCTAACTAGTATGTAGTGACTTTCTTTATCTCTTTGGATCATTGTTGGTTAGAAGTTCACATTGTGTGCAAACAGAATAGCTACTCCTGCTTTTTTCTGAGCTCCTGTTGCATGAAGTATTGTTTTCCATCCTTTGACTTTCAGTCTATGAATTTCCTTTTGGGTTAGATGGGTTTCCTGCATATAGCATATGTTTGGGTGTTGTTTCTTGATCCATTCTGCCAGTCTGTTTCTTTTAATTGGTAAACTGAGGTCATTTACATTAATGTTTATAACTGATATATATTGGTTTATTTTTGACATGTTATCTTTCTGCTGTTGTATCTTTATCTTTCCCTTCTGTTTAGTTGTCTGCCTTGCTTAGTGGTTTTGTTCTATGCCTATCTAGAATGTCTTTCAGTATTCTTTGCAAGGCTGGTTTGGTGGTGGTGCAGTTCTTCAGCTGTTCTTTGTTGTGGAAGTATTTCTCCATCCATTCTGAAGGACAGTTTTGCAGGGCTCATCAGCCTGGATTGTAAGTTGTTTTCCTTTAGGATCTGAAATACTTCACTCTATGCTCTTCTTGACTTCATTGTTTGTGTTGAGAAGTCTGCTGTGATTCTGATAGGTTTTCCTTTATAGGTGATCTGTCTTTTCTCTCTAACATTTTTTAATATTCTGTTCTTATGTTGCATTTCTGGGATGTTGATTATTATATGTCTGGGTGTAGTTTTATTTTGGTTATGGCTATTTGGAGTTCTATAAGCTTCACTTATCTGTATGTCAGTTTCCATTCTCATGTTTGGGAAATTTTTGGTTATTACTTCTGTAAATAGTCTTTTGGTATCATTTTGTGTTGTCACTTTTTTCGTTTGTACCTATCAATCTTATGTTGTTTTTCTTTGCATCATCTTGCAGCTGTTGAATTGTTATTTCCTGATTCCTTGTTATTTTTAAAAGATCTTTCCTTTCCTGTTCACTAGCTGCAATCTTATCTTCAAGGCCTGAAAGTCTATCTTCACTTTCACTGAGGTGGTTTTGCCAACTTTCGATGGAATTTTTGATTTCCTGGATATCTCTTAAATCTGTTTCATGCATTCTGTTTGTTTCTTGTATTGTTCATTCAAGGTTTCCATCTTTTTTGCAGTGTTCCTCTAATTTTTTAACTGTGTCTTCTTTAGATGTGTTCAGCATTTCTTTCATTACATTTATCATTTCTTATTTTACCTGGGAGATTATTTCTGATTTGAGTTCTTGTATAGCTTCCCGGAGCTGTTTCTTTACTTCAGTCACTATCGTTTCAGAGGTTTCAGGTGTATGGCTTACGTTTTCTTCTATGTCTATGTCTCCTAGGCTTGCTTGGGATGGGCTGGAGGTTTGAGATGGCATTTTGCTCTTTCGTCTTGTCATTTTCCTATATTCCCTTAGGGAAGCAAGGTCTCAATTGGTTTTTGGGTTGAAAATATCTATCCCTATTGCAGAGAGTTTCCTCAGTTGAGTGGAGGTCATTAGATAGGCCTTACCAGATGACTCCCAGCCACTTGGGGTCAATGGGCAGGGCCCGCTAGGCCAGGAGGGATCTTCCCAGGGGTCCTCTGGTGATGAGGGATGCTGGGCGGAGCCCTACCAGGCTCTGAGCCACATCCTGCAGCTGTGAGGCCTGTTGGAGATGCTCTGCATGCTTTCAGCTCACAAGGTGGAGTGCAGGTGACTCTGGACCACTCAGGGGTTGCTAAGCAGAGCCCAAGTAGGTCAGGAGGGACCTTTCTGGGGGTTCTCTGGTGATGATGGATGCTCGGCAGGGTCCTACAAGGCTCAGAGTGATGTGCCTAGGCTGGACCACGTGATAGAATTCTCAGTGCACGTTTTCAGGTTTTCTGCTCAGGAGGCAGAGTGCAGGTGGCTGGGTGGGGCAAAACTAGGCCAGAAGGGATCTTCTGGGGGTTCTCTGCTAATGAGAGATGCTGGGCGGGGCCCCACCAGGCTCCCAGCAATGTTCTGATTCTCCACAGTGGGATGGAACTTGCTGTATGCACTTTTGGCTCCCAAGGTGGAGCATAGGTGGCTCAGGGCCACTCGAGGGTCACTGGGCAGGGCCCAACTAGGCCAGGAGAGACCTACCCTGCAGTCCTCTAGTGACGGGGGAATATTTTTGTAATAAGAATTTCCCTCATATAACATCAGAAACTGCTATCAAGAACTTTTTAAAAATAATCATACCTATTTAATAGCCTTAACTTAGTAACTGTTTTTTTTTTTCCCTTCTAGAGAGATTTCATAGGGTAAAAACTATGAAATACAGAGAAAAGGATAAGACTAATGAAGTTCTTATAATACATCTTTACTGTTGGTAGTAATACTCTTCTTTAATATGAAAAATATTTTAAGACCAAACAGAAATTTACTTGACAAAATAAATGCTGTGAGGTAGAAAATACAGTTTCAAAATACTAGCTCAATAAAAGAACAATCCTAATCAGTGTTAAAACTATTTTGAAAAATTCTAAAGTAAGAGACTAATTTTGTCAAAGCATCCTAAAAGTTTTAAGTTGTTTCTATAAAAAGAAAGTCAAAATTTTCTGGTCTTACTAATTTAAACATTGTATATTTAGTGCAAGAAAAATGTAAGACAAAAATGAGTATGTCTCAATTTAAGCACAAAGTAGCTTTTACAACAGGAGTTGGATACTTTCTTAATTTTTTAAAAACATACTAACTTAAAAATATTTGAAAACCACCTGCCCAAATGTTATGTTTCTTTCTTCCTGGAAAAGCAATTTCAAAATTTGAAAGTTGTCTAACAAAAATAAGAATAACATTTCTTACAATATGAATAAATGCCTATTTACTTTCAACATTCCCTCCTGTTAAAGGTATTCTGGTTAGGTATTACAGATTTATGCTCTATGATCATGTGATTGACTTGTTTTTTAATTCTTAACTGAAACTCATGAACAGAAACATTATTTTGCATTGTAGGAATACCTTCTGGGTTAAAGAGTAAATAACTATCACCAAAATAATTTAAAACAAGATGAAGTGTCCTATAGGCCACTGAAAAAAGGAAAAAATATGACCAACTACCACCATCTAGTTAGCCTTACCAAAAATATAACGATATAAAGATGACTCAAAGATCAATAAGGGCCAGCTCACTGATACTGAGCCTGCCTGGCAAGTACAAGGGGCTGAGTTCAACTCCCGGTACCAAAAAAAAAGTTTAATAAAGGTGCTAATTCTGAAATATCATAGAATATAGCATAGGTTCCAAATAAAAGATCATTTTTATAATGAAGATGGACAGTAACATAGTTGGTCTTATAAATTTCTGTCTTCCAAAGCCTGACTGACATATTCAGTAACTTTTTACTGCTAATAAACATCTTAATATATTCTCTCCACACATATCCTGATGACACTTCATGTTTTTGCAGTATGGCAAAAGGAAATTACTGACATTTGTGCAATCTACTAGACCATCTCTTTTATTTCTTTTAACAAAATTAATTTTGGATAAAACATTTTAAAAGCATTTCCCATTTTTCATAAACCTGCACAAAATAATTCGACAGTGACAATATACTGCATAGGGATCTTAAATCTTTTGTGGGTAAAAACATTGCTGAGAATCTTAAAAAAACTATGGATTCTTTCCTATCAAAAGTACAAAGACACAAATTTTAAAATAAAATTTCAAAATTCTAAAAGTCCTCTGAATTTACCTAATTTATAGAGTTAACTATAAAGCTACAGTAATTAAGACAGTGTGGTACTAGCCTAAGATCAGACATAACGGTCAATAAAACATTATCAACTGATTTCAACAAAGGCAGCAAAGCAACTCAACAGGAAAAAGTTAGTCTCTTCAATGTGAAACACAGAGACATTCTTACATAAAAGCATGGCTAAAAGACTAGGGATGTAGCTAAGTAGTAAAACACTTGCCTAGCATATTTTAAGCCCTGGGTTTGATCCCTAGCACCTTAAAATAGCAATAGCAATAGCAACAGCAATAATAATGAATCAGTCTCAACCACTCCCTCACAACATCCACGCTCCAGATCCAGTTCTTTTTCTGATTAGTCTTAATCTGCATGGATGCCAAAGGCCAACTGTATATGAAAATTAATTCTAAACAAATCAGAACTAAAAGTCAAAACTATAAAACTTTTAGAAGAAAACTTTTATGACCTTAAGTAAAGACTTATTGGCTGGGACACAAAAGACCACAAACTATAAAAGAAAGAACTGACAAAGTGGACTTCATCAAAAAATAAAACTTCTGTTCTTACAAAGATACTTATAATAAAAAGACAAACCAGACTGAGAGACCTGTACAAAACTCCTATCTGATAAAAATGACTTGTATCCAGAATAAGTATATAGCTACCTTACAGCTCCCTAGTAAGAAGACAAATACATTAAAAAAAAAAGATTTAAACAGATACTTTGATGAAAACCTACGGATAGTACATAAGTATGTAAACAGATGCCCAACATCAGGAAAGTACAAATAAAGACCACAATCAGCCATTACTATATTCCTAACAGAATAGCTAAACTTAAGACTGACAATTCTAAGTATTGACAAAGATAACAGTGATCAGAACTCTCATTCATTGTCAATGGCAATGCAGAACAGCACTACCACTTGAGCCAAGTTTGGCAATTTCTTACAAAGTTAAACATAAAACCCAACAATTCCACTTGTGAGTCCTTGTAATCAAAAGAAATGAAAATCAAAGCCTGAACAAAAACCTGAACCCCAATGTTTACAGAAAGTTGATTTAAAATTGTTAACAAAAAATAAAATGAATGAATAAAATTGTTAACAATTGGAACCTGAATATGCATCCTGTACTGTAACGAGTATATGCTCACAAGAGAATACTACTAAGCAATAAGTAAACTACTGATGTAAGTTTAGCATCAACATTGATGAGTGTCAAAAGTATTCGACTAAGTAAAAAATTCCAAACACATAAAATTACACAGTATAGCCAGGCATGGTGGCACATGCTCTAATCCCAGCACTTGGGAGGTTGAGGCAAGAGAATCACAAGTTCGAGACCAGCCTGGACTAAAAAGTGATTTGTTCAAGGCCAGCCTGAACTGTATAATGAGACCTTGTCTCAAAAGACTAAATAAATAAATAAATAAATAAAAATAAAAAAATTACACAGCATATTTGTATCATTCCATTCATACAACTTTCTGGAAAAAGTAAAAGTAGACACTGGAATAATGTTTGCTCCTGATTGAGGGAGATAAGATTGAATGCAAAGTGACAGCAGAAAACACCTTGGGTAATAGAAATGTTCCACTTCTTGAATGTGGCAGAAGCTCCACAACTACATATAAATTTGTCAAAAGTGAAGCTGTACATTTGAAATGGTAATGTGAATTATTTCCCCAAAAATTTCATTTTTACATTTTTTTTTAAATTTTAATTTGAAAGTAGTAAAAATAGAACAGAACAAGACAGAACAAAGCCAATCGAGACAATGTAGTAAAATTGGTACAGACCTTCACAGCAGGATACTGGGATAACAGTAATAGGTACCATAGTATATCTCGTTATCTTCACAATAGTTGTCCATGCAATTAGGTATAGCGAAATCAAACCAAAAACAGAACATTATAAAACTAATCAAAAGAGAATATTGAATAAAGCAAAACGATTAACCATAATAAACCAGTGAAAACAATATTTGCCTTCAAACAGAAGATAGAATGAAATCCCCCATGTTTGCTATATTGCATACAGTCATCCTCCCAAGAGATGCTCCGACCTCTGCCCCCAGTTGCTAACAGGGTGGGATGTTTGATTCTTACTCCTTGTGCCGGTAGGCTCATGGGAGACGCTGACTGGTTCTCTTCCTGGCTCATGCCAGGGGCGCTTACCATGAAGGCAGGTGAATTTCTTTCTTGTTCAGCTGCCTAAGTTCCCGCCATGGCCGGGTCTCAGGAGATGCTGACTGGTTCTCCTCCTGGCTCGTGCCAGGGGCACTTACCAGAAGGGCCAAAGTTTCATTTTTAAAATATCAATTATAAACTTATGTTTCCAAGACTGGGCTCAAACTTGCAATCTCCTGCTTGAGCCTCCTAGGATTCTAGGGCATGTGTCACCATATCTTGCTGATTTTTACATTTTTAGGAGGCTAAAGAAATTAAAAGCAGCAGGGCATAGTGGCTCATGTCTGCAATTTCAACACTTGGGGAGCCTGAGGCAGGAGGATTACTATAAGTTTAAGGACTGGGCTACCTAGTGAGTTCAAGGCCAGCCTGAACTACATAGAGAGACCCTGCCTTAAAAAAAAATGTAACTATTTCATGACATATGAAAAGTATATAGAATTCAAATTTCATTGTCCATAGAAAGTTTTATTGGCACATGGTCAAGTTCATTCACTTACATACTATCAGCTATTTCTGAGCTGCAGTATCATTATTTGGTAGTTATGACAGGGACCTTAGAGCCCACAGTGCCTAAAATATTTACCATATCACTTGACCTTTAGAGAATAATTTGCTGACCCATGTCAGACACAGGTTGATAAAATTTTCTACAGATACTTGAGAAGATTCACCCTGTAGAAACTTCTCTTTTATACACAGGAGACCAACACATAAAGCAGAAAGACAAAGAACCTCAGTAATTAAAATGTAGAGGCACTTTAAAAAGACCTCTGGTTTCTCTGAAGAATGTTCTTGAAACCCAAAACAGTGTTTCAAACTACTGTTGTAACCATTTTGGTTGTTGATGTAATAAAAACTGATTTTGTGGCTAGCATTTGAGAAGGAGAGGGAGGAAAGTAGGGAGGGAGGGAGAGAGAAAAAGAGAATGAACAGTGTGAAAATAGGGTGTGTCTCATATCTAATAGGATTCATGCATTAATCCTTTCACTAAATATCTGAGTACCTATGTGACAGGCAGTACTCCACAAAGATAAAAAAATGTACAAAATAGACAAAAAAACCCCCACCTCACTATGTGTGTACTGGGTCAGTTTAAAATGTTTATTTTTCAGAATGGTAGACTGTTTCTCAAAAAATTATGTTGAGCTGTGAAGTAATTTGAAAACCATCACCTATGGTATATTTGTCCCGAAAGTGCTGCTAGTAAGTACAACTACACAGTAAGAATGAAAATGATGTTTCATTTGATGTTTCAGAAGATATGAAGTTAATAAAGTTCAAAGCAATTTTTATATTCTGTATCGAGGGCATTCCCAAGACTCAGAAAAAACAATGTAAAGTTAGAAGGCATCAATTTCCCTATATATGCATAGTTCAATATATGATAGGACATAAATAACAGTTTTTTCTTTTTCTTCCTTTTTTTGTTTTCTTTTTTAAGTCCAAGTGAAAACATGGAAACCAAAATAATCTCAGAGGGTAGAGGGGAGAAAAAATAATTGCTTAATATTAGGGTGAGACTATCTTGAAGAGTTTCTTCTATCATGCTAATTAAGCATGATGTTAAATAGGTTAGCAGCCAAAAGAAGCTGAAAAATAAAAACTACCTCACAGAACATGTCAGTACCTCCACAAAATAGTCAAGGAAGAAATGGAACAAGTGAAGTTACATATTTTGTTAAACTAACATGAAGTTATCTTTAACACTGAGTTTAAGAAAGCACCACTTAGCCAGACATGGTGGCACATGCCTGTAATCTCAGCACAGGCAGAGGCAGAAAGATAGCAAGTTTGAGCCCAGCAGCAATTTAGCAAGACCTTGTCTCAAAATAAAACATAAAAGTAACTGAGGCTATCAGTGGAAAGGCCCTGAGTTCAATCCCCAATAAGGGGAGGTGGTTTTACTCTGTTGAACCAGGCACAAACATGCCTGTACTCCCAGCTATTCAAGAGACTGAGGACAGGAGGTTCACAAGTTCAAGCCTGGGAAACTCAGTGAGGCTTCTCTCAAATAATAAAAAGAGGCAATAATGTAGCTTAGTAGTACAGAGTCCCTTAGTTCAATCCCCAGCAAAGAAGAAGGGGGAGGGTACTGTTTAGATAGAAAAGTTCCCAAACAGAACCACCTATTTTGAATTCAGAAGTTGTGTCAAACAATTCAGCTTCTAGAAAAGACATAAATCTAGTAGGAACTACTCATAAAAAAAGGCTTAAAAAAAAACCAAAAAAAAAAAAACCCCAGCATCTCATTATGTAGCCCAGGCGGGCCTTGAATTTGCAGTGATCCTCCTGCCTCAGCCATCTGAGGGCTGGGATTACAGGCATGCACTACACACTCAGCATAAAAACGAAAGAGAAAGAAAGAAAGAGAGAGAAAGAGAGAAAGAACAAACTTATCTTAATGCCACTTTGAGGCTAAAATACACAAAATTAGGAATATGAGATTTCATAAAATAAGGGATTATGACAGAAAGTTTGTTACATACTCAAAGTAATATCAAGAAAGCATACAAAGTACACTTCTTATAGTTCTAAAAGGGAAAACAATTTTATGATTGGAGAAAAAGGGAAAAAGGAAGAATACTAAGTAGTTGCCTCACTCTAGAAGGTAGCTATCAAGTCTTGTTCCAGCCTACTATTTTTCTGGTCTGTTGTCCAAATACGACTGAGTCAAATTTGTGCTCACATTTACTACATTCAAAAATTCAAGCACAGTCCAATATTCCTCTATCAATTCATTTACTGACAACTGATTTTCAGCATATATAAGTGACTCATACCGGATAATTTTCTATTATTTCTTTGTCCAGATAATTTTCAAAATAAAAGGGATGAATGAATGCCTGAAGGGAATCGTTAAGTGAGGAGAAAGAGTACAAAAAGAAAACAGAAACACCAAGGACACTGACTAGTATTTTATAGTTTTTTGCCAAAGGAAACCTTCTAATCTACCTGAACAAGTATGAACAGCAATAGCCAGCACTGCACATGCGCACCCTTAGTAGGAATAGCACTTGTCAGGGATATGATGCAACCCAACTTGGCATCACAAAGATGTATTTTAATACAGTGGACTCATTATAAGAGAGATCCCATCCCAGGATATTCCCTAGTCAATATATTATTATAATTACATGGCTTAACCAAGATTGGGGATAAGAGATCTGGAAAACAGAAAATAATACAATTTATAATGGTAATAAAACTGTTTGAGCTCCCTTCTACAGAAATACAGCATAAAAGGAACAGATAATAAATATGATATCCTGGCATCACATTTTTTAAAAGTAATAGTATGGCCATACTATACTCTCTCATACCATACAGTCAGAAAATAACATCATTGGAATAAATAGTCATAAGTAAACAGTTTAAGGCAAAAGTGTAAGTTTCTGTCACCAGAATATTCTACTGCAAGTATTTACAAAGTAATATAAGTATGGTACATGAAATTTATTTATTCCTTAACATAATTTTAAATACTAACAATCTACATTCTATGTCCAAGATGTATAACAGTAAAAAAAAACCCTACTTAATATCCCAAAAATGATGGCAGTTAAGTCATACTTTAATAATACGTAAGTTTTGCTATTTTTTAAATTAGAAAACCATATAATGTATTATACAAGCATAAACAACTAAATGTAATACATCATATTGTTTATGATAATTATATCTGGTTAAAACAGTACAGAATTTTTAAACACTTTTTGTACTTAATGTTTTCTAATTTTTCTATAATTAATGTCCTCTGTAATTACCACTTTTTTTAAAGCAGCTAAAATTTACTTCTGACAAACTTTTAAAAAAATCTTTAAAATATACACACAAACATAGTTTTTAATTTCTTCCATTTATTTGACAATTATAGGACAGCTCTTTCAGTGAACACAAGGAAAACAGTTCACATAAAGGACCACAGTACATCAAAGATTCAGTACACTAAATTAACATCAACTTCAAATTTTAAAATATGTAATTATATATGTAAAACTGAAGATTGAGCCTAGGGCCTTTGCATTTAGCATTATCATCAGCCCTTTTTATTGTTTAGCTTGAGATGAGGGTCTTACTAAATCCCAAGACCCAGGCATGAACTTGTGATCCATCTGCCTCAGCCTTCCAGAGTGCATGTGCTACCACATCTCAGCTTCAACTTCAGATTTTAAGTTATTTCTTGGAGGAATTTATTCCATCATCTCTAACACTGACACCTATAGTCGAGAACCACTTTTTTATTATTCATGGCCACTCCCCACCACCAAATACATGTGTTATCAGCCCTAATCAAACAACAACATCAAAAACACTGGCACCACTGTATTGAGGAAAAATATTCATTAAAACCTAAAATTATTCACTAGAACTAAACAAAACCTAAGTAGAACGGTCAGTTGGAAACATTCATTTTTTGCAGTAATGGGGAGTGAAACCAGGGGCTATGGAGCTACATCTACAGACTTACTTATTTATTTTTGGTACCAGAGATCAATTCACAAGACCTCATCCTTACCAGACAGGCATTTGAGCCCCTGAGCTACATCCCCAGCCCTATTTATTTAAAGACAAAACATAGCTAAACTGTCCAGCCTGGGCTAGAAATTTTAAACTGGCTTCAGCCTCCCAAGTAGCTGCAATTACAGCATACACCTCCACCATGAACAGAAACAATTTGTTTTTTAACTAAATATAGGGTTAAGGGTTTGCTTATAGTTTCAGGAGCTAGGAACATGCTTTCCAATTATTGGCAATATCTTAACTTTAGCTCGCCTGAAGGTCCTCAAGCATTGGTATGTGGAAACTGTCCAAGGTGTGTGCCAAACACAGAAAATCATAGCCCCTTAGCACTAGTCAACTGAATGAGAATCTTTGGGGGTAGCGCTCCAGACAATCTGGCCCATGCAAGATAGGAGAGTAAAACTATTTAAAGGAGAACTTCTCTATAAAAGGTTGGACTGAAACTCATTGTAAACAATGCTATAATCAAAGAATTACAATTTCATAACCCCACCCACTAATTTATCCACACTAGTCTTCTACATAGATGTAACTCAGTAAAACCACACATGCACTACAGAGTAAAGCCCAAAGCACCTGTGCCTGAAAAGACAAAGGCATATCCTATTCCTGAAGAAAACAGACAGCAGATGTGACCTCTAGTATTAATCCATTAAAAACAATGTATCCTAAAAATAAATTTCCTTGTCAACGGAACCAAACTGTTTATAAATAAGAAGGAATGTGGAGGTGCAGGGAAGACAAGAGGAAGCTTCAGCAAATTAAGTACCAAAAGCCAGGAAACAAGGCAGAATGAATGGTAACTGGGCACAAGGGAAACAGAATAAGCCAGGAAATGGATGAAGAAAACGATCTCTAGCCTTCAAATCCAAGAAGTTGAGGAAGATGAATTGATAGTAGGAACTGATCTGAGCAGAAATATACACTAGATAGTGGAATGATTTTAATAAGAAAAATATGAGAAATTTAGATCAAACAATGGTACAGAACACATTTTGGGCACAGATGGAAGACGCTATAAAAGAGTGAAAAACAAATTACTCTGGACAAACTGTTACTGAATAAAGCAAGTGTACTGAATGGACTTCTGAAGTAGGGATGATGAAGCAGGGGGAAAAAAAACCCAAAACTACACAAAAACAAAAAACGAAGCAGCAAAAAGGAAAGAACTTTGAGTTAAGTCACAGAATAAGTCACATTATTTAATCAATAATTATAAAGCACAGTTATACCATAGATTATAATGGTGCATTATTTTATGTAATAACATGCTAAAAATTAAATATAGTGCATTTTAATAAAATATGCAAGTTAAGTAATTTGACAAGGTGACAAGAAGCTGAATAACACAAACAGGTCAAGAAGCAAATACTGAAGAAAGGAAAGAGTGAAAGGGCTAAAACAGTAAAAAAAGGAGAACCACACAGAGGAAGCAATCAAATCTATTTTAAAAAGAGAGAGGTGGGTATGCACACCTAAAGACTAGCTAAAAACTGCCGGTAGTGCAAGGGTTCAAAGTAAATCTGATGGAATCTTGACAGCTTCAGGGTTCAGAAAGTGAGGCGCCCAAGTGTCCAGAAGGACTTGTGAAGATAACAATAGATGACGAAGTTGACAAGGAGTGGGGGACAGAGTTCAGGGCCTCCAAAGAACCAGGATGAGACGTGCAGAATTGCTCTCTCGTGGAAACTGCGCTTGGGAGGTAGGCAGGTCCGACAACTGGACCTGCCTTGTGGACTGGTGGACGGAGAACGCGAATGGGACGGGGGTTATCGGCGGCGACAGAGTAGGAACGAACATTAGCACTGGGAACCAGAACCCGGGTTGGCAACGGAGCGGAGTGGAAAACTCAAGACTAAACCAAAACCATCCGCTGGGTAAAACTGACGATGAGAAATTCCCCCAAAAGTAGAAAAGTGAAAGGAGGGGCAGCGGCGAGAAGCGGTGTGGGGGGGGGAGGTAGCGCGAGTGGAGACCGAAAGATGCGCCCGTCAGCCACCGCCGTGCAATAATCACTCAAGCACGGCCTCGGGCCGGGGTTCTGGCCACCAGAAAACCGCATCCCCCACTTGGCTCCCGCTTGTCCCCTTCACCCCTATCCCCATGAGGCAAACATCTCAGGGATGCAGGGCTGGATGCCTCGGCCAGGCGTGACCTTCTCCGACAGCCCCGCGACTCGCCCCCTACTGACGGACGCCTGCTCCGCCGCCGCGGCCCCGATCGCGCTCCAGTGGGGGCCAGGGAAGCCCCCTGGCCGCTGTGTTTACGTAGCGACGAGCCGGGAGACAGAGAGAGGCCCGGGGCGATGCCCACCTTGCTCCCCGACGCGGGGCCGCCCGCGGACGGTGGCCGAGGGCACGGAGCCCCCACCGCCGCCTCTCCCCACTTAAACACCGGCCGGCTAAGTGAAGCCGGGAAGGGCGGCGGGTGGCACTGGCACTCACCTCCTCGGGAATAGCAGGGTCTGCAGCCGAAGAGGCTGCGGCGCCGGGGCCGGCCTCGAGCTCCATGTCCCCGTTGAACAGAGCCTGGCCCTGCTCCGCGCCACCGCCGCCGCTGAGCGCCGCCATCTTATAACCGAGAGCCGGGCCCGAGCAGCAGCCGCTGGGCGGGGAGGGGGAAGGGAGGCTGAGGGCGGGGGGGAAGCGGGGGCGGGGGCGCGGAAGGGACGGCCGGGTGGCGCCGCGGCCTGGAGGGCGCCTGGGCCACCTCAGGTACCGGCCCACGGCCCGCGGCCCCCAGCGTAGCGGAGCCTGAGGGGATTGGGGGAAGGACACGGGGAGGGGGAACGGGCGAAGGGGGCGGAGACGACTAGAAGTCGCCGCGTCAACAGCGTCACTCGCGAGTCACGGTCATGACGTCACCCTGGAACGTGACGTCATCCGCCGAGCGCCTTTGCTCAGTAGGTGGCGGGGAGTGGTTTAGCCTCAGCGAGCCCGCGCGTTTGCACGTTCTCTCAACTCTGCGGTTTCCATGGCTCCGATTTCCTTTCTTCTCATCCCCTTGGTCTTGTTCTGCAATGTGGGATTTACTAGAAGCGCAGAGGTGGTGTTCGAGAAACTGAGATGCTAGAGGGAGGAAGGAGGGAAAGTCCATACTGCTTTTTATTTCCATTACAGCGAGGAACAGCTAAATTGTTGGTATGGTGCTTGAACCCTTGAAGGATATGACCTGTTAGAATGTGTCCAAATGGAAATCCTAAAGCTCTTTTCTCCTCATCACTGAGGAATGAAGAACTTTCTTCTGCTATATTATCCTCTTTCTAGATTCATTCATTTAACAAATATCAATCGAATACTTTCCATGCACTAGGGCACATGCAAAGCACATAGTATTCCAGACATCCGAAGTATCTGAACTAATTCTTATTTGGAAGAAAACCAGTGAAAATATATATTTGCGCGTTTCGTCAACACAGTATTCCAAGGCATTCTCTGGATAGCATGTACAAAACAACCAGATGAAAAGAGATATATCCCCTTTAAGATGCTTAATTACAGATTGGAATTTTAATAAAAATGTAGTTAAAAATACATTAAAAGAAAGTAAATAATCAGAAAATGTTAAGGGAGAAACAGAAACTAGCAGAAGTTGTCAAAGTGACTTCACCATGAAGTTTTTATAAAAGTTTGAGTGGTCTCTGCCTTTTTGTTCTTTCCATAGGGGTGGAGGTGGTCAACAATGACCTCATTATTTCGGATGCTTGAAGAGAGAGAAAGCTGTCCGACTGACTTTTAAAGTAGTATGTTCATTTGATCTGATCACCATGAACCTAAGGGCTGATGTTAAGGGATAAAGGTGTGTATGTGGTTACTTTACGAATCAGAATATTAATATTTTCTACATTCAAAAATACTGCGCATCAAATGAGCATTGTATGCTTTGTCAGCTTGATTGTCTGTTCTCTTCCAAGTAGGAAAGTTTTCTTGAGGAACTTAATTTAAATCAGAGGGTACTTTGGATAACAATAGAGTAAATGAAGATAATCCTATGGGCAATGTCATGAAGCTATGCTAGTCTGAAGCATGACATATTTTTCAGCAGACTAAAATATCACCATCAACCAGTCAAGGGACCCTTTTGCATTGTGATTATCAGAAACATAACTGGCAGATGTTTTTGTTTGTTGTTTTTATTTTATTCTCTAAGTGTCCTATTTGATTTTTTAAAAATTAGCCCCTAAATTATACGACATGAAAAATTCTAAGTTTTCCCCTCATTGGTTCCATTTTAAATGATAGGCTTATTTATTAGCATCAACGTATAAAGATAGGTCATATCTTCCCTCCCCCAACTAAGGATTCAACCTACAGCCTTTCCACTAAGCTACATCCTGACCTTCACCATTTAAAAAACAAAAAACAAGGTCTTACTAAATTGCTAACTTGCCCAAACTGGGCTCAAACTCCACATGATGGGTGATCTCACCCATTTAAGATGGATTCTTGTTAATTTCCATTCATTCAACATCTCATCCTGTCTTCAAGGTTTGAATATATCCTATTTTCATAAGCCATCCTACAGTGCCTTAGTATAAGAAACAACAAAGAAATCATAATCTTGGAGTCTGGAATCAGAACTTGAGTGTCAACCTGTCACATCTTAGTTATATAATCTGAAAACAGGTATGATAAAATTTCTGTTTGTTCTGCTCTTTAACTTGTAAAATGAGCAAATAGCAATGTCAGTCCAACCTACTTAACAGTATGGTTGTAAGGCTCAAACATTATAGTTTTGCCCTTTGCAAGGTGTAAAGTCACTCTCTGTCAGCATTCAAACAAGGCAAAGCAAAGATGGCTTATCTGGACTTCATTTCTGGGACTGCAGCTGAGGAAAACTCAGTGCCTGGGGGTGTCTCAGTAGTTGGGGACTGGAATACTCTGGAGGCATTTTACTGACATGACTGGTGGTTTAAACTGGGACCTCAGCTGGGTCAGTCATCCATACCACTTAAAACATACTTACTCTGTGTGGCCTGAGCTTCTTTCTAACATGACTTTCGAATTACCTAAGGGTAGTCAGATTTCTTCCAAAGGCAGCTAAGAACTTCAAACTACTAGTGTTGTATGTTACATATGATCCATCCTCCAAACTCACACAGTGTCAATTCTACGTTTTACTAGAGACAGGAAAGTCACTAAGCCACTAATTTGAAAAAGGGGATAGAGATCTTCCACTTTTCAATGGAAGAAGTGCCAGGAAATTTGCAGACTTGTTTTAAAACCACTAACAGGTCTTGTTTTGCATAATGAGCTGACCACTCTGTAGAACCAACTTCTCACCCTCATCTGATTCCAAGGAGATATAGACCTAATCAGTCTTTCCCCTTTATTACTCAGATTCACCAATATGTATGTACCTCATTGTGCTCATGAACAAGACTTTACCTGTTTTCAGCTTCTGACGCCACTGCATGCAAAAATGTATGCAGGGTCTTTGTTATTGGATGCAGCCTATGTCTTCCTAGGTACACAATCCCCTTCTTCCATCTCAAAGCTGCCATGTACAGTTTTGATGTTCTGAAACCCTCTACCCCAAAAAGTGTTCCTGGAGCATGTACTGAGCCAGCCAAATTGTGTTCTGAGCAGAAGCAGGTTGAACACCTCCCTTTGAAGTTGGGAGCAACTCTAGGTGAACCTTAGAACCATTCTCCCAGTTGACTGGAATACTGTGAGGAACTTACCTGCCATGCTGACCATTTCTTCTTTGGAAATAAGTTTGTTTCTGGTCAGCATTTCTGTCTTAAACCCTGCCTTCTAATAGACACTGGGTAGTCCCACCAGTCAGCCAGAAACTGCCCAGCCAGGTTAGATTGCTCATTAATATTGTCCACTCGTGGAAAATGAGTAAACAGTCTGCCATAAGCTTTTAGACCTCCAGCCAGGTTCATTGATGTGTAGCTGATCAGAGTTTAGTGTTTTCTTTATGAATCAAGGTCATTTTATGAATAACACATGCAGTATTGTTTAATAGAAGGTTACTTTCAGAAGCTGTTTAGGTATGAATGAAAAACAGAATCATGAGTTTGATTCATTACATCCTTCCCATTGAGGGAGACTTGGAATCCCCCCTGTGGAATTCCAGGTTTTGTTTAAATACTTTAATTACGGGGATGGGACCTCACTAATCTAGTTAGTACATTCCAGTGCCATCTCACATTTCCCAGATTAATGTTTGCCCATGAAAGAAGACCTTGCTAGACTAGACTCACAAAATTTATTAGGATGTCATATTCCTAACATTTAACAATAGATATTTGCATCTGAATGTTATTTTACTTTATAGCATCTTGTTTTTACTACTCTTACATGTGTTAATAAGGTATAGAATTCTTTGAAATAGTCTTTGAAATTTGTTACTTTTCAGTGTTAAAGACTCTGCAGTGTTGCAAAAGACTGTATACATAGTTGCCTTTTGGCAAAAAGTAAGGGTAAACTATATATAGTTTTAGAGCATTCTCTTCAATCTGTGGTTTTGCTTCCCATGATTTCAGTTACCTCTGATCATCTGTGATCTGAAAATGTTAAATGGAAAATTTCGGAGATAATGTGGAAGGTTTCAGCTGCATGCCATTGAGTACAGTTATAAAATGTTTTGCCATCCTGCTGTCCTACCTAGGGTGTAAATTATACATTTGACTAGTGCATTCACACTATACGCTTTGCACCTGTTAGTCACTTAGTAGTCAACTCAGTAGATCAATTGTCATAGTGTCGCAATGCTTGTGGTCAAGTGACCCTTGTTGTACTTTGTAATATCCCCGAAGTACCACACTAATGAAGCTGGGGAGTTAATTATAGTATTTTGTTATTAATTATTTCTGTTCATCTCTTACTGGAACTAACTTGGTTTTTTTTTTTTTTTTTAGTTTTTTTATTTGTTTTGTTTTTGGTACTGAGGATCAAACTTGCACCTGCCAGGCAGGCACTGGTACCACTAAGCTAAATCCTCAGCCCCCTTTTTTTTAACTTTTTTTTAAAAAATCTTTTTGTTACCGGGGATTGTACTCACTACCTCACGCTCAGCAGGCAGGCTCTTATGCCACTAAGCTAAATCCCCAGCCCCCTCCTGGGACTAACTTGTAAAAACCTAATCACTGGTGTGTATAGAAAAACAGAATATATAAAGTTCAGAACTATCTGTGGTTTTAAGCACCCACTAAGAGCCATGAAACGTATCCCTATGAATCAGGGGAAACTACTCTGCACTTGTGTGCATTTAACTGAATGAAAATGAGAACAGAAAAGGATGAATAAGAGCAGATAGACTGAAAGTATGACTTCTCTGAATATATCTTTTAATATTGTGAAACATGTAAATAAATGAAAAAAGTAAAATCCAAACAAATGAACCTAATTATATAGCAAATTGATAAGATAATTGCACAGAGAAAACTAATTATTCCAGTACCTTTTGAACATAGTTCCCTGGCTAGTTTTACACTATCTCAAATTAGCTCAACTGCAGAGGCCTCCCAGAATTCCTTTCTGTCCTGAGACTTACTCAGCCATTCCTTAAATAGATCCCCTGGGAAGATCCAAAGCAAACTCCCTTCACCCAGGTTGTAGGAAATGTATTTGTGAGGCAACTCTTAGAGACCCATGTTGATCCTCCTCTAGCAGCCATAAATGACAGTGTGAACTGCAGCCATTTCAGTGGGATGCACATCTAATTCTGTGGCACAGGTTGCCAACTTCTCCAGCAGGATCCTTTGTCACAGAAACTGGGATGGGAGTCAGACACAGCGAGTCTGACTAGAGCCCTTCCCTAGAGATTCTAGCTTCACCTCGCAAACTTCACTTTTTTCTTCTCCCACTTGGCTTCCATTTTTCCTTCTCTATCTGATCTGATGATTTTAGATTCTAGAAGCAGACACAAAAACACTAGCTTCACATAATCTGTTCAGACAATCCACAATTGCAAAAGATCAAGTCCCTATAAAAGATAACTTATTATTTACATTTCCTAGTGCCTCTACTTCTGAGTACTGAGAAGAATATATTATAATTACAAAAAACTAGAAATGAATATTTATTGTGGAATAGAGAAAAGAACATATATATGTCTTGTTGAGATAAAGTTTTTGCTATGCAATTCAGGCTGGCCATGCACTCACTTTGTAACCCAGGTTGGTTTTGAATTTGCAGTGATCCTGCTTCCTCAGCCTCCTGAATGCTGGGATTACAGGTGTGTGCCACCATGCCCAGTTGAGAACATATATTGACCTCAAGAATCAGGGTTTTACTGTAGAATAAGTGGAAAATAAATAGGGAACATGGGGAGTTGAAGAACTCTGTGGTGTTGGAGTTAAATTTGAGGTAGCAATGTGAAGGCGTGTGTGTGTGTGTGTGTGTGTGTGTGTGTGTTCTTAGCTCTGCAATAAAAGAGATGCTTAGAAGAAGTTATAAGTATACTTGTTTCCTAGTTCTTGACTTAAAAACATAGCTCACCACTAAAAGTGAACTCCTTTGAGAAATAGGTAAATCCATCTCTAGAGCAGAAAGGGTATAAATTGAGCCTACATAGACTGAACCTTGGTTTAATTTAAGAGCAGGACATTAAAGACTACTAAGTCATATCAAAAAGACTCCAACTGGTCCAATACAGAACAATTGGGAGATAAGAAATAATTACATTAGTGGATTGCAATATAGTTATTTTTCAAAATCCATAAACTCATAGTGATAGAGAAAACAAGAGGGAGGGAGAACAGTATTAAGTGTGATGGGGAATAAAGCTTCTTTTTTGAGAGGAATTCTAGATGATTGTAGAGAAGGAATGACAGGTTTTTAAAAATCACCATTGCAACCTCCAGTATAATAATTATCCCAGGTGAGAACCATCAGTAATTGCTAAAATTATTATTCGGAGAAAGATACTGGGGAAACAGGAGAGTTTTATGGTTTCCTAACGCCATCACATAGACCCTTTATTAACTACAAAAGGAAAAGTGTACCTTTACCACCATAAATATGACAGTCACCACCTTAAACAAGATATCAAACTTAGCATCCCCAACACTAGTATAATTCCATACCTAATTTCATGAACTTAATTCTTTGCACTATTCTGTTCACAAACTTAATTGGATGAGAACTTAATCAAATTTTCCCATGAGGTCTACATTGAACTTACCCTTGAATTTGATTGGTTTTTGTCCAATTCAGTTTGCAGCCAGAATTGTGGAAAGAATTAATTTCATGAAGCAAGGTACCACAGTAGTACAAATCTTCATGTGGTGGGGCATCTATGTAGTGTTTGGATTGGAAAACAGCTTAACTTGAGTATAACTATAAGGAAACAATCAAATCTAGCATGTAGAACATTCCCCAGATATGAGTAAATGACTTTAACTCTTTAAAAATTAAACCTCATGAAAAAAGTAAAAAATAGTGGACTATTTTAGATTATAAGTTTGAAGACATACAAGAACAAAATGCAATGCATAAAATTTACCTGAATTCTGGATAAGAAGCTATAAGACCATTTTTGTCCTATTTTTTGAAAGTTGGGAAAATTTAAATATGGGCTGTATGTCAAGTGACAATTATAAATTAATATTAACTTAATACTAATATTCTTATGAAACAAGTGCTAGAGTGTTTAAAGATAAAATATTATATTTTCAGCTTTAAGATGGTTCAGGAGGGCTGGGGATTTAGCTCAGTGGTATAAGCGCCTGCCTTGCAAGCACGCAGTCGTGAGTTCAATCCCTGGTATAAAAAAAAAAAAAAAAAAAAAGAGGAGAAAGGCTAAGACAGGAGGATTGCCACAAGTTTAAGGCCAGCCTGAGCTAAATAGTGAGTTTGATGCCATCCTGGACTACATAGTTAGACTCTATCTCAAAAAACAAAACTAAACATAAAAAAGAAAGAAAGAAAATAAAGATAAAGGGGACAACTATTAACAACTGGGGAATGTAGTTAAAGGATATGATGTCAGTAATTCTATTATTTTACCATTTCAGTACATTTGAAATTTGTCCAAAAAAAATTGGGAGAAAATTTCCTATGTGGCATAAAAATAATATACAATTACAGTAATAAAAAGTTATGATGGTTTTCTAAAGGAATATTTTAGGAGATTGGCAACTTCTTAGGCATCTATTACTATTACTGTTGTGTTGTTACCTTCTGCTTGCATTATCTGCCTCAAGTCTCCTTTTAATAAATCTATTTTGATGTTTGCTGATACTTTGAAATTGAACTTTTTATTTTCTTGTACTTTGACATTAAATTATCAGAAATTAAAGTATTTTCTGTTACTTTGTTGCAAACTCTTTCACAACATTTCAGACTACAGAGTCTTATGAGACAAAATTGTTGCTGGATCTTGCTAAGATCTGATAAAACCTTGTAATGCTTTTCTACTTATCAAACTAGGAAATATCTCATATGTTAATGTTGGCATATCAATGTGAATATATATTTAGAATGTATGTTTTTAAAATAATTAATACCTACTGTATGCCAGGTACCTTGTTAGGCATCTATGAAACATGAACATTAATGAGAGTCTTAGATTTTTTTGTTTGTTACACTATTGCCATGGGCAAGCTGGAAATACACTCAAATATATTTCAAAAAGCAAATCTCTAATGATATTCCACTTTCGTAGATATCAGAACCTCTATTGTCATTTTTGTTTAATAGCTCTGATGTTGAATTTCCAAATTTACATTTTGCTTTTATCTTTGACTCTTAAGTGCAGACACACGTCTTGTGATCGATCTTCCTACTTTGCGGGGAAAATAGTCTTTAAGATACAAAGTCTCTAATTCCTCCAGGTCCAACTTTATTTATTTTTTTTAAAATTTTTGTCACTTTTTCTACTTACAGGTGAAGTAGGTAGTAGTTTTTGCATTTGGTGCTGTTGGCTATTTCTTTTTGCTGAAAATCTCTATTGCCGTAGATTTCATGACTACACACGCTTCCGGCTCCCTTCTTAAAGGTCAGTTCTTTCTTGAATTCCTTTTTGGAGTCAACGATCACCATTTTCAGTTTAATTGTTGGCATAACACTCCATTCTTTGGTTACTCCTTTTCTCACAGAACTTGCCTTCGCTCAGGCTCCATGCCCAAGGATCATAGACTGGGCGGTTTATAAAAAGAAATTAACAGAGCCCATATGGTCATATTCTGGTGAGGATCCTCATCTAGACCAGAGACGATCAGTTATATTCGTGTGTGTGTCAGGAAGAGAATATAACAGCTCTTAGTGTTCCCTTCTTAGAAGGGATCTAGTCCCATTCATGAGGGTGGAACCCACAGGACCTTCCTCAAAACTCTGCCACCTAGTACTGTTGCACTGAGGGTCATGATTTCCACATATAAATTTGGAGGGAACACGATCCATTCTGGAACTCCTACTACTCTCTTCTTCATTCTACTGATTTTATTTACATTAATGACTCAGAAATCTGTATCCTACTGACAGTATCTCCATTTCACCTCAATTTGTGCATCCAGCTAGATGTGTGCACTTGAATATGTCATCAACAATGTAAAGTCAGCATGTCCCACACTAAGCCCTACAATCCCCATTCTGCTTCAAGAACTGCTTTACCGGAATTTTTCTTTTCTTTCTTCCTTTTTTCTTTTTCTTTTTCTTTATTTTTTATTATTTATTTATTTATTTTGAGACAGGGTCTTGCTGTGTAGTTCACTGTATAGTCCAGGCTGGCTTTGAACTCACGGCAGTTCTCCTGCCTCTGCCTCCCAAGTGCTGGATTAACCTGACATTTTAAAAAAATTCATGTTTTGCACTTTTAACTTCCTTCTCTGATACAAATATAACAAAATCCTTCGAGTTAATCCCTGTAGTCATTTTTAGCAATTGAATTCAGCTAGTTTAGAAGTTTTTTAATGACAGGTTGGTAAATGTCTGTGTCTTTACATTAATTTTTCCCCATAATTGCCCTTACTTACAGGAAAATATGGATTTGTCTTCTTTAAAAACTTTTTCATTTATAACTTGGATAATTGTTTAGCACTCTCTCTCTCTCTCTCTCTCTCTCTCTCTTTATTTTTCTGTCTTTTTGAGACAGGGTCTCGCTATGCAGTTGAGGCTGGCGTTTAAGCTTACTTTGTGTCCAGGCCGGTCTCAAACTTGCAATGATCCTCCTGCCTCAGTCTCCCAAGTGCTGGGATTACAGGTGTATGCCACCATGCCCAGCTAGGTATCTCTTTTGCTCCTGTATCTGAAGTTCTTCTTTTCACTTTTATTTTAATAACTTAACATTAGATCATTTAAGCTAAATATTACTATAACATTTTTCTAAGTATATTGATTTAGATTGCTAATATATGCCAACAACAATGTATGTATTTTGCATATTAAACTAATTAATGGTTCTGGGAAGCAAATATCCTATTTATTCAGACCCTTTATTTATTGTGTTAATCTTTTTAATGCTCTCAAAATTAGTATGGTTTTATAGACAGCACTTTTCATATAATAACTTAACTTATGAGTGTAAATATACCCCACCTGATTTGTTCACCATTTATGAAAGGTTATTAGCTGCCAAAGTAGTTAAAGAAGTTAGAGGTTAAAAAATTCAGGAGCCAGGAACATGGTTACTTTAGTCAGAAGGTTGAGTACTCTATTATTTTGCATTTCATGTTATTTAGTATATCTCAAAAATATTGTCAGTGCAGTGTATTGGTCCAGATGAGACTAGGCCTAATGATTTTTGAAATATTGAAGAAAAATATGGCCAAAACTGCAATGTAAAATTTATGGGTAGGAAATTGTTGGCAGGAGCAGGGCTGGGGCAGTGGCAGACAGCCATGTGGGAATCAACTAGAAGATTAATTTTACTCTTTCTCAGTAATAGGATATTGGTAAATGCAATCATCAGCTTTATGATATTATTCTATGCATATAAGTTTTTGGGTGTACAGGTCAAGGTTGAGGCATTCAGTATTAAGCCAATGGATGCTCACAGGTGTCTCTAGCTAAAAATAAGTTAAACACAAAATGCACATGTGAAAAATATGTATATAAGAGCCTTTTGCTTCAAGAATGGACAGGGCTAAGTATTTAAAATATTCAAAGTAAAGATCATCTATCTTCTTAACTAGATTATTTTTTACAAAGTCTGAAGTTATCTATTTATTACCTTCATTGAATTGATATGTCTGTTACAAAATGTAAAGTTTTTATGATATTGTGGAACTGGAACAATTACTTCAAGACCATTAAAATTTTCCTTAAGACACGTCCTTGCAATTTGACTTTATTCGATGCTAGAAACACATATAAAACCAATTTTCCTTTCCTTGTCCCTGAGGACTTACTTCATTGTCACGTTTTCAGCATCCAGGTAACTACACACCTTCAGATGTAATTTATTTAATTACTCTCCATGGGAGGCTTGGTCCTAGGAAAATTGTTTTGGAAATATGATGTATCCTTGGTAAACTAAGATTTTTCAAAACTCAATACATAGTTTTGTCATAGTGAGACTCTGTTTCAAAAAGACAAAAAAAGAAAGAAAGAAAGACAGTTTTGTTTCTAGAGTGGATCTAGATATAAACAAATACCCGGTCCTTTTGTCCTTCAAAAAATAACTTCAGAGCTTCTAATGTCTAATTTAAATGTTTGTCTGTTTGCTTGTTTGTTTGGGTTTTGCAGCATCACAGTATGTAGTTCAGGCTGGCCTTGAACTCATGGCAGTTTTCCTGCCTCAGCCTCCCCAGTGCTGAGATCACAGATGTATGCCATCATGCCCAGCCTCTTTGTCCTTCTAGATGGAGGTTAGAGGGGGCATGTGGAGATGATGGTGTATTAGGTATTGAGACAGTATACCAAAACAAGTTGCTTATTTTGTTTCTAAGTCATGTCTGGCTGGTGGAGGGAAAATGTTGAGAGATACTTGCAGGAGGTGAAGAGTAAATGAGAAGAGACGCTGACAGGACCCTTTGGTGAGAGAATTTGTAAAGCATAGGTTTTACAATCAAAATGTCATAGGTGTGGGGAACAGGCCTTTCCCCCCCATGTCTGCACATGTGCAAACAATGAATCTAGCAGGGGCTTCACTTGTGACATCAATAGTGGGCAGAGGGACTTGGTGGGCAGTGGGCAGGTTCAAAGGGTACCTTCAGTGTTGGTGTCAATGATCCTTCTTTAAGCCATGTCAAAGTACTGGACAATGGCCAGGCTCAACTGAGGTAGAACACGCATGATGGATCCTGGGTGAAAATTAGTTTCTGAATACCCACAAGGCATAGTACCAATGTTATAACATGCCAGGGGCACCATCCACATTTTACTCAGTGTGACTCGGTTGTACTGTGGGAGTGACATTCACCCAAAATACAGTGTTAGTCCTGCCCTCTGTAATTGAGAAGTGTGGCTGCCTAGTCTTGGGAAGCATCCCTTGTGCAGACTCCCAGAAATAATTACAGGCTGTTTTTTATGAGCTGTTGAGGTTCAAACTATCAAACTGGTAGAAACTCAAGCCCCTATGATTTTGAGTTTTGAGCTCATATACCTCATTTTATGCCTGTGGTCTGATAACATGTGGGAACCACTCTTGTCAGAGCTTGTTGTATTGTCTTAGCAGGACCTAGCTGAAGTCCAAACCGCATTGCAGATTCAAGTATAGTTAGAGGATTGGTGGATCATGCGTTCTCCAACAACTCATTTGCATGGGGGCTTATACCTTATACCTTATAGGTAGGTATACTTTATACCTTGTAGGTTGGTCAAGGTTTTCAAATTAGTATACTATCTATCATTCAAATTATTCTTCATTTCTATTCCTGACTGAGTTTAAAGAAAATCTGCAAGAAATTGCCTTCCATTTCTATTCATCATGGAGCTTATAACAACCTCCAGTGGGAAAACCAGAGCATAGACTATTCTACAGTAACACTATGAAATCAGAAGAAGAGAGTTCTGTACCTTTGAGAAATATATCCTGGCATGGTTTGGACTCTGAGAGGTAGAACACTTGACCATGGTCTAAAATGCTCATTAAGGGATTTGTCCAACATAGCAAGTCACAAAGACAGACAAGTCCAGGAGCTGTTTATTAAAAGTTTGATAAAATTTAACCAAGCTCAGAGGGCTCAAGAACATGCAGAGACATGTAGGATGAACCCCTATGTCACCTATGGCAGTTGCACAGGTACTCTTCCATTAGATCAAATCTATGACTGTATTGGGGCATGTCCTATAAGTATGCTGAAGGAAAAGGAAAAAGTTCAAATTTAGTTTCTAAAAGTGTCAACAAGGTATACAGGAACAAATTGAATATGTATATGACTGCATTATATCCACCTTTAAGGATGGTTTTGAGCAAGTGTGGTCGAGGAAATTCTTCCCGATAGGTAAGTTGCGAGTGCTATAACTAGTCAACCACTCTGTGTGAAGTGGCCATAGATAAGAATATATGCAGATTCCTGAATAGTGGTCTATGATCAGGGACCTAGACATAAAGCAGTGACATATCATAGACAAGGCAGTTAGAGAAGAAGCATGTGAATAGTCAGATTACACTGTTGGCACAAAATATGCAGATCTTTATATCAAACATAACCTTCACCAGACAGCATTTGGTATACTTATAAAGCACATGATGGCTAATTTTATGAGTCAATGTGAGTGGACCAGGATCCCTATACATTTGGTCAAACTTATTTCTGGATGGGATTGACATTTGAATTGATAAACTGAAAAAGCAGATTGTGCTCCCTCATATGGGTAGGCCTTGCCCAAACATTTGACATCCAAATAGAACAAAAAGGCTGCTGTTCACTCCGTTTGACTTTGAGGTAGTACACTACTTTTTTTTTTTTTTTTTTTTTTTTTGCCTCTATTCTTACTGAAACATTGGCTCTTCCTGGGTCTTAAGCATACTGATCTTTGGTCTAGAACTATACCAAACTAGATGCCTAGAACTCCTAGGTCTCCAGGTTGCCATCTGCATATCTTGTTAGCCTCCAAAATTATTGATATCTATACCTATATGTATATCTAGCTATAGATATCAGACCCTGAAAGCCCAAAGAAGTTACAGTGACCTAAATCTACATTTCTGCTATGCCAGTCAGTATAGTAATGATGCTTTATTTTATCTTCCCAGAAACACTATAAATATGTTATAAATATCTTCCCCTGGAGATATAGATATATGTTATGGTTTGTATCTAGATGTCCCCACAAAGCGCCATGCAGTTTTAGATAAGCCCTTTTCAGAGGCAGCTGAATCTAGATTTTGTGAGTGATTCATAGTGCAATGCTCAGATTAAGGGTGCTGGGATTAAGAGTCAGTAATTGCTGGCTCAGTTCACTAATTGGATTGGCCCTGCCTAATCCCAGCAGTCTGGATAAGAGGCAGAAAAAGCCTTGTTTTGCCCCTTTTGCTTTAGTTGCATTTGCTGTCTTTTGCCACCATGAACTGTTGCCCCTCTGCCATGTGCTATCTTACCTTGGAGCCAGCTAACTATAGAATGAAATCTCAACAGACTGAACTAAATAAATTTTTCCTCCCTTAATTTTGGGTGTCAAGTATTTTGTCTCAGCAACAAGAGTAACTAAGATAATGTATAATTGATCAGTATATCTATTTATAAAGTATAAAGTCCATTGGATCAGTGGCTCCACTTTAGTGTCCATTCACATTCAAAATACATACTTTGTCCCTAAACCCTATCTTATTATCCAGTGTAGTGATGAACCCTTTTAATATCTATAGTGAAGATCTGAGAAAAGTACATAATCCTTTCTGCATATATATCAAATATCTATCCTTCCTCCTTTACATTCAGCACATTCTTCTGGTCTGTTTTAGTCACTTTACTATCACTAGGACTCAGCACTGACACCCACAATTTAAAGAAAGAAAGGTTTATTTGGCTTATAACTTCCGGTGGGTTCAATCCAAAGTCAGCTGGCTACAAGCCAGAAACATAGCAGAAGGGTATGGTACAGGGAAGATGCTTAACTCTTCGCAGCTAGGAAGCAAAGAGAGAAGGGAGAATTTGGGAATAATACACTTCTCCAGGTCACATCTCCAGTGACCTACCTTTAACCAGGCCATATCTCCTTAGAGCTACTGAACTCATCCAGCTACTGAACTCATCAGTGGTTGAACTCGCTGATGAGTAAATGCTCCTATAATCCAATTACCTTCCAAATACATGAGACTTTGGGGGGACTTTTTAGATCTAAACCATAAAATTCTGCCCCTGATCTCCCAAACATTCATATCTGTGTTACTCTGCAAAACGTATTTAGTCCATTTCTAAGAGCTGTCAAATTCTTAACAGTGATGAAAAGTTTAAGTCAAAGTTTCCTCTGAGAGTCAAGCCAAATTCAATCTCAAGCCCCCGTAAAAGTCAAAAAGAAAGTTACTTTAGCATACAATGGCACAGAATGAATATTCCCACTCTGAAAGAGAGAAATAGGGCGATAAAAGGGAATGGGACCAAAGCAAGACTGAAATCTAGCAGAGCAAACATTGACTCCTGTAACTCCGTGTCCAGCACCCAGGGCAGGTTATGAGACGTGTGATCCAAAGAACTTTTCCTGCACTGACCCTATAATCTTGCTAGTTGCAATGCAGATGACCTTTCCTGAAATCGGCATTTCATTGCTTGCATTTTCCTCAGAAGATATTTCATGTTCCTGGGAACTCCAGCTTCCTGGGGTCTCCACTGTACCTTCAGTTTCACTTTCACAGCTTCACTTACTGCCCTCTCAGGGACACACTGCCTGGCTCCAAGGCCTTCTTGTGAAATACAGATGAAAATATTCGTAACTCCACACTCTTGAATTCTTCCATTGGGATGGTGCTAAGATCTGCCACAATCTCCAACAGTAGCCTGGTCCTTTTAGACTGTGAGCACTCAGTACCTGGATGGTCGAACTTGGGGAAATACTTCCTTGGGTGTCTGAAACAGCAGGACATGCAGGAGGTGTCTTTTTTATTTTTCCTAGTACCGGGGATGGAACTCATGACCTCGCACTTGCCAGGCAGGCACTTATGCCACTGAGCTAAATCCCAAGCCCTGAGCTGTCTTAAAGTCTCTCAGAAGGGTTTAACCTTTTAAGTCCTTGAACCTGTGAAGAATGTGGTCTGGCCAATTCCTGAGATGCTTTCAAACCATGTTTTATTGTCTTGTTGGAAAATATTTGCTTTCATTTTATCACCAACTTTTTCAGCAGCAAGGCTGTCCTTGTCCCCAAGTTTTCAGGTGCTTACCTCCTGATGAAAGTACAAACTTTTCACACTGCTTTTTGTTCCTGATTCTCTCTATAGGTCAGGCTAAAAGCAGATAGCAGTACTCATGCCATAGCCTAAACATTGATCTGCCCTGAAATTTCCTCCAACAGATCAATTAGTCCATCACTTTTAAATTTAGCCTCACACAAAGTCTTAGGACATGGACAAAATGTGGACAAATTCTCTGCCAGAATGATACACTATGGCCTGTAGTCCTGTTTACAATGCAGTTCTCATTTCCAACTGAAACCTAGTGACCCTTGCCTTTACTGTCTGCATTCCTATCAGCATTCTGGTCTTCTACGACCAGTATCAAAACATCAAGCACTGCTCATGACAGTTTAAGGCTTCTTTAGGTTTGGTCTCCAAACTTGGCTAAACCCCTGCTGCAAAGGCTTCAAAACCACACAGGTACACTGTCTTCCTCTCCACCTCTTCCTCTCCTTCCTCAACCCCCAGTTAACCTCTCTCACATGCTTTCTCTTTTATTTATGTTCTCATTCACATATGATGTTTATTAACATACAAGACACATCAGAACACATTCAATTGAATCACAGCAGCTCTGACTTCTCTTCTGAAGTTCAGGGTCTAGGCCAGCCTCTTACACAATTCCGAGCTCACCCAACACACTAAACTGCCCTAGTTTTACAAATGTTTGTCAATGAAGGGAAATAATCAAACAAGCATCCACCCAGTTATTCAAACCATACACATAGAGATCACTGTTAAATTCTCTTGTCCCTGTCCCAGCACCCTAAGCTTCACCTTTGCCATCATATCACTACTCCTAAACATGTTTGGAATCTTTCTGCTTCTTCCCTTATCACTACTAGCATTCTTGTCTAAATTGTCATCATCTCTTACCTATATATTTCAATTACATCCTGATGGTCTCACAGCTTTTATGGTACAAAGTTTACCTGACATCCAGATGATTTTCTAAATATGTGAATCATTTTATCTTACTTTAATGTTCCAAATTCCCCAGTGAGTTCCCCATGCATTTAGAATAAAGCCCAAATTGCATGCCTGGACTTAACTGATCCTACATGAGCCATGCATTCCTATCTTGCCAATCTCATCTTCTCTCCCATTCACTGGTATATTTTTATAATAGTTTTTAAAAATTTACTTGCTTGTTCTAATATGTTTGTGAACTTAATGATTTGTGCACTATGTAGTGAACCATACTTATACATATATTTACAGGGTGGGAAATTAGGAAGAATTGTTTGAACACTTGATCTGTTAAAAGTGTAGGGGACACTTGTGCATCTATGATCCTTTGATTTGGTACAAAGCTACAGAAAGACCCGTAGGTAAAGAAGAGTTTTCTTCATAAATAGTGCTGGAATAACTGGAAAGCCACATGTGAAACAATGAATTTAGAGCCCTACTTCATACTCTATTCAAAGACTGACTCAAAATATATGCGCGATCTAAAGTATACTAAGCTTTCTATTCCTACTAATGCTATTTTACCTTTTATTGCCCTCATAACTATTTAATTGGATATGATACTTAGGTTCTTTCTCATTATTATGTGCTAAAATATATGTTTTTCAATCACTTTATTTTCAAATATTCTGTATATTTATATTTCAGATTTTTCTTCAAAGTGGCATGTTGCTTTCTTGTTGAAGCAAACTTAGAATGTGTGCCCTTTATTCAATTACTTTAATGCATTATTTTCATTGTGATTATCATATGTTGGGTAGATTATTTTTGGTTTATTTTACTTAAATGACACAATTTGTATTATTTTTTGTATCTCTTATTCTATTATTTTGTAATAATGAAGCTTTTATTTTTAACTTTCACCCTAATACTTCAATATTTATAGACCTTGACTTTTTTTTAGTGGTTTCCCTTAAATTTTTAACATACAGGGTTTGGGTTATAGCTCAAGGATAAAGTGCTTGGCTAGCATATGCAAGGCCCTAGGTTTGATCCCCAGCACTGCAAAAAATATTTTAAAAGTGTATTAGTCAACTTTTCCATCAATAGGACAACAATAGCTGACATCTACCACTTAAAGGAAGAGGCATTTAATTTTGTTTGGAGGGTTTCAGAGGGTTCAGTTCATAGCAAACTGGCTCAAGGGAAGGATGGAATAAAACTTCTGGTTAATAGTTGCCAGAAAACAGCAGAGGAACAGTATCAAAGAGACAAGTCACTAAGTATAGTACCTAGAGCTGTACATCTATGGTCAACCCAGACACACCAGAAGGTTGCTTTACTAATACCCTAGGTGGCTCACAAACCCAAAGTGACAATGCAGCTTAACCATTACATGAGGTGTAAGTTAAGATCCTTACTGTCTTGGATAGCACAATGATCTTAGAATGTTCTTATCTTTAATCATCAGTGAGATCAGTCAAAATCGGGCAATAAAAACTTCTAAAAGTTCTGTCTTCAATAAAAATAATTAGAACAGCTGGGGATTTAGCTCAGCGGCATCATGAGTTTATTTTCCAGTACCAAAAACGAAACAAAATAAAACCAAAAAACTCAAACAAGAAAAATCAGAACATTGTCAAAAATTATCAGTCAACTTTTCAGAATTCTAGAAATTAGCCAAAGGTTGTAACAACCAGGGAGATTTATTCAAGAAAAATGACTGAATGTTTTAAGAGAAGTGAATTTTGTGGCATTTTAATTTTCCACATTTTCACTCCCCTGCCCTAGTTGCATGATATCCTTGAAAACAAAAAGCTTATAAATATAAAAACCAATGACCTGACAGCCACTAGAGAGGCAAGAACTGAGTCTAGGCTCCTTTAAAGGCTCACTCCCAGATAACCATCTTTGTTTGGCCTATCTGGTGATTCTCCATAGACCACTATCAAAAGGCACTGACTATTTGACTCACTTGTTATGTATCCAGTGTGAACAGTCTGTTTCCCATGGACATTTGTTGAAAACAACCAGAAACAATGGGTTAATACTGTGGGCTGCATAAAATAATGAATAATGTGTAGCTGAAATGTGATAGGATGATTTTAAACCTTTGGAGGAGGGACCGTGGAAAGACATTTCCGTAAGTGACACTGATGAACTCTAGCATATTCCTGGGAATCTAGAAGGACACACTGATTCCTAGAGAGGTACATGTCTGCAGGATGCATATATGGTCAGGAAAGAGAGAACACTTAAGCTCTCATCTTTGGATAACCTCGAGGTTCTGTAAAAGAATGAACTGAAGGCTAATAAAGAGTTTAAATTTGCCTTTCTGAGTGTCAAAGACATGCCCTATCTCTTAGAGCCCTGAAGCAAAGTCTGACAGAATTAATGATACCAGACATATATCTGATTCAGTTACATACTACTATATTAGCTGAGCAGTGTATTCAGTGACACACAAGAGAAAAAAATATTTTATAGAAGTAGTTGAGAAAACTCTCAAGAGAATAATAACCAAGAAATCAATGATTAAAACCAAAAACTTAAAAATTTACTCTGAGAAAAGGAGATAATTTTGTTTTTAGAAATACCAAATTTTATTTTCTTAATGTCAAACTTTCAACAGTATTGTGTTTTAGATCTAAACTTTCCCCCCAAAGTCTCATGTGTTTGGAGGGTGATTAGATCATGGTAGCACTATACTCATCAGTGGGCTCATCCTTTGATGTGTTCAGTATCTGCATGTGCTCTTAGGAGGTGAAGCCTGGTAGAAGGTGGGTCATTGGGAACATAACCTGGAAGAGTATTCTTTTTTCCAGCTCCTCCCTTCTACCTTGCTCCTTGGCTGCAAAGAAGAGCCAATGAGCCATAGACTAAATTTTCCTGAAAACCATGATCCATAATAAACCTTTCTTCCTTTAAGTTACAGGTGTCAGATATTTTGTCCCAGTGATGGGCTAGTGACTAATACAACAACAAAATGTTAAACATACAAGCATCCATAGAGTACACCCCATACACAGGAAAAAGAGCATTCAGTAGAGACTCTGCCCAAGGAATCCATATGATAGGCTTATTAGATAAAGATTTTAATTAATTTAAATATATTCAAAATACTAAAGAAGTTACATCTGAAGACCTTAGAGAAAATATGAGAATAATATCACACTAAAATACAGAATATCAATAAGGTGATATAAATTATTAAACAGAAAGAAATAGAAATGATGGAGTTGTAAAGGACAGTGATTAAAATGAAAATTTCACTTGCAGAGCTCAACAGTAAATTTGGGTAGAGGAAAAAAAAAGAACACTAGCTTAGAGTCCTGAGGGATGTATCAAGCAAATATATGTCAACCAAAAAAGAGCTGGAGAAAAGGCAGAGAGAGAAATAATAGCCCATGGCATCCCAAATTTGATGGGAGATATCTGCACATTCAAAAATCTCAATGAGCTCCAAGTAGGATAAACTAAAAAGTCAGATCTCAGCTATCAAGAGACAGAGAATCATATCAAAATAAGCCATGTCTGGCTACTTGGAGGGTGAGGCAAAAGGACTGCTTGAGCCCAGGAGGTTGAGACCAGTCTTGGAAACATAACAAGACCTGGTCTGATAAGAGAAAGGAAGGGCACAGAAAGAAAAAGAAAGGGAATAGAAGAGAGAGAAGTGACTCATCATATACATTGTATTTTCAATAAAATAAACATTTGAATTCTTATCAGAAACTATGGAGGCCTAGGGATCACATATTCCAAATGCTAAAAGAAAAATTTGTCTGTCAGGAATTGTGTATCTGCCATGTGCAGGCTGACTGGGGAAGAGCCAGATGCGAGCCCTCTCCTGCGTATCTGTACCATTCATGGATTGGAGGGAAAGAGAACAAGAAGTTGACAAGAAGCTAAGACCTCCTGTGAGTCGGCACCATGCACAGGCTGAATGAGGGAGAGCCAGACACCAGCCCCTCTTGTCCTGTGGGCAGGGAGACAAGAAGAGCCAATATTCACCCCTCCCCCAATAAGTGACCTGCTGATCTGTAGAAACACAGGCTGTGATGATGGCTAATGAGGTAAAATACAACATAATGCTTGTAGTGTTTAGTGATTCACTGACTTTGTAGGCCTAAAGCCAGTGGTCTGAGTATCTATTTAGAAGATAACAATATGCAGTGTAGCATATATGAGGAATTTCTTTCTGAAGGTGGTGTCCATTGTTAATTGTCTATTATCTTGCTTTGAAATCGTGCATCATTCTCATTGTTTTGCTTGGATGGGTTTTATTGTGTTTTATCTTGTTTGATTTTATTGTACCTGATGGCATGGACAGCTATTTCAAAGATAACAAGATATATTATGGTAGCCATTTTGGATTTACTATTGTCTTGTTTTGAAGTCCTTTATTGCATTCATTGTTTCATTTTTATTGGTTCTATTGTTTGCTGTTTTGTTTGATTTTTATTATGTCTGAAGGTATCTGCAGCTATTTTGAAGACAATAAGAGGCATTATGGTGACTATTGCTGATTTCCTGTTACCTTGTTTTCAAGTACTGTGTCACTTACACTGTCTTGTTTTGATTGGTTTTATTATATTTTATTTTGTTTGGTTTTATTGTATCTAAAATAAAATTTATTTTTTTAGAATTTTATTTTACAGAGAATAAAACAAAAGAGGACAGAACAAAGCAGATTAGAACAGAACAATACAAGTAACACAGTACTTCACAACAAGACAATTGGATATCAACAGTAGGTACCATAATATCTCTTTATTTGAAATAGTTGAGCATTGCCTCACACACAATAATATCAAACATAACAAAATAGAATAAAAGCATTCAAGAGAATGAAACTATTACAAGGCATTCTGAACCAAATAACAGATGAACAATGGCTATCATATCTCATTTTCCATAAAAATTTGTTTATACTATCATACATATTAAAATCCAATAAGACACAATACGATAGAAACAATGGTAATAGAAGAACAAAAGCATGGTAGGACTTCAAAGCAAGATGATATTAAATCAGCAATGGCTGCCATAATGTCTTGTTTTCTTCAAAGTAGCCATTCATACCATCACACATAATAAGGTCAAACAAAACAATAAAACCATTACAGCCAATGAATGAAAACATTATAAGACTTCAAAGCAATATAACAGGGAACCATGATTATCATAGAATCTTATGTACTCTTACCATTTCTTACACAAGGTGGACTACATGGTATTTATACATATGAGTCCGATTTATTTCACTTATGAGTATGGTCTCAAGTTGCATCCATTTATTTATAAATATCTCAATGTGATCATTCTTCATAGCTGAGTAGTACTCCATTGTATAAAAATGCCATCTTTTTTATCCATTCCTCAGTTGATGGGCACTTAGGTTGTTTCCAAGATCTGGCTATTACAAATTGTGCTGCTATAAACATGGGTGCACATATATTACTGTGGTATGATGTTTTCAGTTCTTCTGGGTATATGTCTAAGAGTGGAATAGCTGGGTCAAATGGAACTTCCAATACCAGCTTTTTGAGAAATCTCCAGACTGACCTCCACAGTGGTTGCACCAGTCTACACTCCCACCAAGAGTGCAGAAGAGTTCCTTTTTCCCCACAGCCTCTCCAGCATTTGTTGTTGGTAGTTTTGTTGATCCTGGCCATTCTTTCTGGAGTGAGATGGAATCTCAGTGTGGTTTTAATTTGCATTTCTCTAATGACCAATGATGAGTAACATTTTTTTCATGTATTTATTTGCCATTTGTATTTCTTCATCTGAGAACTGTGTGTTCTTCTTGGATGCCCATTTTTGGATTGGGTCTTTGAATTTTGGGGGTCTGATTTTTTTAAATTCTTTATAAGTTCTAGACAGAAGTCCTTTGTCTGAGGGACAGTTTACTAAGATTTTTTTTTCCCAGTTTGTGGATTTTCTTTTCACTATGCTGGAGATTTCTTTTGACAAGAAGAAACTCTTTAATGAGACATGATTCCAGTTATTGATTCTGGGAAGTATTTCCTGTGCGGTTTGATTTTTGTTCATGAATTCTCTACTTAACTCTATGTGTTCAAGATTTTTACCTACTTTGTCTTTCCAACAGATTTAGTGTTTCTGTTTTAATATTTAGATCTTTGATCCATTTAGATTTTAGTTTAATACATGGTGATAGGCATGGGTCTAGTTTTAGTCTTTGGCATATGGATAGCCAGTTTTTCCAGCACCATTTATTAAAGAGACTATCGTTCTTCCAGTGAACATGTAGTCTGTTCATGGTTGTGGTTGTATCTTCTAGTCTATTCCATTGATCTTCAGATCTGTTTTTATTCCAGTACCATGTTGATTTTATTACGGTAGCTTTGTAGTATAACTTCAAGTCAGGGATTGTGATGCCTCCTGCCTTGGCTTTGCTGCTTAGAATTACCTTTGCTATTCTTGGTCTCTTCTGGTTCCAGATGAATTTTAGGAGTGATTTCTCTAGATCTCTGAGGTATGTTAGTGGTATTTTCATTGGGATTGTATTGAATCTGTATAACAATTTTGGGAGAATGGCCATTTTCACAATATTTATTCTTCCTATCCATGAACAAGGGATGTCTTTCCATTTTCTGAGGTCCTCTTCAATTTCTTTTTTGAGGGTATTATAATTTTCCCTGTATAGCTCTTTTACGTCTTTTGTTAGATTAATTCCTAAGTATTTCATTTTTTTGGATGCTAGTGTGAAGGGTGTGGCTTCTCTTATTTCTCTCTCGGTGGTTTTGTTGTTAGTGTATAGGAATGCTATTGATTTTTGAGTATTGACTTTGTATCCAGCTACATTGCTGAATTTACTTATTATATCTAGGAGTCTTTCAATGGAGTTTGGAGGTCTTCTATTTAGAGTATCATGTTGTCTGCAAATAATGATAGTTTAACTTCCTCTTTTCCTACCTTTACTCCTTTTATTTCTCTCTCTTGTCTAATTGCTTTGGCTAGTATTTCCAGTACTATGTTGAATAGGAGTGGTGATAAGGGACATCCTTGTCTTGTGCCTGATTTTAAGGTAAAGGCTTTCAGTTTTTGGCCATTTAATATGACGCTGGCTGTTAGTTTGTCATAGACGGCTTATATCATATTGAGGTAGAGACAATCTATTCAAATTCTCTATAAGGTTCTTATCATGAATAGGTGTTGGACCTTATCAAAAGCTTTTTCTGCATCTATAGATATGATCATGTGATTCTTACTTTTGGCTCTATTGATACGGTGGATTACATTTATTGATTTACGTATATTGAACCATCCCTGCATGCTTGGGATGAATCCCACTTGGTCATGGTGTATAATCTTCTTGATGATTTGCTGCATCCTGTTTGCCAATATTTTATTGAGAATATTTGCATCTATGTTCATCAGGGAGATTGGCCTGTATTTCTCTTTTTTAGTTGAGTCTTTCTCAGGTTTTGGTACTAGAGTAATATTTGCTTCCAGGAATGACTTAGAGAGAATTGCTTCCCTTTCGATTTCACTGCACAGTTTGAGGAGTGTTGGCATTAAGTCTTCTTTGTATTTCTGGGCCTGGACTCTTCTTTGTTGGTAAGGACTTAATTACATTTTCAATTTCATTAATAGAAATTGGGTTATTCAGCAGTTTTACATCTTCTTGGTCCAGCTTTGTTGGTTCATATGTTTCTAGGAATCTGTCCATTTCTTTTGTGTTGAACCTATGAGAGTAGAGGTTTTCAAAGCAGGTATTGATGATCTTCTGTATTTCCACAGAGTCGGTAGTGATTTCACCTTTTTCATTCTGTATTGCATGAATTTGAGTCTTTTCTTTCCTTTTTAAAATTAAGTTGGCTAGGGGCTTATCAATTTTATTTATTCTTTCAAAGAACCAACTCTTTGATTCATTCATTCTTTGTATTGTTTTCTTAGTCTCTATTACATTAGTCTCTATTGCATTAATTTCTGCTCTGATTCTTATAATTTCTTCCCTTCTTTTGGCTTTGGGCTTGGCTTACTCTTCTTTTTCTGAATGTTTGAGGTGCAGTATCAGGTTGTTTATTTGTGTTTGTTCTGTTTTCCTAATGTGGGAACTCAGTGCAATAAATTTTTCTCTCAGGACTGCTTTCATTGCATCCCACAGATTCCAATAAGTTGTATTTGTATTTTCATTTGCTTGTAGATATTGTTTAATTTCTTCTTTAATTTCCTCTGTGATGCATTGATTGCTCATGAGTGTATTATTCAATTTCCATGTGTTCGTGGAGTTTTTGCAGTTTTTTTATCATTAATTTCCAGTTTCATGGCGCTATGATCCAATAACATGCATTGGATAATTTCAATTCTTTTGCATTTACTTAAGTATGTTCTGTGGGCTAGTATATGGTCTATTTTAGAGAATGTCCTTTGTACTGCTGAGAAGAATGTATATTCTGATGTTGTTGGATGGAACACTCTGTATAGGCCTATCAAGTCCATTTGTTCACAGGTGTGATTCAGTTCTATTATTTCTTTGCTGATTTTCTGTCTAGTTGATCTGTCCCTTGTGTCAATGGCATGTTAAGGTCTCCTGTTATAATTGTGTTATTGCTTATTTGATTTTTTATTTCTGTTACTACTTGCTTTGTATAGCTAGGTGCTCTGGAATTGGGTGCATATATGTTTAAGATTGTTATCTCTTCCTCTTGAAGTTTTCCCCTAATTAGTATGCCTTCTTTATCTCTTCAGACCATTCTTGGTTTGAAGTTCACATTGTCTGCAAACAGAATAGCTACCCTGCTTTTTTTTTTGAGTTCCTGTTGCATGAAATATTGTTTTCCATCCTTGAACTTTCAGTCTATGAATTTCCTTTTGGGTTAGATGGATTTCTTGTAGACAGCATATGGTTGAACATTGTTTCTGGATCTTTTCTGCCAGTCTGTTTCTTTTAATTGGTGAATTGAGGCCATTTACATTAATGGTTATAACTGTTATATGTTGGTTTATTGTTGCATGTTATCTTTCTGCTGTTGTATCTTTATCTTTCCATTCTGTTTAATTGTCTGTCTTGCTTAGTGTTTTTTTCCTATGTGTATCTAGAATGGCTTTGCATTTTCTTTGCAGTGTTGGTTTGGTGATCATGAAGTTCTTCAGCTGTTCTTTGTCATGGAGGTATCTTATTTCTCCATCCATTTTGAAGGACAGTTTTTCAGGGTACATCAATCTGGGTTGTAAGTCGTTTTCCTTTAGGGTCTGAAATATTTCACCCCATGTTCTTCTTGAGTCTGGCTGGGGATTTAGCTCAGTGGCTTAAGTGCCTTCCTAGCAAGCACGAGGTCATGAGTTCAATCCCTGGTACAAAAAAAAAAAAAAAAAAAGAGAGAGAGAGAGAGAGAAGTCTGCTGTGATTCTGATAGGTTTTTCTTCATAGGTGATCTGTCTTTTTTCTCTAACAGCTTTTAATATTTTGTTCTTATGTTGGATTTCTGAGATGGTGATTATTATATGTCTGGGTATAGTTTTATTTTGGTTATAGCTGTTTGGTGTTCTATATGCTTCACTAATCTGAATATCAGTTTCCATTCTCATGTTTGGGAAATTTTTAGCTATTACTTCTGTAAATAACCTCTTGATATCATTTGTGTTGTCCCCTTCTTTTTCATTTATCCCTATTAATTTTATGTTGTTTTCTTTGCATCATCTTGCAACTGTTGAATTGTTATTTCCTGATTCCTTGTTATTTTTAAAAGATCTTTCCTTTCCTGTTCACTAGCTGCAATCTTATCTTTGAGGTCTGAAATTCTATCTTCACTTTCCTTGAGCCAGTTTCGGCAACTTTCAATAGAATTTTTGATTTCCTGTATATTTCTTTGAATCTTTTCATGTATTCTGTTTGTGTCTTATAGTGTTCATTCAGGGATTCTGTTTGCTTTGTTCCTCTAATTTTTTAGCTGTGTCTTCTTTAGATGCATTCACTATTTCTTTCACTACTTTTATCATTTCTTCTTTTACCTAGGAGATTATTTCTAATTTGAGTTCCTTTATAGCTTCCTGTATTTGCTCTTTATTTCAGTTGATATCATTTCAGTTATTTCAGGTGTATGACTAGTATTTTCTTCTATGTATGTGGCTCCCAGACTTTCTTGGGATGAGCTGGAGGTTTGAGATTGCATTTTGGTCTTTTGTTTTGTCATTTTCCTATATTTCTGTGTTTCAGTGTTCTAAAACTTTCCCTGAGCATGTTGGAAATCACCTCCTGTGCCCTCAGCTCCCGGGACTCACGGGCCTTAGCTCCCCTGGTTGAATGAAGGTTTCTGGTCGTGGTCCACTCAAGCCTGCGAAGCCTCTCCAGGCTAGTCCAGTGTCCTAGGGGGCTGGGTGGGCACCCAAACACCGGGAGTGATGTCCCAAACTCTCCCGGGCCAGCGCCAGCGAGCTGGAACTTCCCTCACTGCCTCAAGGGCTAAAATAAAATTTTAAAAAATTGAAAAAAAATCCTGTATCCTTAAAAGATGAAGGAGGTGTAAAACATTCCTATATTAACAAAAGTATAGAGAATGTCTTGCTGTCAGACCTGATCTATAAAAACACTAAAGGAAATTTCAGTGGTTAACTTTAGTGTCTGTTTGACTGAATTAAGGAATATCTAGAGAACTAGCAAATCATTTTTGAATGTGTTTGTGGAAGTATTTCTAGAGAAGATTGGCACATGAGTATGAGTGAACTAAATGGGAAAGGTCTACCCTTGGTACAGCACAGGTACCATTTAGCTGACTGGGACCTGGATAGAGCCAAACAAAAGAAAAGCAAATTGATCTCTCTCTCTCTCTCAAGATGGGATACATTCCTCTCCAGAACTCCAGGCTATCTGGCCTTTGGATGCCAGGACTTATACCTTTACTCCTCCAGATTCTCAGGCCTTTGGCCTTGTGCTGATAGTTATATCACTCCTTCTCTGAGACCTCTGGACTTGAACTGAGTCATACTTTGGTATCCTATGGCTCTTCAGCCTGCACATGGCCTGTGATGGGACTTCCTAGCCATCATATGAACCAAGTCCCTAATAAAAACCCTCTCATATGTCTACATTCTCTGGATCCTGTCTCTTTGGACAGCCTTAAATAATACAAGATTCTTTCAGACTAAAGTAAAATAACAAAGTATAGTAGCAAAGTTAGCTTCATAGGTAAACATAAAAGACAGTGTAATGTACTTTCTTGTTTGTAACTGTGTCTCCTGATTTAAAATACAGTTGTATACAGTGCCTGCCTGGCAAGTATGAGGTTGTGAGTTTGATTATTAGCACATACAAAAAGAATACAGTTCTATAAAGCAATAGTTAGAAATCTGTCAATGCACATAAACTGGATTTAATGATAACTGCACAAAGGAGCGGGGAGAGAATGCAGTTTATAGTAAAAAGTTTTGTCAGACTAAAATTAGATTGCTATGAATTCAAAATAGATTATCATAAGTTAAGATGATAATTACAGAATTACATAACATCTTTCTCATCTTTCATCATTTCTCCCTCTTTCTCAAACTTGGAGGACACAAGAACCAAATCTAGCTGAATAATGAGCAAAAGGAGAATAAAATAGAGAAACAAATATCAACTAGGATTGTCCTTCCCATTGCAATCCACCACTTGAGGGAGAAGGGAAGTTTAACTTAATGAGCTTTATTTTAGTGCATTTACTTGTTGTATCACCACATCTACATTATTAAATAGTGTAGGGCTTCTGTATATTTAGAAACTTTATGTGACTATTCTGTTGAACAACCAGGACTGTCTGCAACAGAACTGAGCATGTCAGTAAAGTTGCTTTTTGCTTGAAATCTACTGGGTTCCTGGACCCTCAGCTCTTGACTGTACCTAGCATATTGAAAGGGGTTATGACACTTCTGGAGGCGAACTGATCTGGCATCACAGTTTCACTCCTTAGCAGACTGTGACTAGCCTTGGTTTTCTCATTTGCAAAATAGAGAAAAAAGCACCATCTGCCAAATGGGTTGTCGTGAAGGCAGACTGAGATAATCCATACAAAGTTATGGTAGCATGCTCCCACGGCATGGTAGTTTACATACTGGGAGTGAGTACAAAGTAAATGTTAGTTATTATCAAGTTTGTTGCATCTGAAAACTTCCCCTAGGCATGTTCATGCTTCAAGTACTCTGGGCCTCAAATAAAGTTTAGCATCAAAGGCCTTTATTCTTCTCTCTGATCTGGCAAGTCACAGAAAGAGGCTGGGTTAATTGACTGGAAAGCAGACAGTGGTTTTCAGTACTGAGAGCATTTGAAGCACTGGGATTTGATACCTGTGGTTGCCTTTTCCCTAATCAGTATGGTTTTTCTCTATCTGATAGCCTTTCTGTGCGTCTTTGTGTTTTTGAGGTTATCTTGCCCTGTTCTAGTATTTGCCTTGTATCTTTCTATTTTTCCCACCTTACAGGGTGAACAACACAGAAAACAACAGAAATAATAAATCACCTGGGTATCTACAACCAACCTTCATCAGCCATTACTATATTACCTATTTTCTTCAAAGTTACCTTAAAAAAAAAGACATGATTGAAGTCTTTATGCTAGTACCTTCTCAAAGATAACCTTCACCCTGAATTTCATGTTTATTATTCACATGCATTTTTTATACTTATACTTAGTGTGTGTACATATATATGTGTATATGTAATTATATATATGCATAAAATGTATAAAGTCATTCTTCCAGTTTTAAAAGTTTATATAAATGATCTTATGTTGTCCTTATTACTTTAATGAAATACAACAACATTTAACTTTAATGAGTACATTTATGTATTTATTCTTTTGTTGACAGACATTAAGTCTTCTCCCTTTTGAAAAATTCTATTACAAACAAATCTGCAGTGAATATGCTTGTCTGTGTCCCCTTGTGTACAAGTAAAAAGAATTCATGGACTCTGTAGACTGAACATTTATTAAATAACAAGGGTCTACAGTTTATATCTAAAAGTGGAATTTTTTATGTTCATCTTCAACTATACTGATTTTTCTCACCTTGTTCTCCAAATGGATGCACAAGTTTACCCTCCCACCAGCAATGTGTGAGAATCCTTGGGCAGAGGGTATGGCTCAGTATGAGAGCACTTGCCTAGTGCCTAATAGGCCCTCAGTTTGAACACTGGCATTGCAGAAAACTAAAACAAAACCCCCTCCAATTCCTTTACAACATTGCCTATAGTCAGATACAGTATTCTAATCTCTGCCCATTTGATGAACATAGAAAGATATCTTACTGTTTTATTCACAAATGATTGCTAGTGTTGAACATATAGTTTTAAACATATGTTTTTTATTATGAAATCTTGCCCAGGCTGGCTTTGAACTTGTAATCTTCATGTTTTATTTAGTTCTAAATATTTTATGGCTTACATTATAATTTTTTGCTAACTCCTGAGTAATTTAGGAAAACATTTTGAAGTTGTAAAGCAGAGGTTTAAAAAAATTCTCTATTTTTGGCTGATCTCTAATTCATTTGCATTGTATTAAAAAATCAAATCGAGTTAAAAAATTTTTAATGTTTGTTATGTCAAAAAAAGATCAGTTTGCAAATAGGTAGACCTGTAACCAAGTGATAAGAAACCCCATCAAGCAGTTTATAAAGCATAACAGAAGTGGTATTTTGACCTTTTAAAATGATTTTGTTGTATATTAGCATTGTTTTTAAGGCAAGTAGAGCTGTGTAAGCTGATTTTTGTATAACTAATTGATTTAATTTCATTGGATTATGCTAAACAGGAAATTATGTTTTGTTTATGATTAGAGTTAGTGTCTCAAGGAAGTCATGGTGATAATTTATAGCTATGTGGTTATGGGAATTTGGTGTCTGGTATATGTGGCCTCCATTTTTATTTTACTTTTGCAATTCCCTCGATTCTTATGGTAGTCAGCTTTCCAGTCACTGAGACAATACCTGACACTCACTATTAAAGGGAAAGATGTTTAATTCGGCTCATAGTTTCCGAGAATTCAGTCTGTGGTTGGCTGTCTCCAACCACTCCAGAAGGGTTGGGAAGGATATGGGGAAGCAAAGCTACTTAGTTTATGGCAGCTAAAAAGCAGAGTAGGGGAACAGCCACAGAAGAAGTGTCCAGGAACGAGTACTCAAGGTCATGTCTCCATGACCCCCCCAAGCAATGCAGAAATGTGCTTTACTGCTCCCCAAGGCATCTCTAAGCCAGTCAAATTGACAAGTTTAATATTCACTTTTGGTCATTCTCTCATTTGAACTAAATGACCAACTCTTCAGTGCTACCATCAATTACCACATTGTTCTCTTTATGCTGTTCAGGCTGGCCTTGAACTCATTTTGTAGCCCGGGCTGGCCTTGACCTCATGGCAGCCCACCTGCCTCAGCCTCCTGAGTACTGAGATTACAGGTGTGTGCCACCATGCCCAGCTGACCATGTGTTTTCATAGGCATCCCCATTTGTCACAAACTTATCAAAGAGTTCATTCAATAATTTTTTCCATATAGTTTTTGTTCAGTCCTCATTGAGGTCATTTGTTAAGTTACTGGTTGATGATAAGCATTTAAAACTCTTGAGGGAAGGCAGTGTACAGGTAGATTATCAATGTGACTAATAAGAAGATGATATCAGCTGGGTGTGGTGGTGTAAGCTTGTAACTCCGTACTCTGGGAAACTGAGGCACAAGGATTTCAAATTTAAGACCAGTTTGGTCAACTGGATGACTTAGCAAGATCTTGTTTTAAAACAAAACCAAAAGTAAAATCAAAGAAAAAAGAAAAGAAAAGAAAAATTAAAAGAGCTATGGATGTAGTTTACTGCAAAAGTCCTGGATTCAATCCTTAGTACTACAATAATAATAATAACAATAATACTTTCAAGAGTTTGAAAAATATCCTAAAACTGAGGTCCACAAAGATCCAAGATTCAATCAACTAAATAGATCAATAGATCAATTAATTGTATTTCTGTACTCTGGTTGAATAACTTGACCTAATCTTTTAGGTCTCTTAAGGTTTGAGATTGTAGGGCTGGAGATTTAGCTCAGTAGCATAAACACCTGCCTGGCAAATGTGAGATCATGAGCTTGATCCCAAGTACCAGAAAAAAAAAAAAAGATTTCGGGTTGCACATCAGTGAGGAATAAATAAAAAAGAGGTAGTATTTTTAAAAAACAGAGTACTACTCAGTCATAAAGAAGGATAAACTGGAGACTTTTATAAGTAAATGGATGCAACTTGAGAACATATTCATTAGTGAAATAAATAAGACACACATGTAAATATTGTATTGTTTCATTAGTGTGAGAAGCTGAAAGAAAAAAATATATATAAATAGTTAAGATAGATATACTACTGATTTCTCTGAGTTCACTGAAGAGAAGGATTTGTGCTGGTATTGTTTGGACAATTGAATGCAGATGTCTTGTGCTCTGGGTGAATGATTTGGGGATGACAATGTGCAATGTATGTACCATTGTTTCCCCCTGGTTGATGTGTTTTGAAATTTTTTTTGTTTTCTTCTTTTTATCCTTGAATAAAATGGATTTAGAAAAAGAAAAAGATGTGGGGTGGCAATTCCTGATTTACTGACATAGAAACATTGTTCTTTTTTTCGATATAGGTTTTTTTTTTTTTTTTGGACTTTTTGAGAAGGGTCTCTCTATGCAGTTCAGGCTAGACTTGAGCTCATTTTGTAGCCCAGGCTGGTCTCGATCTTACAATGATCCTCCTGCCTCAGTCTCCCAAGTGCTGGGATTACAGGCATGTACCACCACATCCAGCTTCAATATAATTTTAATCAAAGGATTTCCCCTGGTTTGAATTTAAGGTGTCTGCTGATATCACCTGGTGTCCAGTGAACTTTTTGTGCTGTGGGAGCAGCAGGGCCAAAGACTGTTCATATGCGAACTGCTGTGGTGAGTTCCCTGAAGCTTTTGTTAAGCCTGCCAGCCTCATTTGTAACGTTATAAGTTTGGAAACAACAGTAGTTCAAGTTTATCAGAAACCTGTATTTGTCATGCTTTTATGAATTTCTTGTAATTTTGTATCATAGCTGCTTGCAAAAGCTTTTAAGGAAGAAAAAAGACCTTAAATGACCATGATAATTCATTTCAATACAACTGACAAGAAAATTTGGTTACTTCTGTGATATACAACCTTTTAAGATAATAACTAGAATCATAGCTGATGTAATGTGGCAGTAAGAAGGCTGACGATTTTTAGGAAGTTAATGTAATTTTTGTCATACATTATAACACATGCAATGTCTATAAATATAACCTAAAGGAGATAAACATCACTTTTTTTTTTTTTTTTTGCATTGCTGGGGATTGAACCCAGGGACTCATATATGCCACACAAGTGCTCAGCACTGATCTAAACCCCCAAGCCCTTTCCAGTTTTACTTTGAGCCAGAACCTCAAACTTGCGGTCCTGCTGGCCCAGCCTCCAAGCAAGTAGGGTGGCAGGCTTGCACCACTGTGCCTGGTTAGCATTACTTTTCTCTTGACAGTGTTTCTCATGTAATTTGACATATCAAATAAATCATCTCTCTCTATTTTTGTCTTTGTCTCTGTCCTTCTCTTTAAGGAGAGAGAACAATTTTCAGATTTCTCAGAAGCTCAGGAAAATGCTCAAGTTAGTGTGAGAGGGGAAGGACAGTATTTAGAGTTCAATTTTGGGGAAAATTGTTAAAAATTTCGAAAGATTAAAACATTTGGTTAAACATGATCATAGCCATTGTGAAATGATGTTTACTTATCCATTTAACTAATATGATAATAAAGACTTCAAAGGCAACTACAAACAGTTTCACAGTTGTTAAAAACAACAAAAACAAGCAAAAAGCTTTGGCTGTCTTACTAGAGAAGACGCTGTTCTTTTTGTATCAAAGACCTGAAGCGGAAACACAGAAATTAGTTTAACAAAACGGAATCTTTGTTTTCTAGGTAAATTACTTTAAAGGACAAAGCCAAAAGCCAAATGCTTTATAATCTTTTATGAAAGGCATATCAATAACCCCAGGACACTTTGTCAATTTATTTTATTTCTTTATTTATTTTTATTTTAAGAGAGAAAGAAAAGAAAATTTAAAAAGGCAAAATAGAAAAAACAAGAAGAAAAGTAGAACACAATTAAAAAAAATTAACATCATAAAATCGCTAGTTGATACATTACATATTGTCATCTTAACAATAGCTGTTAAAGTTACAAAGTCAGAGCATAAAAAGTGGCTAGACACTCAAACATTGACAGTACAAACTCTTCTGTTCAATGATCTAACAAAAGCTCAGTAATATGGTCATCTATACATATTGTTATGTCCTTTAGAGCACTTTTGAAACTTGGTCATTTTAGCAGAGAGAGGACAAAATTCTAGTTTTTTTTTTACATTAATATATTTTTGATATTCTGACTCAGCATGAAATTCTTATTGTAATCCAGGCATGATGGTGCACGCCTATAATCCCAGCGTTTGGGAGGCTGAGGCAGGAGAACCATTGCAAGTTTGAGAAAAGCCTGGGCTACAAAGTGAGCTCAAGACCAGCGTGAACTGTATAGCGAGACCCTGTCTCAAAAAGACAAATAAATAAATCAATACATAAATTCTTTATAGTAAATTCACTCAGTTTTAAGTAGCTTGACCACATAAGTCTCCCATTCTCTCTCTCTCTCTCTCGCTCTCTCATTTCTATGTCCACTTAGATTTTACCTTACTCTTTTCCTAATTCTCTTTCTGCAACAGTTATCCTAATTTATAAGAAAAAAGTATTTTTCCTTGATAAAAGTATTTTCTTCACACCTTGCATACTTTTCATTATTAAAATCCATCTTATTTTCTTTGTGTACATTTATATATAGCTGTTTCCCTTTACCTTTATAGTTTAGTAGTTTTGTAGCATATCTAATTATAATTTTTAACCATCAGTGGAATTTATTCTACAGAAAAAAGCAGGAAATGTACAATTGTGAACTATCCCATTGGCATTCGATATGAACACATTAGTAAATTTTATGAGTATATCATCTTATACGTTCATAGGTAAAAGCATCCATTTAGTTTAAATTCTCACTCTGGTAAACAGAGACTATTAATAGGACCATCTGTCTTTGTTAACTAATAAGAAGCTGCAGGAAAGGCAAACCTTTTATCTCTGCCCTTTTAGGATTTTTGACTGAGAATTAAATTGACATAAATCAGACTACTAATCAAAAACATATATATTTATTTAATTATATGTTTTATGTGACAAGGAAAGGACCCAAAGATGTAGTTAGGGTTGACTTAGACAAACAACTGTAAGTCTTGAAATTCCCAAGGACTTGAACTGCTTAGTTGATTGGAGAAATTACTAGGGAGATAAAGGCCAGTTTAGCAGAAAAGGGTTATTTTATACAGATTTTCTTGGCCTCAATTCTCAGTCCTTGCTGTAAGACTTATTACTTGTTTTCTAGCACAGCGAGAAAATCTTTCAGATGGAAATTTTATCTCCATTTTAAAGAAAAAAATGGAAGGTCAGAGTGGCTTTTTGTAGTTACTTTGCTTTTTGAAACTGCTATTTTCAAGTACTTTTAACTCAAAATAGTATGCTACAGTGGCATTCTTCAGCTTGGCAGCATGTTCTGAAATCCTTCAAAGCTAAGGTAAATGAGCTAATATTCAGCAATTATCATTTCAGTATTTTATGTTTCTTGGAAATGATCTAGATATTCAATGAATAGTCATCATTTAAATAGAGTTAATATAACCTTAAGAGTGTAAATTACCAAGGAAGTTCTGAAACTATTTTTGAAAGTTTGTTTATAAGCTTTTATTTTACCTGTATCTGTTTAATTTGCTTATTTTTAATTTTTTTTAAAAATTTGTTTATTTTAAACAGCTATGTTGGGTTGCTCGTAAAAATTTTGTGATTTCTCTGAGTTTACTAAAGAGAAAGATTTGTGCTCGTACTGTTCGGACAATTGAATGCAGATGTCCTGTGTTCTGGGTGAATGATTTGGGGATGAGAGTGCGCAATGTGTGTACCATTGTTACACCCTGATTGATGTGTTTTGAAATTTTGTTGTAGTTTCTTTCTCTCCTTCTCTTTCTCCTTCTCCCTCTCCTCTCCCTCCTCTTCCTCCTCCTCCTTCTCCTCTTTTTTCTCTTCCTCCTTCTCCTTCTCCTCCTTCTTCTTCCTTTTTATCCTTGAAATAAAATGGATTTGGAAAAAAATTTTTTTGCGAGACGCACACATAGTGGTGCACATCTGTATCCCAGTACCTGGAAGGTGGAGGCAGGGGGATTGCCATGAGCTACCTAGTGAGATCAACGTCAGCATAAACTACATAGGAAGACCCTGTCTCAAAAAAATAATTTTGTGATATATTAAGCAGCTAACCATCAATTTACCTTTCTTTTTGACAAGCTTTGTAGCATGAGCTTTTTTTAAACTAGTAACGTTACCAATTTTTGACCCAAACTGTGTTGCTCTTATCTCTCAGAATCATGAAGCCAATAAATGAATCTGAGCAGCTTTTGAGCAATAGATGAAAACTTATTCTTAGCCCAAGTATAGGAAAAGCAGAGAGAAGGGGCTCAAAGCAGAGACTCAACCCCTTTTGGGGGTTGGAGGTTGGGGTTAAAAAATGAGGAGGAGATATAGGTTAACAAAGGGAAAGAATATTTGTGTCTTTTCTGGGAATGGGTGGAGATTTTTCCAAGACTTTAGGTGCCATCTCTTTTTGCTCTTTTTATAGTTCTGAGTTGATTGTTTTTTGTATTCTGTTTTCCTCTAGTACCGGAGATTGAACCCAGGGCCTTTGCACTGGGCTAAATTCCCAACCATTTTTATTTTTTTATTCTGAGTCAGGGTCTCACTAAGTTGCTAAAGTGCCAAGGTTGGGCTCTACCTTGGGATCCTCCTGCCTCAGCCTCCCAGAGTGCAAGGATTACAGGTCATCAACAGGTCACATCAGTTGTCCGCTGGGAGTTATGCAGTCTTTCATCAGGGGTAATAATGAATTTAGGGGTTGTCTGGTGGTCACTCTTGCAGCCACCCTAGATCCAGCTGGTTTTGGCTAGCCCACCTGAGAGGGACTCCTGTCTTTCAGCCATCCGCTCTCAAACATAGACAAGATTACTGAGGTGGGACAGGCGGGGTAGAGATTCAGCCAGGTCACACAGGCAGTACACCAGGTAAAAATAAACCTAGGTAAAAAAAAAAAAAAAGAAAAGAAAAATTCGTGTGTCTGTATTCAATGCAGACTACTCTGAAGATATTTTTTCCTTCCTAAACCAACAGTATGTTTATTTACCAAAGTTTACTCAAGTCATGTCAATTTGAAAAACATTTGAATTGGTTGCTATTTTTCTTGAATTCTTAGGAATACTTGAAGTATAAAAGCACTTCTTTAAAAAAACTTCAGGGGCATAGTGGCAGATTCCTATAATCGCAGCACTCAGGAGGCTGAAGCAGGAGGACTGCCACAAATTTGAACGAGTGAGACCCTGACTCAAAAAATAAAGATAAATACATAAAAATAAAGAAAAACCTCTTTTACAGATTAATTTTAACAGTATTATCCAGCAGTAGAAAAATATCACTTATACAGAACATACATAGACAGGTATAAGCAGACAGATAAAAAGAGAGCTTATGGCTTGTATTCTAGAACTTGTGCCAAGTTCCAGGTACAATAATACAAAGCTCACTAATGTTTTTTTGAGACACAGTCTCACTATGTACTTCAGGCTGGCTTTGAACTTACTGTGTAGCCCATGTTGGCCTCAAACTTGCAGCAATTCTCCTCCTTCAGCCTCCCCGCTGCTGGGATTACAGATCTGTGTCACCACACCTAGCCGTCACTAATTTATGAAAAAACAGCTGGATTCGAATTTGAGATAAATTACATGTAACAGCATGCATTCACTTTAAGTGTACACTTGAGTATGCTTTGACGAATTTATACGCACCTATAACTACCTCCACAATAAAGATGAAAGCATTTTCTTCATCCCAAATGTTCCATGGGCCTCACCCAAATGTTTATCCTACCCATTCTCAAGAGTCTGAGCATTCCCGGCTGTAGTCCCTCTGTAGAGTGATCGAACCCTGGATCTTGTGCATGATAAGAAAAGAAATAGGCTCTTCAGAGTGAGTTTGGGCCAAAGAAAAGAAGTACACCTACAGCGTGAGGGTGGGCCACCAAGCCAGAGTGACCACAGTGGCAGCAACTCAATGCGAATGTCATTGCTGTGTCAGGCTGAGGACTGAGTCTAGACATCCTCTCAATAACCTGCTCAAGTTCTCGTGGTAAGTCCAAGTACTGGGCTTTGGAAACTGTTTTGTGTGTGTCTCCCTGGATCTCCTCACACTTCTTTTCTCAGCCAGGCCCTAGCTTTCTGTCTCAATTTTGTGCTTTGGAAACCTCTGTATATCAATCAAAGGAAGTAATCCCCACTCAGGAGGCTGAGGCAGACGGATCCATGTGAGTTCGAGGCTAGCCTGGGCTACCTAGTGAGTTTAAGGCCAGCCTGAACTACATAGTGAGACTTGTCTCAAAAAACCAACCAACCAACCAACCAACCAACCAACCAACCAACCAACCAAGTACCAAACAAAGCATTCCCTTGTTTTTGAGATATCCACGATTCTCTTTATTTAAGGGCTCTCCTAAGATGGATACCTTTGTGTTAAACTGAGAGTTCTGCAGAGTAACCACTGCAATTACAAATTATTACTGTAAATTTTGCTCATTTTTTCCAAAAAGACTCCAGACTCTGGTCTGTTAGTCCTGGTGGAATCCATCTTTCCCTTTGCTTTCCGTCAGATGACAAGTAGGCCTTGGGAGCCTAGCCAATACTTTGTCCTCATCTTCACTGTAGAGAAAGAAAGTGTAACTTACTGGGAAGCTCCAACAAATAAATAGTGTGCAGATATGTATAATAAAGTTAGAGAGCTCACAATGAGATTGGTGCTCGGATCTGAGAGAGATTTATGCTAGGCCTCACTGCAAGGTCTGAGTGCAATGGGCTCTGTGGTGCTGGCACCTGATTATCCTTCAGGCTTATTAGGCTTGTTCTTTGGGTCCCATTTATGACACCAAAAACAAAAACAGATGAATTTACAAATTTTTAAAAACTTACCATGCATAGTCTAGGGATGTGTCTCAGTGGCAGAATGCTTGTCCAGCATGTGAAAGGCCATGGGGTTGATCTCTAGCAAGACATACATGTAGTTTATTGTGCAGAGAAAAGGACACTTTGCAAAGTAGAAAACATCATATGGAAAGTGGTAAAAAAAAATCCTGCTCAGTAACAGTGATAGTGCTGAAGTTTATAAAGCTTCAAGTAGGCAGTATTTTTACCTTTTTTCATGATTTTTTAAGTTATACATTAACATTCTCTTAAGGAAAGCAGGGTAGTTTAAGCTGACTTGGCTAAAGTGATTGGCTTAAATGTCAGTGAATTATGCTGATATAAATCTCTAGTAATTTATGATTACAACTAGCCTATCAGGGAAATAAGGATGACTTAAATTATAGCTACATGGTTTTGGGCAGTTAGCTTTAAGGTATATTTAGACTGTGTCTTTCATTTTTATATTTCTTTAACAGTGTTAACCCAGAACAGGCCATAACATTTTTGCTTTCTTTCCTCCAGATTTCCTATATGACCTCAAATCTGATTTTTTTTTTTTTTTGTACCGGGAACCAAACTCATGACCTTGCACCTGCCAGGCAGGTGCTTGTGCCACTGGGCTAAATCCCTGTCCCCTATCTGATCAATTTTTGCAAGTGGACCACTGGGTGTGGTGGTGCATGCCTATAATCCCAGCACACAGGAGACTGAGACAGGAAGATCCCCACAAGTTTGAGGTCAAGTTGGGCTACATAGTTCAAGGCTAGCCTGAACTACACAGTTGAAGCCTTGTCTCAAAAAACAACAACAAAAAAAATTTTATCTAAATAAGTTTACTATTGATCCCTTTTTCTATATTTGGGGAGGATATTGATCTTCATTTGATCATGCTTGCTATTAACCAACATTCTTTATTTTTAACTAAATTTCCCTTCTTAATCTAGCCATCTAATAGAAGTTAAAAGTTTCTATTAATACTGTTAAAAAGTCTCCCAATGAATCGGCTATGCTGGGACTTGGGAGACCAACCAAGAAATCAACTAGCCAGCCTTTCTGGTAAGCCGTGACAGCTGCGTGGGTTCCAGCGAGAGAAAAGTCAGACAGTTCATCCCGTGAGCCTACTGGCGCTAGCGCTGAGAATCAAACACTGTCTGTCTCCGCCCCCCACCTCCCCAAGCAACCCGCTGGTTTGGAAGACAGGCTGAGTTGATAGCTGCAGGCATATAAAGCAGCTAAATGCTTGTATTGTTTGGTTGATTGTGCAGGCCTGGGGCCAGCAGTCTGCGTATCTCTTGTGAGGATGACAGGATGCAATATAGTGAACTTGGGGGATTTCCTTCTAGCTTGTCTTTGAAGTCAAATATTGTTTTCGCTTTTGTTTTGCTTTGTTCTGATTAATTGTTTTGCTTTATTCAACATTCTGTTTTGACTTGTTTTATTGTGTCTAAAGCTGTTGTTGGTTTGATTTGCTGTACCTGACAGAATGGACAACGATTGTGAAGATAGTAAGATATACTGTGGTAGCCATTGTTGTTTTCCTGGTGTTCTGCTTTGAAGGTCTGTACCAATTTTGATGCATTGTTTTGATTGGCTTTGTTCTGCCTTGTTTTGTTGGATTTTACTATCTTTAAAATAAAAAATACATGATTGTTAAAAAGTAAGCTTAAGATTTTCTAAAAGCTCCATCAATTTACATGGTTTGGAGGGTAGGTCTTTAGTAATATGGAGCTTACAATGATTAAATGTTCTTTGAGGATGTTTTGGTTAGGGAATATCTCTTTTTGTCTCCACTGAGGCTTTTTCACTTAAATTCCATTCTGTATGCTATTAATATAGATTCACCATATATCTTTACTCACTTATTTAGCCTTTCTTGTGGCTTTGTTTTACATGTTATCTCTTATTAAAAGTATAAACCCAGATTTTTGAGTCCAATCTCAAATTTTCTACATTTTAATGTGTCTGCTTCATCTATTTACTTTTATTTCTGTAACCATTGTGCCTTAGATCTAAAATGTCCTCCTAAAGTCTCAAGTGCTTAGATGGTGTCTGGCTCATGGGGCCCTGTATTCATCAATGGAGTCAACAGCAGAACATGTTGTTAAGAGGTGGCTCACTGGGATTGTGATCTGAAATAGTGAATTCTTGTCCCCACCTCCTCCCTTCTCTGTACCTCCTGGCCGTCATGTGGTGAGCAGCTCTCCTCTATCCTGCTTTTCTGCTATGCGGTTGCTGCCTTGGAGCTGCTGACTGCACCTGCTAAAACTGTGAGCCAAAAGAAACCTCTCCTCTTAACCTGCAAGTGTCAGGGCTCTTGTTCTGGCAGTGGGAAAGTGACTAACACAGTAAGATTTAGAAGGAACTTCTTTCTCCTGTTATTTTGCATTTTCTACTTATCATCTTTTTCTTTTCTTATTTTCTTTCTCCTTTTGCCTTGTTTCTGATAAAATTTCCTATGTCCTTTCTTTTTCCTCTGTTTCTTTGGAAATTACAGACATGCTTTTTTATTCTTTTGGTGAATTAGAACAATTTTTGGTACATAGTTTGTGTTTCTTTTAAATTGTGATAAAATACATATAAACTTTATCATCTTTCTTTCTTTCCTTTTTTCTTTGGTCTTTCGTCTTTCTTTCTGTAAGGGGGATCAAACTCACAACCTTGTGCTTGCCAGGCAGGTGCTTTTGCTGCCAAGTATATCCCTGGCTTTAGCCATTTTTAAATGTACAGTTCAGTTGTGTTCTGTGTACTCATATTGTGGTACAGTCTCCAGAGCTCTTTCTCTTTTTGCAAAATTGAAACTGTACACTCACTAAGCAACTGCTCACTACTTCTGCTAGCATCTGACAACTACCGTTCTGTATTTTATCCTTGTGAATTTGACCACTTTAAATATCTCACATAAGTGAAGCAAACATGATGTACAGTACTTATCTTTTTGTGACTGACTTTCTTAGCATAATGTCCTCAAGATTTATCTGGTGTTGTGCCGGGGATTTAGTTCAGCGGCATAAGCACCTGCCAGGCAAGGGTGAGGTCATGAGTTTGATTCTCCGGTACCCCCCAAAAAAGATTTATCTATGTTGCATGTGTCAGGATTTCCTTCTTTTTTAAAGCTGAAAAAATGTCGCATTGCCAGGCACGGTGGTAACACTGGTAATTTCAGCTGCTCAGAAGACTGAGGGAGGACAGCTTAATGCCAGGAATTTGAGGCCAGGCTGGGAAATAATGGCCAGATGCCATCTCAAAACAAACAAACAAACAAACAAACAAACAATAAAATCACTAAATTATAAAAAAGAAAAATATTTTATTGTATGTATTTATGGAATTTTCTTTACCAGTTCATCCATTAAGGGGCTGAGGATTTGGCTCAGCAGCATAAGTACCTGCTTGGCAAGTGTGAGGTTGTGAGTTTGATTCCTGGTACCAAAAAAAAGGAGAAACAATTCATCCATTAGTGGACACTTTCATTGCATCGGTTATGAGCAGAGGTGTACAGATGCCTTTTTAAGACCCTGCTTTCAATTCATTTCAGTGTGCACTAATCAGTGAAATTGCTGGGTTATACAGAGCACTGTATTTAGTTTTTTGAGCAAGCATCTTAATGTTGTCCATAGTGGCTGTAGTATGTTACAGACCCAACAACAGTACACAAGAGTTTCAATTTCTCTGCACCCTTCTCAATGTCTGTCATTTTCTGCCTTTTTGCTAGTTGTTGACCTAGTTGGTGTGAGGTTGTAGTCTTGTTATTGTTTTCATTTGTATTTCCCTGATTACTAATGGCTATCATCTTCTTTTATTTTATAGGCTTGTATTTTAAGTCTATAGTCTTTTTCTCAAAACTATTTTATTTCAAGGAAAAAGAGGAAAAACTAAAACAAAATTTCAAAACACTTCAATCAGGGGACAACAATGGTACACACATTGTGCATTGTCTTCCCCAAATCATTCAACCTAGAGCACAGGACATCTGCATTCAGTTGTTTGAGCAACACAGGCACAAATCTTTCTCTTGAATAAACTCAGAGAAATCAGTAGCATTACTATCTTAACTATTTTTATATGCATATACATATGGATAAGCATATGTGGTTTCTTTCAGTGTCTCATGGTGATCATCTTGTCATGTGTTTATTGGCCATTGAGATCTGTTCTTTGGAGAAATGACCTTTGCTCATTTTTAAAATCATATTGGGTTTTTGAAAATGTTAAGTTACAGGAATTCTTTTATATTTTAGATTTTAGTCCTTTATCAGATATATGGCTTGCAAACATTTTCTCCCATTCAGTGGGTTGGATTTTCACTATTGGTTGTATCCTTTGATGTACAGAATATTTTGATCTTTTTTGTTTTAGTACTGGGGATTGAATCCAGGGGTGTGCAACCATAAATTCATAGTCAACCCTTTTTATTTTTTATTTTGAGACAGGATGTCACTGCCTAGCTAAGATTCAAACTTGTGATCCTTGTGTCTCAGCCTCCCAAAGTGCTGGGATTATAGGTATGCACCACTGCACCTGGCTCCTTTTAAAAAATTTTTAATCTTAGTACATGTGTGTGGTACATATCATTTACATTTTCTTGTGAAAAGTTGGTACATGTGCATAACACATCTTAATTTTTTGTTTGTTTTGAGATAGGATCTCATGTAGTCCAGGCTGGCTTCAAAGTCATGGTGAGTCTTCTGCCTCAGCCTCCTGAGTGCTGGGATTACAGGTGTGAACCACTACGCCTAACCTTAATTCCTTTTTTCATTCCCTTCCCTTTCCCTCTTTACCCTGTCCACCATCTCTTGATTCCCTTGCTACTTTATAGTTGCAGTTAGCATTTAAATTTATTCACTTTTTGAAAGTAAATGCCATCAATTTCCAGGATTTCCCCTAGGTGATGATCCCATGACTTCCTCCTGTGGCTCCCTTGTTTTTGCTGGAGGGCATCTGTAGTAGTTTCTTAAATTATTGTCTTTTAATCCAAAATCCACCCTCTTCTTTGCTCTGTGATGCTGAGGCTGCGCTTTTGCAAACCATATTCTCCTTTTCCATCCTGACACACTGTTAGGCTCTATTAATCAGGAAACTAGAGATAATTGAAATCTGGAGGAAAGAGAGGTCACTTGTTATTACCACTGCTGCCACTGCTGCTGCTCCTCTCCTCCTTCTCCTCCACCTCCTCCACCACCTCCTCCTCCTCCTTCTCCTCCTCCTTGTTGTCTCTTTCCCCTCTCCCTCCTCTCCCTCCTCTCCCTTCCTTTCCCTCCTCCTTCCCCTCTTCTTCTTTCTTCTTTTTGGTCTTTTGAGACAGTGTCTCACTAAGCAGTTCAGGTTGGCTTCGAACTCACTATGGAGCCCGGGCTGGCCTCAAACTCCTTGAACTCATGGCAATCTTCCTGCCTTAGCTACTTGAGTACTGGGATTATTGTACCACCACACCCAGAGCTGCTTCTTATCTGCCCATGTTCACCATCAGTGTAATACCGGAGTTTTTGTTTCCCATTCATCCATGCATCTTTGGCCCCAAAGGTCACTTTTGTGGGATGCGGGTAAGGTTGTGGGTGAGGTTGTGGGAGTAGATGAAGCTGCATAACTCTACTACCCCAACAAAATGAAATTTTATATGTAAGGACTGCACCTTATTTTAAATCTAGCTGTTAAGGCTCGTGTTTAGATGTCTCCTCAAAACCGCATGCAGTCATAAGAGGGGCTTTTTCAGAGGTGGTTGGATCGAGGGCATGTGATTGATTCATGCTGCAGTGCTAGGCTTCAGGGTGCCAGAGTTAAAGGTGGGTAATTACTAACTAAATCCGTCCATTAATTCATTTGGCACTGCCCTAGTCCCAGTAGCCTAGATTCAATATAAGGGACAGAAAGTGGCTTGTCTTATACCTTGCTCACTTCTGCCCGCCATGAACTGTTTCTCCTCTATGTTCCCCCTCTGCCATGTCACCCTACCTTGGAACTGACGTTTATGGACTGACACCTCTACAAACTGTGAGCTCAAGAAACCTTTCCTCTTTTAACTTTGGATGTTGGGTATTTCATCTCAGCAGTGAAAAAAGTAACTAAGACACCAGCTTTGCTGAATTATAACCTAGATGCCATAAAATTCACACATTTAAAATATATAGCTTGGTGCTTTCACTTTATTGACAGAATTCGACCATGGCCATGACCTAACTTTAGCTCATTTTCATCTCCATGTAAAGAAACCCCACACCCACTGTGATATACTTAGCTTTGGTCTGATTTTTTAAAAGACTTTAACCAGGCAAATCTACATTTTTATCCAATTATAATGATGGCATATGTAACACTCTTTGTACTTTAAGATTCTTTACAAGAAGCCGGGCATGGTGGCTCATGCCTGTAATCCCAGCACTCGGGAAGCTGAGGCAGGAGGATTGCTGCGAGTTCGAGACCAGCCTGGGCTACAAAGTGAGCTTAAGGCCAGCCTGAACTACATAAAGAGACCCTGTCTCAAAAAGACAAAAAAAAAAAAAAAGATTCTTTACAAATATTTTCTTTCTATAGTTTTAATAATTATTTAATATTTTGCATAATATGTCACAGCATGGGCTTATTATGTGCTATATTTTGGCTGTTTTGTCTTTACGAAAATGCACACTGAGGCTTGGTCCTCAGTGTAACCGTGTTGAGAGGTGTGAGGCCTTTAAGAGTTTTGGGGAGCTGGTTGTGGAGGTGCACACCAGTCAGCCCAGAACCTGGGAGAGTTCTAGGTTTTTGGTTACAACAATAGAAAACAAACTAAGACACTGAGATTAACTGAGAAAGATGGTTATTTTTATTTAAACTAAGGCTCCATGATGCTGTCCCACCAGATTGGACTGAGAGTTTTTCTTGGCTGCAGCCTTTTGTCTCTAGATGGTTGTGTTTGGTGGGTAAGAGAAGATTTGTTGAGGACAGCAGCAGGTGATCCGGACCCTGTGACTACAACATCTCTGTGGTGACCTGCCTATGGCAGCTGATGTGGCTGAGACGAGGCCGGAGGCCGAGCTGTCCTTAGCACAGAGAAAAGCAAATGTAAACCCTTCATGTTAATCATTGTCTCTGCCCTGCCAGGCCTTGCCTCTCTTCTTTACCTTTCTCCTTCCAGGCGAGAGGTAGCTTGGACCTTAGGCACTCCCCCACCCCCAGCCCATTCCCTAGGTTTTATGTGTCTCTTGCTGGGAACAGGATCAAAGAAGATTCCTAAGAATTACTAGCGAGCGTGTATATTTTACCACATTCTTAAAGACATCAGGAGCTTTTCAGGGTCATTGATTATGCTTAAAATAAAATTTTGACTGAATTGGTACCTTCAATTGCTCAATTCTGGGGGCCACCATTCACAAAAATCACAGTTTCATAGGCACATTCTGGTGTGTGGAGTAGCCAGCACCAGCGCACTTGGCAGCCCTGAGACCTGGCCAGCTGGTATGGGCCTATAGCAGGGACACTTCAAGGAGGATAATAATCAAGTATTTGTTGTAGTCAGGGTTTACATGGGAAACAATTTAATACAGGGCACATAATTTATAGGATTATTTTATGGTAGTCACCCAAAGAGTTAAATTAAAAACAAAAAAAGTGTAGGAAATCTGTCCATACATTGAAGACCCAAAGAATCCAGCTGAGGGCCAGGATCCTGGGGCAATGTCCTGCATGAGTCCAGCTGAAGACCTAGAGCCCATGACAGTGCCTCCCGTGAGGTTAGCTGGTGGCCTAGAGCCCACGACATTGTCTCATGCAAGTCTGTTTTATGGATCTGAGCTGAGAAGGCCCAAAGGTCAGTGGTAAAAGCTAGAAAGTCTGTGCCAGGAGGATGAAGGATCTGTGCCAGTAGGCTGAGGGATCTGCACTGGAGGCAGGAAGTGACACTCTAGGAACCAGAGCTCCCCCAAAAAGTACCACAGCCATCCTCAGCGTCAATGAGGTCTCAAGCTCCTATCAGGAAAGACGCTCCTCCAGGAGAACCAATGGCAACAGGAGACCCAACAATGCCAGTTCTTCCTCTCCAGCTCTCCTTTTTATGTTGTTGGCAACAATCCCCAGGTGGGCTCTCCACACCCAGCACCACCCTGGTTCAGTTCAGCGGGGTATTACAAGCTGACCACCAGTTGTCAGTCCACCACAGTATTTATTTAGTGTCTCGTAGAATCTGTCCATCAAGCCAGTGCAGTTACTTTGACTCTTCACCAAACTGTACCCACTTCCCTCCTTTATTGAGGTCTGACTAACAAATAAAAGTTGTGGTAGAAGTTGATGGGTCTGGAGGGTTTTGTGTGTGCAGAGAACAGTTCTTTCTGTGTTGTCCAGGGTGGGTTTAAACCCATGGGCTTAAGTGTCTCAGCTGTCTCAGTACACAGTATTGTACACAGCTGTCTCAGTATCCTGAGCAGCATGTGTACAATAGTCATGCACCACTGTCCAGCTGCCACTTGATGTTCTGATGTGCATTTACACTGTGAAATAATCATGATGCTCAGGCTGATTAACGTGTTGATGAACATGTCTGTCATCTCACATAGTTACTGTGGTGAGCTCTAGTCACATTGCTGTGCTTTAGATCTCCCTAAGGTGCTCATCCTGCATAACCTGAACTCTGCACCCCTAAACTAACACCACCCTACTCCCCGTCCCTCCAGCTCCCCAGCAGCCACCACTCTGCTCGGCATCCATGAGTTTGGGGGTTTCACTGTTCACTCTGCTGTGCTGTCACCCCTGCAGCCCTCTGCGTGAGGTGTTCTTTGTCAGCGTTACAATAGTAGCATCTCGCTACTATCTGTGCCTCACCTGGCTCAGCTCTCATCTTCCTGAGCTCTCTGCCCACAGCGGTTGCTCTCCTGGGGGCCCTGTTTTCATCCCGTCCTGCACACATCTCTACCCTGAGGGCTTGTTGTACAGCACTGGTTATTTCCTCTGTCTCCCCCCAAAATGTAATTGTGTTCTCCTAGATAGTAACAGTGTTCAGTAATACTTGCTGACTTTATAGATGAAGTACTGAGGCCACTAGAGTATTTTCCCAGCTAATTGGTAGAGAAACCAGCAGCTTTCACCTTGAATCCCAAGTTCTTTTCTTGCATCACACAGGGTGTTTTTTTCTGGTCAGAATTAAAGCCTTAACTGCCAGGCATTTGTGTCATGTGTTTTATGTAACCAATACACTGAATAAGCAAATCTTACGGGATGGAGTCAGAGGGTGCATCTTTATTTTTGCCTCCCTCTCTTCTCTTCTCCAGTAGCTAGGACCATCTGTGGCTAGAAGACAGGCTCCCTTACCTCTGTTCCCCACCCCTGCACTGGCATCTGGCTCGCCAGGCTTTCTGGGTTCTTTCATGCTGATGGTGGTGAAGAAAGAAGGCAAACAGAGCAAGGACAGAGGCTGGGAGTGGGCAGTCACTTTGGGTGCAAAAGTTAAGGAGGCTCAGAAACAGAAATAAAAATGAATGTAGTTATCTATGTATTTATTGTCTTTTCGAGAGAGAGTTTCACTGCAGTTCAGGCTGGCCTTGAACTCAAGGTGAACCTCCTGCCACAGCCTCCTGAGTGCTGGGATTACAGGCATGGGCCACCATGCCAGGCCTTAATGTAGTAATTTTAAAAGTCTAAATTGATGTATAAAATTTGGGATGAAAAGAATAGCAAAGATATAAATAAAGGCTGCTCACACTATTGCTCAGTGGAACAGTGTTTTGGATCAGACCGAAGTTTGTAGGCCAGCGTATCCCTATGGGTGTGTTTATGGTAGTGGGTGAATAGACCGGGCAGCCCACCACTGCCTCTGTAGTCACATTTTTTGATTGTATAGCATGTATTTATTTTTGAAAATTTTTAATTTTAAAGATAATAAAACCCAACAAAACAAAACATAATAAGTTGAATCAAAACAAAGCAGCAAAATTGATACAGAATTTCACAGTAGGGCAATAGGGAAACAATAATGGTTACCATAGTGCCTCTTATTATCTTCACAGTAGTTGTCCATTCCATCAGATAAAGCCAACCAAACAGAATGTTGAATAAAGCAAAACAATTAATTGGAAGAAAACAGAACAGTGAGAACAATATTGGATTTCAAAAGCAACATTGGATTTCAAAAGCATAGAAGGCAATCCCCCATAACTGCTATATTGCATAATGTCATCCTCCTTATAGATGCTCAGATGCTGGCCTCAGGTCTGCAAAGTCAAACAAACAATATAAACATTCAGTTGCTTTTTTACCTCAGTTGCTATCAACTCAGCCTGTCCTCCGAACCAGCCAGCTCTTCACAGGGGAATGAGGGGCTTGGTGATTCTCAGCTCATGTGCCAGTAGGCTCACAGAAGGTGCTCGCTGCCTTACTTTTCTCTTCCTGGTCCCTGCATGGCCTGTGCAGCTTATCAGAAAGCCTGGCTAGCTGGCTTGTTGGTCGGCTCCTCCTAACCCAGCATGGCTGATTCCTGGGAGGCACTGTCTGACTTCTCTTCCTGCGACCCGCAGGGTCTGCCTCTAGAGCATTTATTAACTTTTCCACTTGCTTTATTTATTTTATTTTAAAGATAAAAAAAGAAAAAAACCAGAAAAATCAAGAAGCAAACAAACAAAAAACAACTAAAGCAAAATGACAGCAACAGCAACAACAAAAAATAACAATGGCTATAGAGGTTTTTAAAACAAGATGATAGAAATTTAACGGTGGTTGTTATATTGTGTATGATTATCTTCAAAACAGTTGCTTGGGTTACCCAATACAGGAATAAGACAAACAGTAAAATGGAACAAAACATTGCATTTCAAAAATAAGACAGAAGGAAATCTCCCACAGTTGCTATAATGCATATTGTTATTCTCCAAATAGATGCTCAGGCTACCAACTTTAGGCCTGCAAAGTCAACCAAACAATACAAGCATTAAATTTTCTTTTTAAAATTTTGGTTGCTATCACCTCAGCCTGACTTCCTCTGTTGCCCTTCTTGTCTCCCATCCTGTGCACTGGCTGGCTCATGGGAAGGTATGGTTTGGCTTCTTGATTTTCTTCCCATTCCCCCAGCTCTTTCACTTGATTTAAACTATGGGAGACTATTTGGTGGCCTCTGGATTTAATATACATGACAAGGTACTGTGGGAACGTTCTAATTTTACTAGCAGACTTGGAACGTTGCTTTCCAACTCTGGACCTGGCAGGTATTTTAAAACTTATGTTCCTCCTGTTGGATTCTTCTCAGTGTAGCTCAGTGCTAGAGCTCATGTTTAGTATGTGCAAGGCCCTGGGTTCAATCTCCAACAATCCGTCTCTATCTCTGTCTATCTATCTGTCTATCATATACCTGTATATCTTTATATTTCTATATCTGGCTAACCAAGATGATATATATGTGTGTGTATGTATGTATGTATGTGTAAGTACATGCATACATATATACTATATACCTACAAAAGACTTACAAACTTTGAAGAGCTATTTAAGGTTCATTGTAATTGGTTTTCTCTGGAAATTGAATTCTCTATGTGCAATGTCAAAGTATGGGTCAGGCATGTTTCTACATATGTAATTCACAAATGCAAAATGAGAAAGATTTAATTAAATGAGGTTTGGCGGTGTGACTGTCTTTATTCTACTGTATTAATATGATGCCAGTGTTTTGAGGGTATTACTGTGATTATGAGCCTGCCTCAGGACAAGTTTTCTGTGCTATCTCTCTATCAGCATTCCTTATAAAATGTAGGTTTAGTAGATCATAGTGTTTCCCCCTGGGACTATTGTGAAAGAATGTAGGACAGTGTAGTGCAATAAGAATTTATATGTACCATCGTTGGACTGATCTAACATTCATCTATCATGATAAATATAATTTCATCAGAGATGTTTTTGGAGCATCACGATCCCCTAACAGAATACATGATTTTTGAGGGTGAGGACTGTCTGTATCCTTCTGCTCTGTCCCAAGGGCATGGCACCGGATAGGTGCTCAGTGGTCATGTGCTCAGTGAATGGATTAGTTTACTCAATAATATGACAGGCCCAGCATCAAGCCATAAACTATCAAAGGTAAAGATGAGATTTTTACTTGTCCCGTAGCTCCTGGTTCCCTTCTGGGAGACCAGCTCACGAATGGGCAGTCCCCATCCAGGCTGGCATGCACGGTGAAAGACCTGTCTGAGTTGTGGGAATGCGGCAGAGGAGCAAGCATTCTGTCTAGGTCTGGGTGGAGGAGGTGGAGGTTCAGAGAGAGCTTCTTGGAGGAATGTTGCTTGAACTGTGTCTAAGGATAAGTCAAAGTTATTAGGTCAGAGCAGTGAAGAGGAAGAACTTGCATGTCCAGAAGGAAAGAGGTTAAAGAGTGCATTTGTGCAACTGCTAACAAGGCAGGGACACTTGTGTGTGTGTGTGTGTGTGTGTGTGTGTATGTGTGTGTGTGCGCGCGCGCGCGCGCGCGTAAGGGAGCACTCGCACCTGCCCGCTGGGGTTTCTTTGTTTTTCTCCTGCAGTTTTTGCTGAAACGACGTTTGACACCTGCCTGTTTCATTATTTGCGCCCATTCCTCTCCTTCCCCAAATCCTTGGTTGTTCTTGACGTTTGTCCCTACCTGGTTATGACCCTAAACCTCAGGTCCTTTCCTTTCTTGCCCCTACCTGGGGTGACCCCTCATTTGCGGAGACAGTATCCCTGGCACAGAGACCTTCTCTGAATCAGCCCTAAGACAATTATCCCAGAACAATGAGACTCTCTCCCATCACAAATATTTTTCCCCCAACCGAATTATTTGGTGAATTGTCTTGATTATCTTTGGGTTCAAATATATAATCTAAATATTATGTCTTTATATACCTAAACCATAGTAGCAGCGGAAAAGCAGCTAAGGATGGCACACTGCGAAGGCAATTAAAATATAACTGGGTTCCATAAAACCACCACTAATTAGCTGTCTAACTTTGGAAAGAGTTTTTTCTTACATTTGAAACAAAACTAGTACCAGGTATCCTCTAAGTTATGGTCCGGCTCCAGTTCTTGTCAAACAGAGAGGTCTTTGGCCTTGCAGGAGAAGTGGGGAGGGCACATTGTTGACGTGGCGTGGATATAAACATTGCCCCTCCTCCCACGTACACATGCACACTGAATGGGAAGAATCATCAAGGAAAAAGGCCTAACAGAAGCCCAGCCACGGGGTAGGATTAGCTCTCTCCATAAATGTTTTGACAACCGTGCGCTTGTAATTAAGTTCTTGAGCAGACTGGTTCTCACGGTGCAGCCTGAGAACCGCCTTCACTGCTCCTTCAGCTTTGCAGCTGAATGGGTCTCCACATCCCACGAGCCACCAGTTTAATTCGTCCTAAGGTCCAGAGCACTGTGACAACACGGAGACACAGAATCATCTCTCCGCAGATGTGACATCACTCTCTCTCCGTGACTCACAAGCTGGGTATTAATGATCAGTGTTTTTCTGAAGTGTAAGAAAGTACTGAGTCTGTTCATATTGAGGTTGTTGAATATCTTCCCATCTCATGTAGAGTTAATGATGCTGTTTTTCTTCAAGGGGGGGCAGTTGGTTCTGCATTTCTGTTATTGTATTTGCATGCATATGTCTCAAATAAAGTAACAATTCCAGTTTGGCAACCCCTAATTGCAGGGATTGCTAAAAAGATTATTATGCATGTTATTGCAGAGAACTCAGCACCCTATAAAGTCATGTGTCAGGAACCAGGGCATTTCTCAATTTACCACATTAATATTGCAATAAACCAACTTTCTCTGTAAACATCAGACCCAGGAGTGCTACCTACAGGGAGGAAAAAGCCTTTTTTTTCAGGAAGCTTCTTCAGAATTTTTCTTTTTGGGAAAATAGGGAAATCAGAGTACTTTTCTTATTCTTATTTTGTTTTTGACTTCTTCTTTTTTTTTTTTTGCTCATTGTTCCTTTTTCCAATTAGAAAAGTAATACGTGCTGGATATAAAAAGTTTTAAATGCATAAAAATACAAAGAAGCAGAAATAAATGAATTGAAATCCCTCTGCCTAGTCATGACCACTATTAATCTCTGGAAACTGTACATTCTTTCAGGCTTTCCCCCATGCATTAAAGAAAAATCATTATGCCCTGTTTTTTTGCACTTAATATTTTGAATAGCAATTTACCTTGTTTGAAAATTATTTGTAACTGTCATTTTAAAGGGCTAACTATTGTTTTATTCATGGAATTTGCCTAAACAGACCATGTTATTAGATGTTAAATTAATGTCTAATTTTTCACTTAAAAATACTGGATTGCTTATCTTAATGTTGAAATATTTGTGCATTTTCAGTATAGGTTACTAAGACTGGACTGAGAGGGTGAAAAAATAGACCATTTTTAAGTCCCACTGGATCCACTGAAAAAATGCTACTTAGAAAGCTTTGGATTAATTTTGATTCCTGCCACCAGCAAGGTAAGAAAGGACACATTTCACCACTCTTGTGTCAGTTTAGGACATTCATATTTTAATACACTGTTGCTAAATTGGTGGGTAGGCAAAGTGTCATATACTGTATTTGCAGTTTTAATTCTCAGTTAATTTGCTTATTAGTATTAGTGAAGTTGATCATTCTACTAAATGTTTAGCACTGAACTGCATATGCACTATTTGCATTTTTTGTGTATTGTATAGTACACTTTTGACTCGTTTTTAATATGATTCCTTTATGTCTTCATCTTTTTTTTTTTTTGAGACAGAGTCCCACTATGTACTTAAGGCTGGACTTGAACTCACTATGGAGCCCAGGCTGGCCTCAAACTTGCAGTGGTCCTCTTGCCTCAGTGCCTGGAGGCTGGGATTACAAGTGTGTGCTATTGTGCCTGGTTAATTTGACCCCTTTGTATGAACTCATTTAATCCTAAAACCATAGTATTTGCTTTAATGTTTCCCTCAAATGCTTGTTTATTATTTCAAGACTGCATTAATATTTTTAGTACCAAGAAATTTAAATATTTGATGCATTTTAATTTTTTTCCATTAAGGATATAACCCATAGCATAGAGTATGTTAGGGAAGCAATCTTCTACGAGTCAACTCCACCTGTTGTTTTCTTTTATTACTATTTTTGTTATTATTTCTTAGTGTTCAGGATGGAACCCAGAACTCTGTGCATGCTTTACCACTGAGCCCTATGCTCAACCTGTTTTTTAAAAATTATTTTTAACTTCAGAAAATCATCTACAGTTCTGAACTTAATAAAGTTTTCTAATTTTTTTGTTGCGTGTACATAAACTATTTTAAACACAAAACACACAGACAAGAGTCCTCCACCCAAGTTTGAGGCTATAACATTCATCTTAAAGAAATTAAAGATAATGGTAGACGGAGAAGTTAAAGCCAGCTTGGTATGGCGGCACAGGTCTGTAATCCTAGCAGTCTGGGAGGTTAGAGTAGGAGGATCATAAATTTAAGCTCAGCCTTGGCAATTTAGCAACTTGGTGAGACTCTGTCTCAAAATGAAAAACAAAACAAAAAAATTAAAAAAGAAAGAAAGGCAGAAAGAAAGAAAAGATAAAAAAAGGCTGGGAACACAGCTCAGTATGAAGGCTCTGGATTCAACCCTTAGTGCTACAAAGAAAAGGAGAAAGTTAGTGCTGTTTTCTGCTAGGAACCAGTTGGACTGCAAATTCCAATAGAAGCATTTGAAAGAAATGTTTGTAACTAGAGATAAGTTGCTGATTAGGCAGGGTCGAGGGTGACAGCAAGGAGGTTGGAGGATCTCTCTCCTGATCAGAGAGATAGATGAACTTTCACATTGATGTTTTCCATTCTCTTCTTTCTCTTGAGTTCCTGGAAGAAATGCACAGCAACCATGGATCCAAAGAGTGATGATAGGACAGAACTGTGGGTTGCAGGGTGCGTGCTTGCTCATTGGCAAAGGGAACTGCTAGAAACAGAAAGGTTGAGAAACTGTAGAAGGGCTTGGGGGTAGGGTGAGGTGGCTTGTCCAGAGGTAGAGACCTTGTCAGGCAGACTTCAGGCCCTGGCTTCCATTCCCTGCACTACATGGGCGCGCGCGCGCGCACACACACACACACACACACACACACACACACACGCACACATGCACGCATGCACATGGGTGGGGGAGGGTGGAACTGCCCGGAACATCTTCCCTGCAATAACCAGAAGCAGCTGGCTAAATGGAAAACTTGGCTTTGGCACAGAGCTGCATAGAAGCTCTCCAACAGTGAGCTAAGTAGTTGTGAGTCCCCCAAAATGGGGCTGATTGCTTTCATTCTACCCTTGTGGATTACTTAAATATTCACATTAGTTATACACTCAGCAAATGCACTTTTTAGTTGGGTGGTAACATTCGAGGGATGGTTAAAATATACCCTGAATGCTCCTGCTAAATGCTATCCATGAAGAGGCAGCTTGTACAGGACATGACACTGTATCCTCTTCCACCTCATTCACCAGATCTAGCACCTGAGACTTCTAGCTTTTCCCCCTAACTCAAAATGACCACGAGAGGTAAACATTTTGAACCAGTTCAGTACAGCACAACCAAAGACACTCAGTACATGTCCCATGTGGCTGAATACCCACACTCCTACACTTGAGTGTGTTCTTTTTTTTTTTTTTTTAATCGGTACCGGGGATCAAACTCACAACCACGTGCTTGCAAGGCAAGCGCTTGTGCCGCTGAGTTAAATCCCCAGCCCCTTTGAGTGTGTTCTTAAAGTTCTGTCCAATAAACCCTTCCCATGCCCGGGGTGGTGGTGGGGAGATACAAAAGGGGACTTCAGAACTGCTTCAGAAAGCAGCAAGAATTGTTGTCCTAAGGTGTGACTGAAGCAAGGGAGAGCATTTTGAGAGGGCTTAATGGCAATATGCTTTACGGTAATAAATTTAACAAATGTTTGACAATCACTGGATGTTTTGATCACACTGTATACATTCTCATAATCTCTGCTGGAAAAAGCTGAAGTGAGGACGGCTCTAACAGCTCTTACTGAGGCTGAGCCCTTGAACCTGTCTGAGCTGCGACCAGCCCAACTAAGAGGAACCACTTGGTTTGGAAAGGACTCGCTTTGTGAGCCTGACCTTCTGAAGTGACCACAGATTTCACAAGTTAACACACATGCCTGTGCAAGCATGTTTGTCGAGAGCCCTGCAGAACTTGCGTCTCGTTCTTCATCTGCAAGGGATCTGGGAAAAACACCTTGTCTTGACATGCCAGTTTCTCCAGTTGTAATATGGGCATTTGGGCTAAATCTCTTAAGTTCTTTTTAAAGCTCTGACTTTAAAACTTGGATTTTTAAAAGCCTGCAATTAGAAAGAGCTTAACAAACTGTAGCTTTTTCTTATTTTACTTAGCCACATGGAAATGACATTTTAACAGAGCCATGGAAAGCAGTCCAGCACATAGCTGTCAGCTGATTAAGATAGATACCAGGAAAAAAAAAAAAAGTAGATACCAGATAGATTAGAATGACTAGGCTGTCTTTGACTTTATGATGTTTTTCTCTTTAACTTTTATATTTTTCCTGTTTTCTTTTTAAGTTTTGGGTTATAAGAAATTTAAAATATATAAATAACCCAGCCCCTTGACTATGTCTTGTCAAAATCTTACTCAGCAAATGTCCCCTACAACTGAAACACTACTGCCACCTGGTGGCACAAAGTCTAATTGCAGGGAAAATATTAAAAGTTGATTTTTAAGTGAATGACATTAAAAAGTGGCAACAAAATTTGTGGTGTTAATTAGGCCTCTGAAATTTACATTTAACATAACATCATGGCATAAAAATTGTAATCTATTAATAACCGAGTAAGGTCTATTGAATCTGAAATTCTGTGACACTATTCATTTTTGTATCTGTGTCCTTGGAAAGGAAAAGTCCTTTTTTTTTTTTTTTTTTTTGGTGGTACTGGGGATTGAACTCATGACCTGACACTTGCCAGGCAGGTGCTTATGCCAGTGAGCTAAATCCCAGGTCCTGAAAAGTCCATTTTTAAAATTGTTTCATAGTATTTATTTATTTATTATTTTTTGAGACAGGGTCTCACTATGTAGTTCAGGCTGGCCTTGAACTCAGTAATATTCCTGCCTCAGCCTCCCAAATGCTGGGATTACAGGCATGCACCACCATGTTTGGCCATTCTTAAAACAGTTAAACAAATAGTGAATACTGATTTTCAAAAAATTACAAAATTCAAAGAAGCAGAAAGAATTCAAAAAGTCACAGTACTATCACTAGACAGAGATGTAAGTGGTATTAATTTTTTGGGCCATATTTCATACTTTTCCCATATCGTTTTTAAGGTATGAAGATAATAACATTTATATTACATCTACATACTGGATGCCTGTACATGCATCCGGGCACAGCTGCAGGTGCTTTATATATAAGCCACAGCAACCCTCACAGGCACCTAGGAGACAGAAAACTTTCTTGTCTTCATGTTACACACCAGGAAATGAAAGCACATAGAAGGCGAGTAACTGACCCAGTACTACCCATGCCTAAGCCAAGTGGGGATTGCCATTCAGTCTGCTTGAACTAGAGTTAGACTTGGACTTTAAAACTATTCTTGGACTGAGACTATAGCTCAGTAGCATAAGCACCTTCCTGGCAATCACAGGGTCCTGAGTTTGATTTCCCAGTACAAAAAAAAAAAGCTGTTATTGATGAGTTGGGCATCAAAATGAGAAATGATAGTTAAGAATCTATGTGTCCATAATGATGGGTGGATGAAAAAATGAAGGAATAAAAGGGAAATCTCGAGGGTAAAATCCTAACAAATGAAGGTGGAAGAGATGATGGAGGGAGAACCTGACCAGGTCACCAGGAAACACCAGACAAATCCAGATGAGAAACATTCTTTAGAATACCTGGGCAGTGTGGAGCAGAAATATCAAGATTATGAACAATCGAAAGCCTGAGGATTCTGCTTCTAACTTACAGAGAACAAAGACATATAGTAACTGAATTCAGGTCAATACCTGGGATTTCTTTTTCCTATAAAAAAGCCATTATTGAGGCAATCCGTAACATTCAAATATGTTTTTAAAATTAGATAATGTGATTTTATCCATGTTAATTTAATGATTATCCTCATGTTGGTAGTTATCCTATGATTATAGAGCTGAATATCTTTTTGTTTAGAGAATAAAGTAGAGAACTAGCTTAACACGTACAGGACCCTCAGTTGAGCCCCTAGCACCACACATAAACACACGTACACACACAGTTGGAGAATGCATGCTGTGGTATTTAGAGGTAAAGGGAAATCATGTCTGCAACTCACTCTCAAAGAATTTTTAAAATTTACACACATAAGCTAGGCACAGTGGTGCACATCTTTGATCCCACCTACTTGGGAGGCTGAGGCAAGGGTATCTCAAGTTCAAGTTGCCTGGGAAACTTAGTGAAACTCTGTCTCAAAATTTTGTTTAAAAAGTAGAACAGGTCTGGAGATATAGCTCAGTGACAAAGCACTTTCCTAGCAAGAACAAGGCTCTGTGTTTAATTTCTAGTACCACAAAGACAAAACAAAGATAGCATGCCACCCCCCCCCCACACACACACAGCGAGAAGTTGGAGAGGAGGGTAGGGGAGAAAGAAAGAGAAACTTTAATTTTGGGGAGAATCTGGGTAGAAGATATAAAGCAATTCTTTGCACTGTCTTTGCAACTCAAAATCTGAAGTTTTGCCAAAATGAAATTTAACAAAAGCCAAGTAATGTAAAATCATATACCTGATTGAAAGGACAGCTATGATGAAGATAACGAGATATACTATGGTACCTAATACTGCTATCCTGGTATCCTGCTGTGAAGTTCTGGACCATTTTTACTGCATTGTCTCTATTGGCTTTGTTCTGTCTTGTTCTGCTGTATTTTACTACCTTCAAAATAAAAATAAGTAAATAAATAAATAGGCAAGTGATTTCAAACTCTTCCTTCCTTAGCCATTATCAGATTGAAGAGCCTTCTACATTTTTGCTATCCATACACAATTGCATGTCTGCATTTTTGTCTATACATATGTTTCTACACATAACTTTTACAGTACACTATCCTGCTACTTCACTTTAAGTGATATATCATAAAGTCAGGTGTGGTAACTTGACAGGAGGCTTGGAAGGCGAGGGAGGAGGATTTCCAAAAATTTAAGGCTGGTCTGAATTACATAGCAAGACCCTGTCTCAAATCCCCTGACCCAAAAGATGTATCATTGACATTTTCTCATGTCGGCACATATATACGTGCCTCTAAAGCCTCTTTTATTATATCTTAAGTCTGGATGTAGTACAGTTTATTTAATAATCTTCCTGTTGATGAACATGTAGATTGTTCCCTCTTTTTTTCTATAAAAACTGCAATTGACCATTTTTGTGTAACTATCTTTATAGTTTAGACATATGGAATTCCTCAGTCAAAGGATAATCATATTTAATCTACTGATAAATATTGCGGAGGCCACTTGAGATAGCAAGGAGCGTTCGTTTATGAGGACTTCCAGAACTGTGTGTCCGGAATGAGTGCGAACAAGGGTAGGACCAGGCTGCAGGTCACAGAGCGACTCACAGGCCCCGGAGCTGCTCACAGCTGCGCCCTGCCGGCTGGCGTGGACCCGGGACCACTGCGCGGTGTTCCCAGAGAAGACCCCCGGTGTGTTCCCCAGGGCAAGCTGGTACATGACCCGCAGTCTCTTAAGGGCTCATTGTTAACCCGAGGGTTATGCCAGTTCTGTTAAGTGCTCCTAATTACCTGCATGTTTACTGGTGTGTTTAAGATTCCAGCTACTAATTATTGTGACTCTTGGGTCACTAATCTTCTTTCTACTTTACTTGCTTTTCTTTACAATTTCCTTGTCTTTTATTGACAATGGATTTAATAAAATCAGACATACACTTGTGAGGAAATACTGGAAATACCAAGAAATGCTTAATTTAATGAGAGACTGTAACAATGATTTATTTAGTTAGACCACCCACAATCCTTCCTAAAAACATTTATTCTTGTTGCTGGCTTTTCCCCTGCAATGGGTATGTTAGTCTCCAAAGAGGAATATGTGTGTAAGGGGAGGACCAGAAAGAGTTATCCCCACGAACTAGAGCTTGGGGATTGCTTTCAAGTCAATTTTGTAAGCTAGGATATTGGAAATATAAAAATAAGTAGGAGGTTATGGATAATAATAATGTACTGTGTGTTCCAAAAAACTGGACAGAGCGCCTTTGGCATTTGTACATTTCGACTTTCATGCATGCAGATAACATGTTCTGCTCACATCTAATCCTCCCTGTATTCTCACTTCCCCCTTCCCCATCCTGCCTCTCTTGGTCCTTTCCTCTTGTTGAATAATAATCACATCCCTTCTCCTGAAGAAAGGACTTTTAGTGTTTTCAACAAAAAGAAGGGATACATGTTTGAGGGGACAGACAGCCTTACTCCAAAACTGGTTGCACTGGTGTGTTCCTGTAGTACAAGCACTTGACAGGCGAAGGCAGGGAGGTCACTTGAGCCTGGGAGTTCCAGGCCAGCCTGGTAACATAGTGAGATGCTAGCTCAAAAAACCAAGTGAATAATAAGTACAGTGAGTAGATATGTGTATCCTGATTTGAACATTGCGTACCAAATACGTGTATCAAAACATCACATAGCATGCTATAGTGTGTACAATTTTTGCATTAGACTAAAAACATATTTTTTTAAGGAACAGAAGGTTAAAACATGTAAATATTCAGCTGGCATCAGATTCACTATTATGTGACTCTAAAACAATGATGGGAAAGATCCAAAGGTCATTTTCATATACCAGCCTCCATTCCAAGCCTGGGCTAGGTATAGGGATGTCAGTGAACAAGTCAGGGCTTTTGCCTTTGAATAACTCACATTTTTACGAGTACAGAACCAACATATGCATGAGGGCCGTATCCTATTGGCATATACTGGATATAGAGGTGGAGTAGCATGGGAACAGAGAAGAGGGAGTCATTAATTTTGACTCATGGTGCCGTGGAGGTTTCAGCGGGCATGTGATCTTTGGGCGGAGCATGGAAGGATAACGAGGAGTTGGCTATGTTTATGAGATATGCGGAAGATATTTCTAGCAAAGTGGGAAATGAATTGCATAGGTACAGACAAAAAAGGCTGTATGTGGATCCGTGGCACACTTGCAAACTCTGAGAACTGCGCAGGTGAGTGTAAAACTTCAGCTGGGCATGCTAGTGCATGCCTGTTATCCCAGCACTTGGGAGGCCGAGGCAGGAGGATTGCCACAAGTTTGAAGTCAGCCTGGCCTACATATTGAGTTCAAGGGCAGCCTGAACTACACAGTGAGACCATCTTCAAAAATAAAAGAAACTCAACTCAATCCATCTCTAGGTAGTAGGCCTCACTTTTTCATGTGTATGCATGCCATCTACGGGACTTGTTACCTTTTAGGCTCTGATTCTGAAGGCCTGGGTTAACCTGCTATTCTGAACCTCTAAAAAGCTCCCTGGGGGTCCGTGAACCACACTAGCAGTAGGAAGGCTGTAAGCAACATAACCTGTTATTTCAGCTGGTCTGCTGGCTGGGGCAACCTCAGAACACGATGGAGAGGGCAGATGTGCCTCTAGCTGTGAGCAAGTGGATAGCATTTGAATACTCTTCTGTGGGGACCGTGGCGTTTCAGGAACAGATGTTGCATTGTACCTGCACCAGCCAGGGGTGTAAATAGAGGGTGACTCACACTGGAAGTCACCTACCTTGGTGAGTTGGGAGCCAGAGCTGCAGGAGAAGTGAGGCAGAGGGTCAGCTTGCTGTACCTGTGAGTCAGGGAGCCATGCAGAAGGAAAGTCCTTCATTTAGGGCTCTGGCAGAGGAGGGAAGGAAAGCAGGAGACATGGCATTGCCACAAGGTTAAACTGGGTGGGCTTCTTGAAAATAGGAATAATTGGGGAAATATAACCCAATCCACCATTTGAACTATTTGAGGATGCTTTTTCAGATGTTTCTCTTTTCTTTCCTTCCCCATTTCATTCTTGTAATGAGGGCTAAATCCAGGACCTTGCTAGGCAGCTAGGCAAGCACTCTACCACTGAGCTGCATCCCTAACCCTAGCTGTTTAATTTTTAGCGAGAAAATACCTATATCACTTAAGATGCTCTGATTTTAATTCATGATATTGTATTTTCTAAAAAGTAACTGTTTTTGGTCATAAAAGTAAGACTTGCACTTTTGGGGGGAAGGGTTCTGGGCACTGAGTTACATCCCCAGCCTTTAGAATAAAATTTTTTTTTTTAGTACTGGGGATCCAACTCATGACCTTGTGCTTTCCAGGCAGCTGTTTATACCACTGAGCTACATCCCAGCCCTAAACATTTTTTTTAAATTAAAAAAGCAATTTAAGTTGCCTAAACTGGTCTGGAACATGTATTCTCCTGCTTCAGCCTACCAGTGTGCACCACCGTGTCTGGCATGACTTGCTCTTTGTAAAACATCTGACAGTAAATGCCATTCGGGGGCAGTCATAGGTGAACAGATGGTCTGGGCTTGTTTTCTCTTTTTCCCATTTTCCATGCATCACCCAGTTGCTCTGCTCACAGTGCTGACACCAGCAAGGGTCTGGAGATGTGGTCGACAGGAGCTGAGGCCTCCACGTGAGATCCCAAAGCTTTCCTTCACTTTCACCGCCCTGCTGTTTATGCTGCGTGTGAAAAGCAGTGGGGAAGAGTTTGGAAGACTAACAAAGGAGGGAGAAAGGTTAAGTGATTTTTTTATTTTATTTTTTTACCCAAGAGGGGTAGTACCAGGCCTTCCTTCTCCTGCTGATGTTCACAGCTCACTCAGATGACTGGAGCTGACCACATGGCTGTGATTTAGCACAAGACACTGGGATCATTTTATTGCTTCTGTGTCTCCAGATGTGCCCCATGCAGTGACCATTACAGACACGAGATCACGGGAGACCGTACTAAATGAGGATGAGCAGTTGTTCATGCTGAGGACTCGCCAGACAGGCGTGAGCTTGAGCAGAGACTGGAGGAGAGCAGGTTATGAGGACACCACGGTGGAGTCTGCTAGAGACATCTTTGATGTGTTTGTTCCTCGCACAAGATCAGAGCCTGGGTCATCTGGATGCCTGTATCTCGTGATTTAGTAAGTAAGGAAACTTCTTGGAGCTCTCTGAAAAATTTTCAGTTGCTCAAGTGAGCCTGAAATTTGTGACTCTCCCGCCTCAGCCCATGTGAGCACTGGCATTCCAAGTTACGCCATCACATCTGCACGATTTGTTCTTTGTAGAACATTTGACAGTAAATGACACTTGGGGGTGGTTGTAATTGAATAGATCATCTGCGGAATTGAAATTTCTACTTTCAATTGTGGCTCCATTAGAATCCCAGAAGCCAGATCTTCATCTGGAAGAGCTTGTTGGGAATGCAGAGCCTGGACTTGTGACGCTGGGCTGAGCCTGCCCTCTGAGGGTTATGATGTAGGTCATAGATTAACTTAAACTAGTTTAATCTGAGATTGCCAAGGGACTTTGTGCTCTACTAGGCCGTATGACTGTTTGTTCTGGAGGAAGTTTTACAAAGGCATTGTGTTAAAGGAGATCAATGCAGGACCTTGAGGCTCAGTGGGATGCTGCTGGGACAACACCAGATACTCCGCTAAGAAGTGTCCAGAGGAATGGGAAACATGAAGGCCAGGCATAGCCAAATATGGTCACTGGGACAGTTAAACAATTAAGTTCTCGTTTATCTGTACTTTACCCTTCCCATATCCCATTTCTGCTCTTTGTAAAGAAAAGACTGTAATAAAAAAAAAAAACAGAGAAAATTGTAATCAAGGCTTCAGGCCCAGAGGCTGTAGCCCTCCCCATCCCATAACTTGGTCTCTCTTGTTTTCTTTTCATCTCCTGCACCTCATTTTTGGGATCTGTCTCCTCATAGAAACCAGCATTATGGTTTCTGTGGATTCACACTGATTGACCAGATACTCTGTGAAAAAGAGTCAGTGCAGATCTTGCACCACGAGGAAAGAAAGGAACATTTTTATTCCTACTGGTTTTCCACCAAGAGCTAAATGCAAGTAAGGGAAGCAGTTTGCATAAAGGAAAGCTCAGAGCCACCGCGCCTTGACTGGGTGTGATAGGTGTATTTCTGAAAGGATGTGCAGTGTGCAGTGATCTCCCTTGTCTGCACTTTCCCCTTCTGTGGTTTCAGTTAGCCGCCATCAAATGGGGTCTGAAAATACTACATGGAAAGTTCCAGAAATATATGATTCACACTTTAATGTGACTTATGGTCTATTGTTACGATCATTTTATTATTAGTTATGGTTGCTAATCTCTTACTGTGCCTAGTTGGAAGTTAAACTCCATCACAGGTATTTATGCAGCAGAAAAAGCACAGTCACATGGCATTTGCTAAGGTCCAAGGTTTCAGGCATCCACAGGAGTCTTGGAATGTATTCCCATGGATAAGGGGGACTACTGCACAAATCTCATTTCTCTGAGTTCATCTTTAGTTTTCTTTTACTTAAATCCTAGCACGTCATAGGTACGTTTTGTTTTCGTTTTTTGAAACAAGGTCTTGTTATGTAGTTCAGGCTGTTCCTGAACTCACTATGTAGCCCAGGCTGGCCTTGAGCTCATGGAGATCCTCCTACCTCTCGAGTGCTGGCATTACAAGTGTACACCACCAAGCTGGGGTCATCATACGTACTTTGATGCTCAGATGGTGGAACTTTGCTCCCATAGGTATTTTTCAGCTCCACCTCCTTCTTTGCCCAGAATCCAACAGCCTGTATGAGATTAAACAAGAGCCCTGAGGACTGATGTAGTGATTGAGAAAAAACAACAAAAACCAAACCAGAGCCCTGAGGACTGATGTGGTGAATGAGAAAAAACAACAATAAAAACCAAACAAGAGCCCTGAGGACCATGTGCCTGGGCTCACTTGGGGGCTTGCAGCTGTACCACAGACTCTGCTCTTTGGCTGGTTCCCTGGATGACCTGTGAGTTGGGTGGAGATTCAGAGTGACCCAGCCCCAGTCCTCCCCATCAGGGTAGCCCTCTTGCTGGGGGGTGGCCACCTGCCTGGCTGGCTTCCCTGTTGCTGACCGGAACCCAGGAGACATTCTCAGTTGGAGCTTATGTTCCAGTCCCCTCAGTTCCTGCCTAAATTTGTGACCACAGCAGGTAAAATGCACACTCACTCTGAAAGATGGGAAATCCAAGCTTCAGTCCCTGACAGCCATCTCTCCTGAGTTGCACGTTCCCTTTCTCTCCTTGCCCTTGTCCCCGGCTCCTACACACATGTCCATTTCCTTCATGAACCCCTCCCTTTGGACTGTGTTGTCTTGTATTTTACTTTCGTGTCACAGAATGCTGGGGAACAAAGAAGAGGAAATCAGATGTCGTACGGCTTAGCAAGGAATGGCTTGCGATAGAAAGCAGAACCCCTCCAGGCCTGCTGGTCTCTTCCTCAGAACATATTTTCATATCTTCTCTCAGTTTCTGACAGTAGGAATTATGGGCACTGGAATTGGATCTCTGGTGACTTCAGAGAAGTACTTCTCATGACACCAAGCAGGCCACGGACAGACAGACACCCAGGTCTGGACTGTCCCATGGCCTTGGCTGCTGAGGTCCCAAGACAAGTGTGAAGACTATACAGTCAGCAGCAGAGCCAGGGAGGAGACAGTAAGCAGAAAAGTGGGCCTTTGGGAAGGAGTCCTGCTACAGTGGAGCAGGCCACAGGCTTCTGTGTCCTGGAGGAACACAGTATCTCAGCCCTCCCCTCCTGGGGGCAGCCGTGTAGAAACAGCGTTCCCATGATTTTTTAAAAAATGCAATCTAGATATCTGGATTTTGTGGAAGATACCTCAATTTAAAAATATTAGTATCAAATTCCTGGTTTTAAATACATCTTGTGGGCCAGTCTTTTTCATGGAGCAAATATGGACTATGGGCAACTAGTTATGATGTTTGGGTTCATTGTGTTCCCTCTGATTAGGCTTTTCCTACTCAGCTTCTGCTGCCTTTCTGTCCTTTCTGTTTTGTTCCTGTGTTCCCAGACTCTCCTTGCTTTTATCTCTTGCACCCCAACTTCTATAAATCCTAATCCAGGGTCCCCCCTAGCTGCCTACTCCATTTCCTCTTGGTCTGCTGCGACGCCTCCCAGGATGTGGCTCTGCCTGTTGCCAATGACTGCAGCCTTTGTATGAGAGAACTCGATGGGCGGGCTGAGGGGCTTCCAGCTGACACATGAAGTGACCAACTTCAAACCAAGCGGTACCTTGGCAGGGTGTCTTCCAGAACTCCAGGGTGACCAGCCTTACATGTCATGCCACTCCATTTCCTTCTTTCTTTTGAGCAGAGATGGCTAAACATTGTAGAATGTGTACCTGTGTGAAATGGAAATTTAAAAAGGGTGACATTATTTGTATGAGTCAACTCAACTGGGTCACAGGGTGCCCAGATATTTAGCTAAATATTTCTTGGTATGTCTATAATGTCTGTATTTTGAGGAAAGTGATTAGTTTGTTTGTTTGGTTTGGTTTTTTATTTTTTGTTTTGAGACAGGATTTTGTTATGTAGCCCTCACTGGTCTTGAACTCAAGCAGAGATTAGCGTCTAAATCAGCGGACTTGGGAAATGGGTGGCGATATCCAGTCTGTTGGGGACTTGAAGAGAAAAAAAAAGGTAGAGAAAGGAGGGACCCCTTCTCCCCACAAGGGCTTGAGCTAGGCCATCCCATATCATCTTTATTTCTGGACTGTTATTTATGCCTATGGGTCACCTGGGCACTCAGACTTTTGGACTCAGACTGAGTGAGTCTGAGTTTAGCCTGTGCACGACAGATGTGGGCACTTGGTAGCTGCCATCACTGTGTAAGCTAATCCTTCGAAGTGTCTGTTTATGTGTGTGCTGTTAGTTGTGTTTCTCTGTAGAAACCTGACTAGTGCAGTAGCCCTATGCATAAGAAAATTCTGAGGATGTACAAACTTTTATTTATATTTACTTATAAATTATATATGCATGATTTATCGTATTTTTTTATTATGTATAAGATGTGCGTATCTTCAAAATGGAAACTTAAAACAGATGCTATTAATAATAAACAGAGCTTCTGCTGTTTCTGTCCCATGCTTTGGTGGGTTGTCTAGCACCACACCTGGCCCATTTGCCTGGTTTCCTCCATTCTTGCCCTGCAAGTTGGAGAATGTGGGTTTCTGTAATGGCGCTGTCGCTGAGAGGGGGTCAAGCAGCAGGAGACTTGCTAGCAGGTCTCAACTCTTTTGCTGGCTTGTGAATTGAGGCGAGTCCCACGGTGCTGGATCTCTGGGCACTGACTCTGTGCTCCTACTCAGATGCTTCCCTCAGATCCAGGCCTGCAGGATCTCGGAGGTGTAACATAGATGAAGCTGTCTGTTCCTGGGTCTGACTTTAAAGGCTGCTTTCATGATTCTCACTGTTCTGCCTCAAACCAGTCCCTCTTAGTTCCTGTCTGGACCACTGAGGTGCCCCCTGGATTCATCTCCCTTCCACTTTTCTTAGCTCCTTCTATTCACCCTCAGCATGTCTGCTTTAAGGTTCTTTTTAAAATTATGGATCCAGTTATTTCATCATCCTGTTCTGCTGTGCCCCTTCAATAGTCCCCATTTTCTTTAGGGTGATATCTAAATTCAGAATGGCCCACGAGGCCCCATCTCACCAGCCCCATATCATTCTCACTCTGCCCAAATAAGATTCATGCTCTTGCTACAGTCAACATCTTATTCTTGTTTATCAATATGCTATGTTCAATGCCACACCTGTGTCAAATTATTATCTCAACCTGAAATGTCCTTTCCCTACTTATGACCCTTTTTGCTTTTTTTCTTTAGCTATGTTACCTTATTTTTATATCACATGAAATAGGATAGAAAATTCAGAAAGTGTACAAAAGAAAATTGTCTTAGTGTGTTTTCTGTTGCTATAACAAAATATCCAGAATTGAATAATTTATAAATAGAAATGTATTGGCAAAAGCGAAAAAGAAGTTCAATATTATTCTTATTCATTTAGTTGCTAACATTGTTCCAGCCTTGGTCATTAGGAACTTTTTCAGGTTGAACAAGTCTTCATCCTTTTAACAAGTCCTACATCTTTTTTAAGGGGGAGAGAACTCTCTTACTTTCTGGTAACTTTTTCTTATTTCTTTCAGCCCTGGAATCTACTATTAGTTCAAAGAGCCATCATTCCTTTAGTTAGAGAATGGTTTTTGGAAATGATTTTGGAAATGGCTAAGTAGTATTCTGTAATCAGAGGATGTGGATGTTAGTAATGTCTCAATGTTCATATTGCCTGATTCTTTTTAAGTAAGACTGAACTAAACAGACCGTCATGAACAGTTTTCCAGTTTTACTAAATCCCATAGTAATTGAAATAAGTTATTGTTCATTTACGTCTCTTCCTTATTTTCTCTACTCCTTTTGTTTACCATTTCTTTTCCTTTTTTAACTTTCTCTTGTAATGCACTGAAAAAATATACTTCATTTATTCTCTAATCAAAGTTAGTATAGACATTCCATTTATTCAGTAAGGTTTAGTGAGGCCAACTGTTAGGTGGCACAGCAATCCTTTTTTAGTTATTATGTGTAAAGAATTTCTTTTTCCATTTTCTCATTTTCAATCTACTGATATCTTTGGACCCAAAGTGAGTCTTTTGTACATAGCATATAGATGGACATGTGTTTTTATCAATTCTTTTAGTCTCTGTCTTTCTTTGGGGGAAATTTTATCCATTTACATGTGAAGTAATTGCTTGAATGAAGAGATTTGTTTATCATTTTGCTTTTTTTTAATACCTTGTGTTTTTTTGTTCCTCATTTTGTATAATACAGCCTTGGGGTTAGTTGAACTTTTTGAAGTGAACTCTTATTTCTTTGTATATTCCATAGATATTTTCTCATGTTTACCATGGGGTTTACATTTAACATTCTAAAATTCTAACACTGTAATTTGAAGTTATACTGGCTTAATTATAATAACATAAAAAATGCTTCTTTATATCTCTGTCCTAACCTCTTTTGGTTGTTGATATTACAGAATTATATATTTATACACTGTGTGCTTCCCTAACATGACTAATTCTTTTAGTGCCTTACATAGAAAACAAAATGTAAAGTTTCAAACGAGAGTTACATTAATGGTAGCTTTCAGCTAGTGTAGATGGAATGGTCTGCATGACATTTGTAAAACATAAACACAGAAAATTCTCAAATAGATACTACAGATTGAAACCAGGTCCTCATGCATGTTAAGCACATGCTCTGCCCTGAACATTTTTTTCATGCATTTCTTATTTGTACTTTTTCTACTAAGAAGTATCTATTCATTTTAGATGCCCATTTTTGGATTGAGTCTTTAAATGTGTGTGTGTGTGGGGCATCTGATTTTTAAATTTTTTTTATATATTATAGATATATCCTACACATGTATAAATATCACATTGTCTCACTAATGTGAGAAGCTGAAAGAAACAAGTTATAAATGTATAATTTATACACAATGTATAAAATATATGCATATTTACATATATATAAAAGATAGTTAAATTACTGATTTCTCTGAGTTCATTGAAGAGAAGGATTTGTGCTGGTATTGTTTGGACAATTGAAGGCAGATGTCTTGTGCTCTGGGTGATTGATTTGGGGATGGCAATGTGCAGTGTATGTACCATTGTTGCCCCTTGGTGGTTGTGTTTTGAAATTTTTTTTCTCTTTGAAATAAAATGGATTTGAAAAAAAAAGATGTGAGTCCTCTGTGAAGAACAACTGGCTAAGATTTTTTTCCACTCTGTGGGTTTTCTTTCCACTGTTAATGATTTCTTTTGCTGTGCAAAAGGCTTTAATGAGATCCCAGTTGTTGATTCATTCATCTTTTTTTTTTTTTTTTTTGTACTGGGAATTGAACTCATGACCTTGCACTTGCCAGGCAGGTGCTTGTGCCACTGAGCTAAACCCCTGGTCCCTCAGTGTTGATTCTTTGTAATATTTGCCATGTAATCAGGGTTTTGTGAAGTCTGCCCAACCTATGTCTTAAAGAATTTTACCTATTCTTTCTTCTAGCAGATTTAGTGTTTGTTTTAATATTTAGATTTTTTGATCCATTTTGATTTTAGTTTAGTGTGTGGTGATAAATGGATCTAGGTTTAGTTTTTGGCATGAGGAAATCCAGTTTTCCCAGCACCATTTATTAAAATGGTTTTCTTCCAGTAAATATGTTTGGCAAAATAAGATGGCTGAGTGTGTTTGAGGTTGTTTCTGCCTCTTGCAATCTGTTCCATTGATCCTCAGGTCTATTTTTTTTGCCAGTACCATGCTGTTTTTATCACAGTAGCTCTATAGTATAGTTATGAGTCAAGGATTATGATGCTTCCTGCTTTGCCTTTGTTGCCCAGAATTGGTTTTGTCATTCTAGTCTCTTCTGGTTCCAAATGAATTTCAGGCATGTTTTCTCTAGTTTGTGAGGTATGTTAATGGTATTTTGATTTGGATTGCATTATAGCAATTTTGGGAATATGATAATTTTTACTATGTTGGTTCTTCCTACCCAAGTGCAAGTGATATCTTCCCATTTTCTGATATCTCTTTGATCTCCTTTTTTAGAGTACTGTAGTTTTCAATGTAGAGATCTTTTACTTCCCTGGTTAGATTGATTCTTAAGAAGTTAATTTTTTTAATGCCCTTATGAAAGGTATGGTTTCCCTAATTTCTCTCTCAGTGAGTTCATTATTTGTGTTCATTATTTCTGACTGAATCTGGTTATTAAATCTAGAAGTCTTTTGGTAAAGTTTTTGAGGTCTTCTATGTGGAGTATCATGTCATCTGCAAATAATGGTAACTTAAATTCTTCCTTTCCTATCTTTATTCCTTTTCTTTTACCTAATTGTGCTGGCTAATGTTTCCAAAACTATATTGAATAGGAGTGGTGACACTAGACATCCTTGTCTTGTTCCTGATTTTAGACAAAAAGCATTCTTTTTTTTTTTTTTGGTCTATTTAATATGATGTTGGCCATGGGTTTGTCATAGATGGCTTTTATCCAATATTCTTAGGGTTTTTTTTTTTATCTTGAATGAGTATTGAAATTTGCCAAACGCTTTTTCTGAGGTGATCACGTGATTTTGTTCTTGGTTTTGTAAATATGGTGTATTGCATTTATTGATTTGCACATGTTGAATCAACCCTGAAACCCTGGGATTAATCCTACTTGGTTAAAAACTTACCAACAAAGAAAAGTCCAGGTCCTGATGGATTCACTGCTGGATTTTACAAAAAATTTAGAGACTATCTAATGCCATTACTCACCAAATTCTTTAAAGAAATTGAAAGAGAAATAATACTCTCAAAGTCATTCGTGGAAGCAAGTATTACCTTGATACCAAAATCAGAGAAGGACCAGATCAAAGAGGACTACCAGCCAATCTACCCAATGAACACAGATGTAAAAATCCTCAATAAGATATTGGCAAACAGAATGCAGCAAATCATTAAAAAGATTACACACCATGACCAAGACTTTTTCTAATAGCATATTCAACAACTGTGACCATGACAATGCTGGAGCACATGAGGGTTGGCTTGTCATAGTGCCAATGGGCACCTTCCTCACAGCAGCAAATCATCTGCATTGGCACCCTGCTCCAGGGTCCAATGAACATCTTCCAAATGGTTAATCTTTCCCTTCACACATATGGGAGTCTATTTATTGAAATCATCTTTTATAACATGTAGTGGTTTCATCAATTTCCTCATAAATTTCCTCATGTGCTTAGCATGCACAAGGCCGTCATGATTTCAAGGCAGGTGCTTACACTATTGAGCTAAATTCCCAGATGATTTCATAGTAAATCTCACTAGAGTTAGGACCACAATAATTTGCCAGCTAGGGAACTCTGGCAAGTTACTTTTAACTGTAGTTCTCAAAGTATGGTCCCCAGACCAGTAGCAGGAGCAAGCCTTGGAAACCTAGTATATATTCAAATTTTTGGGCAGAAACCTTAAGAATAAAAACCCAAGGGGTGGGGCCTAGCCATTTGTGTCCAATATAGCTTCAAGATGATTCTGAGAAACACTAAAGCTTGTGAAATACTGCATTCAGCAATGTTTCTTAACCTTGCTTGTGTAGTAGGGACACCTAAGAAGCTTCTCAAAAAATACCAGGGTCTTTACTCTTTTTCCTATCCTGAAGCAATTCCAATTGGTGTCAAAGGGAACAGGGACAGCAGTCTTTCAGCCTCCCCCATGTAGTTCTAATGCACAGTCAGAGTTGGTACCCATAGCTGCAAACTTAAATTCATGTACACAAGGGAGGAAAATGATACTTAATCTCACAGGGCTGTTGAAGGGATTGAGTTAAGTACAGTTCCTAGCAAATGGTAAAACGCTTGACAAATGATAGTTATTGTCACAGTAATCCTCAGACTTAGAGATCAGAGCTCCATCATCAGGCCATGAAAGGACCCTGGCTCAGAACTGATTGCTCATTCAGGGTGTGATGCTGAGTTTGCTATGCTATTATAGCTCTCACCAACCTGAGGCCTTATGGGTGCTGGTGGGTCTTTGCAGTGCTATCAGCTTTACACTTTTCTCTGTGCTTGTGAAAAATGCTACATATAATGTGGTGATCGAAGTATGGGTTTTGAAATCAGCTGCTTGAATGTAAAACCTCTGTCTAGACACTTGTGGCTAGTGCTTTTGGGCACAAAATCAAACCTCAGACTTATCTGTAAAACAGCGACATTTACCGTGGCAGGGAGTTGTAAGATAGGGCCTACCAAGCACAATGTGATAAGTGCTTAAAAAATGTTGACATACTTGCATTCACTGCTTCTGAAGTCATTCTTTATGCTACAAGTCACATTTCTATCTCTAACTCTCCTCTAAAATATTTATATTATTTGTTACTAGTTTGGTGTTTAAAGCAATGGTCAGTTCTCATGGATATTCTGAAACTGGACTTCTGTTTAGATAAACCTCTCACTAAGATTTGCATATCTGTTGAAAAGACCACTTTTATTCTAAACTCAAAGACCAATGAACGGTCTTTCAGGTTTTGGGGAAGATGATTTTGTGCTGAGCACCAACTTAGACTGTCTTGTGGAGACAATCTTAGAAGCAGCCCATGCATTCTGCATCTGGGACACAGAATGCACTCCCACAGATGACTATTTTCTCTCAGAAACACATTCTTCACTTGGCTTAACTCTATTTTCTGCTTTAAGATAAACCTATACTATTGCCAGATCTCCAAAAAACAAAAAACAAAAACTGCCTCACAGGACTTTCTTTGGCTGGTCCTCATGCCAATGGAATGACCTCTCCATTCGTTGCCTGTGTGTCATTTAAAAAGCATTTCACTGTTTTAAATTCAACATGTTTTTCTAGTTATCTCAGTATCTAGGCTTTTATTATTTGTTTTATCTAAGCCTTCTTGAATGTATCACTTTGTTTTGGTGACTGTTCTTTTAAAAATTGCTTTTGAACTTTCCTTGAGTGCTTAAAGACTTTTAAAACGGTTGGTAGGTTAAAAGATGTTTTAGACTATGTATTGCTCTTGCAGTTTGTTCTCAGTTCTAAATCTCTAATATGAAGGCACTTAGGAGCTTTGGGGAAAAAGTGTGAGCAAAGAGGGGTGGGTTGAAGAAAGTGGAATTTTAAATTTTATTTATTTATTTGGTACCGGGGATCGAACTCATGACTTTGTGCTTGCCAGGCAGGGGCTTACGCTGCTGAGATAAATCCTCAGCAATTTTGCTTTCTTCTTTTTGGAAGATGCATTGTAAATAAAAGCACTGTACTTGTACATACATATATACAGACATGTCTGTATGTTGTAGTTTTAAAAAATGAGTTTCTGTAGTACATAATTACATAAAAAGTATCTCCCATCTATGTCTTCCTCCAGAACCTATAATCCTGCATGTAAAGTGTTTTTATTCAAATATTTTTTTGTAATGACTGAACCCAGTGCCTCACACATGCTGGTCAACTGCTCTCCTGCTGAGCTGTACCCCTGACCCTGAGAACCATTTTTGCTTTTTGAGATGAGAACTATGTATTTTTGTGGATATCTGTGAACACTGTCTTGGAAAAACCTTCTAGTAAGACAGCAATTCTTACTAGTTACACAAAGAAGTTTGTGTAAAAATGCTGGGGTAACCTTGTACAGTTTATATAGTCCTTTTCACAAACACCTTATATGTTGTTAATCCAGTGAAGCATTACAGTTTTGGAAAGAAAAAGGTTTAAAGAAGGCATTGTAGAATCACATGGGCAGTGATTTTTGCCTCTGAAATGTGGTCTTTTTTTTTTTATTACACCATACTGAAATCAAGGATAAAATCCCCCTTGTACACTAACACCAAACATTACCAGGAAAGCACAAGTAGTTTAGGCTTTTTTTTTGCACCAGGGATCGAACTTATGACCTCACACTTGCCAGGCAGGTGCTTGTGCAGCTGAGCTAATCTCCCGGCCCTAAGTAGTTTAAGTTTTGACCAGAAATCCAACTGAACAATCTGGCTAACCTGAACACAGTTAAAGAGATTTATTTACTTATATTGATTATGCTTGTTGTTGTCTGAATCCTTGGTGACTGGTATCCTGAAATGTGTTACCTTCCATGCAGTGGAGTCAACTTTCTAGCTGGTTCATTGCAGTTCAGTGGAGGGTTTTGAGTTGTACGACATTTACTCTAACAATTGATTTGAGGGTACAGTTTACAGGCAAATACATTTTGGATTTAGTCTCTGCTTTTCAGCATCGGCAGAGGTACATTAATCTCCTACTGGGTTATCTACAGACTTCCCCGTCAACCACTGCTAAGGCACCCTGCAACCTCAGGACCTGAGAGTTTGAAGTTCTTCCGTCAGCTACCCAATGACTGAGGCTTACTGCTGGCGTCTAATGCAGCTACTCTCCCAAACACCATGTTGCTTCTAACCTTCTGCACCCAGCCCTTCTAAAGTTGGAGATCATATAATTCTTAGGTCATTTAGCTTTTAGGTTGAGATCTTGTTCCTCAGCTCAAGAATCACCTGGCTCAGCTGCATTGGTCAAGGAAAACCTCGCATCTAACGTTTTCCTATGCAAACTTCTGAGATTGTGCTAGTACTTCACCACATACATACACCCCACCCCACCCATTTATTCACACAATCTTAGGAACCACATTTCTTCACTTCTTATCCTGTATGCGTCAAGCATATGGCAGGTACTCAGGAAAAAGCTTTAAATGAATGGATTCTCAGCCTTTATTTTTATCAGACACAAATTACCCAATTTTGGATACTTTTTAAAAAAAAAAAAGGCTGTAAGCCCTAGCCATGCCATCTGGATAATGCATCTTTAAAAATAACATAACATTTGTCTAAACATATGTACTGGGATTCTTACTCACCCAGGACTCATTCAGAATTTCAGGGAAAGACTACAGGAGCTGGTGTAGCTGCAATATGTACTGTTGCCTGTGTACTTCGCTTTTTTTTATCTGACAAAGGTAGAGTTAAAAAGTACTTTATTACAGTGCACACAGAGTTAACACTACTGTATTGTTCACTTGAAGATGGTTAAGATGCTAAAGTTTGATGTGTTTTTACCACAACTTAAAAAATATTTATGGGGCAATGCTGAAGACTCAAAACAACTCTTGAAAAAAAAAAAAAATCAGCCAGGCGTAGTGCATGGCTGTAATTCCAGCACTCAAGAGGCTGACGTGGGAGGATCACTGAGAGTTCAAGGCCAGTGTGGGTTGCACAGAGGTCAAGGTCAGCCTGAACTGCATAGTAAAACCCGGACTCAGGGGGAAAAAAAAATATCCGTGGCTCTTACAATCTGTTTGGAAACTCAGCACTAGAAGACAATGAAATCAGCAACTAGCTACCCAAATACATGCAGTGACCACCAACAGAAATATCTTAACACTCTGACTTCTGGTTAAGTTGGCTACATCCAAGGGTTTTCATGGAACTTGAAAAACCCTTCATGGTTTGGACAATGTCTGCTTCCTTATGACCAACCGTAAGTGGTCCATCCTGTTTTTTAACTGGATAATTTCTTCTTACCTTATGGCTTTGGAAACTGTATTGTCTCTGCCTCAAACACTTTTTTAACCATTTTTCTTCTGAGTCTTATTTATCCTTGGCTTAGCTTAAATATCTGTAAGGAAGAGCTCCCAAATGAAGTTTGGGCCTCTGGTGATGTATGGGATCCATCCATTCGGATCCATCCATTCAGGCACACTTTCACGGGACCCTGGCTTTTTCCTTTGTAGCATTTAATACAATTATATATAATCATACTAGTGTCTTCCACAAGACAGAAAGGCAGTGTTTCTCTTGATAACTATGTATTACCAGCGACTCAGTACCTTGTATACAGTGTTTAATAGTCTCTGTCCCAGAACAGCCTTTTATCCTACTTAGATATGCTCAAAGGAGTAGGTGGAGATGCATATTTAGTTTGTGAGCGTGGTGGTGGAGACAGTGGCTGAATGGCCAAAGACATGAAAGATGTTTAGTGGTGAGTAGTAGGTGAGGAAGAAAGGGAAGAATGAGGAAACTGCTTGGCATTCATTTAATGAGGTTGCTTCTCCACTCCAACATCCCATACCCACTCCAAACCAGTCACTAAACAATAAATTATAAATTTATCCCATTAGAGAACTAGGTAAACCTCAGATTACAGAACCAAGACTGAAATAATTTTGTAGAATTAGAATGTGTTTAAGAAACCAGGCACAGGTGAGCTGGACTAATTTCTACACGGGATGACTGTGTTCCAGATAACCTTCACCGAAGAGGATGAGAGTCCTCTAACACATGGAAAGACAGTAAATGCACTTTCTTCTCTTAGTCACTGAGGAAGAAATTCTCTGTCTTGCTGGCTAACACTATTTCCTTTTCGCTGCTCTTTTTCCTTCTCCTTTCCTTGGTTTCCCCTTTCCACGAAGCTTCTTTAGACGCCTTTGTTCATCCTTAAAATCCTGATGTTCATCTCTGAAGAAAGCAAAAATGATCAACCAGTTATTGGAAAAGTACACTAGCAAGTTCTCTTAGGTTGTTCTGGTTTTCTTGTTTTTGTTTTTTTTTGAGACAGGGTCTCCCTATGGAGTAGCCCAGGCTGGTCTTGAACTTGTGGCAATCTTTCTGCCTCAGCCTCCCAGATGCTGGGGTTACAGGTGTGCACTATTATGCTTAGCTTGTTCTGGTTATTGATCCTTGACTTTTCCTGGTGCATGCTGAATTTTGGTAAGCAGAAAATACGCGGTGCTGGGTTGGCACCCTAAAGTTCTTTTGTCGATCAGTTTTTCTCACAGATACAGTGTCACAAACTGCAGTTAACCTCTCAGACCTGCCCAGGTAAACCTATGTGGTATGATACACAGTAGCTAACTGCCCCACTTTCCCAGCATTAAGACTGAATTCCTCGAGGGGCAGAACGTGGGTGTAATCTTCAGTAGCTAACAGGAACCCTGGCTACCCCAGGGATAATGAGTATCTACTAGCAATGGGCAGAGGTCTGGAGGAAGCTGCCTTAAGTAGATACCTCCTGCAGGGCAGCTGTCAGGAAAGGCTCAGGAAGAAAGAAGCCAGATTAAAAAACAGACAGGACAGCATCCAAGGCCGCCAGGACTGTTTACGCAGGGGGATGGGGCCTATATTACATCAGAATACCTGCGTATTAAGACCAAATAACTAAAGACCAGTATAGTGCTGAAACGTGTGAGCTATGAGATCCGTTTAAATCTGGGTTCAAATCAAAGCTCTGCCATTTATTAGCTCTGTGATTTTGTGTAAGTGACCTTATCTCTCTGTACCTTGGCTTCCTCATCTGTAAAGTGTGGATAATAATGTGTTTAAATTAAAGGTAAAAGGAGAGTGTGCTGCGCCCAATTTTTAATTCCCTAAGCTATTTTGAAAAGAGATCTGCTTTATAGAATTCCATGTTTCATTCCATCAACATGATGGCTGGTATGTAATAGAACTCTTTGGGTTTAGCTGCGAATGTCAAATAATCCTCAACAGAGCAGCCAGGGTAATTCTTCTAAAATAATGTCAGACAAGGTCAGCCCTTTGCTCATAGCCCTGCAAACAGCTTCCCATTTTACCCTGAACAGAAGCCCCAGTCCTCCACTATGGTGCTTGCTGACCCACGGTCCCCTCTGTCCTTGGTCTGCATGACCCAGGGTCCTTCCAGGCATGCCCCTGTCGCTGGGCCTTTGCTTGGTTCTTCCCCAGGTCTCAGAGGGCTCACTTACTGCCTTTAAGCCTCTGCCCTAAGCTCCAGCTCCTGTCTGACGCTGCCCACCGTGGCCCGCCCGCCGGTCAGCACTCTGGATCCTGCTCAGCCAGCTCTGCCTTCTCCCCCATAGCACATTCAACTTGGTGACACATCGCATCATTCACTTACTATGTTGTTTATCCCTTGTTCCTTCTCTCCCATACTCCTATCAGTGCTTGGCCAGAAACGCAGCTCTAAGAGGCAGGGCTTTGTCTCTGTTGGAGTTGGATCCCAGGACTGGTGCACTGAGCGAACTGACTGTATCTAAGAACTTGTGCTTTCCTCCCTTTTTCGCAGGCCTTCGGATCTGACTGTCTCTAGTGAAGGAAGTCTAGCTGATTCCTGCTGCTGCTCTAGGAGGCCTGACTTTAGATGAGCCATTTCATATAACTAGTGACGAAATATGTGAAAATGCTTTTCCATTATTAAATGCTAAGTCTTCTTTCCCTAACTCCAAAGAGCCAATTTTTTGTTCTTTAAACAAATGGAGCACAGCAGCCAACAGATACATTACAAGTAGGTAAATGTGGTTTTGTTATGGGTTATAATCCATTCAGAGGATCTGGCTTCTAATATTTTATTTTGGGTCATAATAATATTAGTTTGTATTTTCTGAGACCAGACTGATGGCAAAGTGGACAGTCCAAAGCAATTCCAGACATTCAAACTAGGTCACAGATTAAATCTCTAATAAAACATTTCACCAAGAAAATCTCTGTTTCGTTCACTGCTGTTGCCGCTATGTACAGGCAGAGAGAAGGTACTTCAGACACATCTGTTGGATAAATAAACATACTGACCTTTAGCTGTCTGGCATGAGCATCGTGCTACATCATTAATTTTATTACATTCCTATGCAGGATTCCAAATTAACTTTTGTCTTTTTGCCCAAAGACAAGTTCAGTTTCAACATGTTAAATATTGTATGTACTTTAATATTATATAATTATGTACTGTTTGAATTCTTTGTAATGAGCATGTATTAGTTTAGAAACAATTTTTTTTTAAAGAGAAGTGATCAATAGGCATTGGATCTGTTTTCTGCCTAGAGGTGTGTAGTCCAAAGCACCCGCCTCCTGGTACACACACACATACCAGCGGGGGGTGTCGAGGGTGTGCGACTTACACAGTTCCCTTAGTGGCCAGCTAAGCTGATTTAGATCAAATGAATATATCAATAAAGGAAAAAAATAAAAATGCCCGAAGCGAGTGGGAGAATTAAGAATGCCAACAGAATGGCTGCCAGGAGAGAAAGGAGTCTCCCATACACCCACAGAGGGGCGCGTCAGTGCAGGGCAGGGCCTCTGTTCGTTTGATACCAAGAACCTGCTGCCCAGGCAACCTCAGTGCTCCTGGGGTTTCCTCTTGCCTGGTTTTTCTACACCCTTTTTAGAGTGCTCTTAGATGAATGAATAATTAAACAATTCTTTATAGCTCAGTATCAATTCAACATCAGTCACGGGTTAGACATTATTAAAATGTCTTTTTTTTAAATTTGCTCATTAGAGGTATTTTGAAAAGAAGTCACAAACCGTACTTTTTGAACTCTCTGGGTTCTCTCCTAAGAACTATAAAACTATAAGGATAGAAAGACAATTTTTTTCCCTCTGCTGACCTATTAAAAATGTGTCTCATGGGTCCCTTTGTGTTTTGTTGTTGTTGTCGTTGTTACCTGTAGAGGCCAAGAAAACGGAGTGTGCCCATGAGTGCGAAATACGTGTTGTGATTCGGATACCAGTCGTAGGTCTCCTTTCTCTTAGCCATAGGCTGCTCACTAAAAAGTTTCACCACTTTCATGGATTTGGAGTCAGTCGGCCTGGCAACCTCACCGAAGAGCCGGGCACTCAGGCGACTCATGCGCAAGGCGTAGTCTGAAAGTGAGGACATTTCTTAAACAACAAGGAGCAAGACTTCCTACAGGAAATGAGGAGAAGGAGAAGATTAGTGTGAGAAATTCTCCAATTATCTAAAGACCACATTAGAAAATGGAAACAGGGCCAGCCACACAGAAACACTATTGGTGGGACACTCCTTGCAGGTTGAGAAATAGTGACAGTCCAAACGACTACCTCCTTCGCATATGTCACGTGTGACATTTACAGTTTGTAATGGCGTCCTAGTATTTCCTTGCTGTATCTCCCCCTTTTGTAAGACACTGTTTGGTGATTCAGTAGGTTATTTACTGGCAATTTACCTATTTGCAGGCTGGATGCCGAGGACAGGGAAACAAGTTATTCCACTATAGCATTGTTATTATGCCTTTAGAAAACAACCACCTAAGCAATCTGCAAATATATATGCTGACTGCTTGCCATCTAAAGGTGTAATCACGGCAGGGAAATAATTATGCTGTTGTCTTTATCACCAGGCCTTTGAACACTGTTCTCCTCAAGGGCAGCAGATGGCTCTGAGAACTGCTAATGAGTTATGAGGTCATTTGGCCTCTGGGTTACTGGATTGTGTTCTGCCTGGAGACTGAGAGCCACTTGGGAAAAACACATAGTAGCCTCATGGAAATAAAGACTCAACAGCTTGAAATAAGGATCAACAGCTCAAAAGATTCATTTTATTCCTGAACAAAAGTCACGTAGGAATTGTGCTGTTACCTGATTTAGCCTTGACACAAACTAGCTAAGTTCTTATTAACAGCAGGCACTATTTCTTTAGTAGAGGCACAAAATGTTGAAATAGACAATAAATGAGAGCCATGATATACAAAAAGTATATAGGGATATACATTATATATAGGGATATACATAAAAAATATATATAGGGATATACATAAAAATCTGGACTCCTGGTGGTGGAATAACTATGCTATTTATTCCATTTTAGATCGATGTATAGGTTATTGTTGGCTGAATCTGAATTAATGTGAAATTTTAATAGTGAGACTAAAGGACTGTCTGGAGCACACTTCAGATCAGATAAAAAAGGAGCTGATGTCCACCCCCCCAAAAAAAGGCATAAATTACCTGGAAAAACTGATGGGAGAATTATAACAAAAAAATCTAAGCAGGTACAGTGCCAAATAGTCCCTCAAATTTTTATACATTATTCTTATAGGTGAGCCACAGCTTATTTTAATTAAACAAATGCACAAACGAAGAAACAAAATATATATAAATGTACAAGAAAAATGCCAGTAACCAGACATGATGACACATGCCTATAACCCCAGCACTCATGAGGCTGAGGCAGAAGGACTGCTACAAGTTTGAGGCCAGCCTTGGCTATGTAGTGAGTTTAAAGCCTACCTAAACTTAAAAACAAACAAAATCCAAGAGAGGGGAAGACAAAGAATGCCAACAAAATTGCCACCAGCAGCAAAAGCAGCCTGCTGAGAGTTAGAACAGGTGTGGGGCAAGTACCCTGTTCACCTGGTAAAATTTCAACATAGTGTTTGCAAGAAAACAAACAAACTCAGTGTATAACCTAAGGATGTTTTAAGATCCATTAAGAGACCAAAACTGACTCAAACCATTTCTCATTCTGAACACCAACCAAGCATTCCTGGGCCAACAGTGCCACCTGAAGGCCAGAAGGGGACAATGATCAGCTCCAGGTCCCCCAAGCCTGTTGGCCTACAAGCCATGCACCTTCTTTTCTCTTTTCAGTCTACTTTTCTCACAACTCTTGCTCCATTACATAGATGCAGATGAGACTGGGTTGGTGCTGTTAGAACTATGGTTATACTTTTTATCAACAAGGACAGGTTATTAACAGTTTAATGTCTAAATAGAAACTGCTAAGAGATCAGTACCATACACCTCTAAAGACCTTGCAAATGTCCAGAAGTCCCTTTGGAAACTGCAAAGTTTGTTTGCATGCTTTATCCGTCCTCTTCCTTCCACCATTAGAATAATGCTTTTCTGAACATCAGTTTAAAAAACTATTTCTTCATTGCCTTGTCTAACTTAGGTAGCATTATGGCATCACAATAAATTTCTACTGTAATAACACAGCCTTTATACAGATACTTGTAAGCTGGTCTGGGAATTATTGCGTACTACAATGTTTTCAGGAAAACATGTTCTCAGTTCCAAACCAGTTTTTTAAATAGGCAGCATGAAGTCCTGATGATTGGCTCTGTCACATATTACCTGTGATACAAAGAGTTACTTATCATCTCTAAATCTGAGTTTCCTTTTACTGAAAACAGTGTTCACAGGTTAGGGGTTGAGGGGTCCTTAGACTTCAGAGTTCTCTTGCAGGGCTACTGTGACAAATGATTACGTGGCCCTGAAAAAATAATAATTTAAAAAACAAAAACCTCTTTGCAAGTTTGCTGTTCCTCTGTTCCACAAAGATGCATTTGTTGATTACTTGTCCTTGGCTAGTCATGGAAAAAAAAAATACATACATCATACAACTAGGCCTGAATGGTACCTCCCTGCAATGGTATCTTCACTTATGAGCCTGACAGCCAGAGAAACATGGTAGGGAGGAGCCAGCACCTCGGTAACATGACAGGTAGCAAAGAGGACAGTGGTCACCCAGGACATTACAAATCACTAAGTTATTTCCATGCCCATTTTGCAGTAAGGTGGATTACTGGGATACACTACTCATAAGCAGTAGAGATCATATTAGACTCCACTGGGACATGATTATACTACAAAACTCAAGTCCTAAAAATTTTATGACAGAGAAAGGGAATAAGCTACATTTATACCTGAGTTTTTATTAGAAGCAAAAAATCACTTGCTAAACAAGGGAAAACTGAAAATGCTTAAAACAGTTACCAACGGGCCGGGGATTTAGCTCAGTGGCTTAAGTGCCTGCCTGGCAAACACAAGGTTGTGAGTTTGATCCCTTGTACAAAAAAACAAACAAAACAACAACAACAAAAAAAACCAACCAAACAAACAAAAACCCCCCAAAACCAGTTACCAACAACACTGCTTTTTTCCTTCCACAGAGCACAGGCACTTGTCACACATGGGGAATGACACAGGAACTTGGCATCCTATTTTTTTTTTAAACATAGGCTAACGATTTTGCTGTAAGTTTGGTCTTAAGACTGACAAATGGCAATTTTTTTTTTTACTAGCTTTAAATTAAAAAAATCAAAAGCCTTACTTAGGCTTTTTCAGGACTCTGTAAAATTTCCTTACAGAATCTTTCAATCTTATCCTTCAAAAAGAAAGAGAAAGAAAAAATATGATGATTATGTTCATGACATTAAAAGTAAAAGGCAAATAATTCACATGTCAATTAGATTCTGAGTATCATAATATCATTTTAACGGGTCAAAATAGTTGCTTTCAAATGTCATCTTTTTTTAAATGTGAAACTAAAATATAGTTTCACATTTAAAGTATAGTATAGTTTTGTGGAGAAAAAAAAAAAAAAACTGCAGTTGACCATACTAAGCAAAACAAAATACAGTATTCATATATCCTAAGGAAAACAAGCCCAAGCCCAAGAAAATTCTCGCATTTCCCCCCCCCCCATGGCATAATAGGGCAAGTTCTTTTGATTTTTATGATGAATTTCAATGCATTATTTAAATGCATTCTTATGTATTTGACAGGTCATTTTATTTCAATAATTGGCTTTTAGTTAGGTTTGCCTTGTCTCTTTCAAAGGTGAAGATGAAGTGCAGGAGTTCTTAAACTGGGAAACTGGGGGTGCCTCTGCTTTTTGAACTTGTAAAACTGTATGCTTCAATGTGCATATACATGTGTAATTTTGCTGGGAGGAAATTTTTCAAAAACCAGTAGTTAGCAGATTACATCAGCCTCGAGGCAGATAAGCTGGTTGACGTTTGCCTTTTAACATTAACAGCCGTGTCATTTTCATATTCTATGCCTCAGTTCTTTCATCTGCTAAATAAGGGCAGTAAAAAGTACTTACTGAATTGTGAGGCTAATATGAAAAAAACTTGTGGCCAGTGATTGCCCTGATCATGAGGATCCAAAGAACGCACACACACTGCATCTGTCTTGTCACAGAAAACCTAATCACAACGCTTTTCTATTTTAAAGCCCACTACCAATTATTTTATAGAGTGAGAAGGGCACGAATGGCACTGAACATATGTTAACTTTGTTCAGTCCAGCAAAAACAATCCTTAACCGCCTGCCTGAATATCACCCAGTGATGGAACCTTTAGTAGAGTCAGATTTCCACATTTGTATCGATAGAATAATACCAAAATATTTTTCTTAAAATATGAACAAAATTAATCTGCATGACCTACACAAAGCTACCATGCAGAAGGCCATTTGGTGAGAAGAGAAACTGAGTCATTAATGTAGTAATCCGGGGAAGAACAACGCCGGAGAAGAAATTACAGCGGCAGAGACGCTGGCGGCCCTCGTTGGGTATATTCTCCCAACCAGAGCAGGCAAAGGCCACGGTATTTGTACGATGCACCTGAAACCTCCGAACTGATCACTGAGCAAATGGACTCGTCCTGTTCCTGGCTACTGTACAAGCACGAAGTCCAGTAGGGCCTCTAGCGGCCCCAGCCGCTGGTTAGCTCGGTGCAGACCCGGGCAGCCACCGACAGCCTTACCTGGCGCAAACCTTGCTGACCCTCGCGCCTGACCCGGAAGTCCCGCCCTCTAACCCGCTCCGGCTCCGGACTGCGGCTACAGAGAACAGTCGAAACGGAAGTTTGGCGGCTAGAGCGTAGCCTTGGTAACAGCCCGGAACAACTAGCTTCCGCTCTTGAGGGTGGGGCCTTGGAGGTCACACTTGGCGCCTGCGCAGTGTGGCTAGCGCAGTGGCCAGTCGCGGTTGCTAGGCTGGGCGTTGAGACCAGGAAATTGAAGGGGGGTACTCCTTTGGAAGATCGGTTTAATTTTGTTCGGAATAGCTACAGAGCTGCTTCCATAGCTCTGAAATAGTGGCGATGCATGCGCTCTATAATGGGAGGATCAAATGCAGTTTTTTTCTTACTCTCACTTTTTTTTTTTCCACCCAGCGTAGACCTTCCACGTTCCAAGAGAGTTACTTGAGGTCTGGGCTTAGTGCTTTTGACCTCCCTGCTTTCCCTCTTACCTACTCATCCTCAGGCTGTCAGGATCACCTGCGGGAGGCCTTCCTTGCTTGCTTTTCGCTGGGTTAGGGGCTCTGTTTGAGCTCTTTTTCTCTCTGGCTCTGCCCCCTCCCCTAGACACACTGTGGGTATTTCACTTAAGGTAAACCAGCAGCGGGCTGTATACTTGGCAAGTGAGTTACAAACTTGAGTGTAATGACTACAGTTACATTTACACGGGGGGTTGTGGGAATCCTATGCATAATTACATTCCAAAAATGGTCTCTCAGAGATCTTGGGAGAAATTTCTCTTAGGTGTTGCGTTTCTGGGGACTAGGCTTATTTTTATGTAATACTCCTTTTGTCATATAAACAAGACTTCCTTTATATGGTGGCTGTTAGAAGATTTAAAGCCAAATTTATAGTTGACTGTAGCAAGAACTATATTGTACTATACAGTCATCTCTTGCTATGTTTGTAGGTTATTGGTCCAGGAAGTCTGTCCATATTCACAACAGATACAGTTTTCTCCCCAAATATTTTCTATCCATGGTTGGTTGAATCCACAGAGCTCATTGATATGGAGGGCCAGCTATATTAGCATAAACTTGTTGGCTCCATTGTGTATACATCCTTGTTTTTTCTATTTTGTCTATTGTTTGTGTTAATAGTATGCTTTGTGAATCTCTTTACACTACCATCAGTCTTCCTTGAAACAAGATATATTAATTAATTTTCAGTTGTTAACAGCCCAGTATCACAGATTTGGTAGATATACAGACAGAGGTTTCCTTTGGCTCACAATTTTGTTCCCAAGGTGAGGGCCACATCTGGTTCTGACAGTTTTGAGTGATGCATCCCATGACCAGAGGTAGGGAGCATGTGTGTATCATTTATCGTCGATGGTTATTCTTTTACTATAAACCCACCAGGATTCAATCCCGAGGGCTCTACTCTGATGGCTTTATTGAACCTTACCTCCCAGACCCTATAGTTGGATTAAATTTCAACACATGAACTCCTGGGGGAAACACTCAAACCATGTTTTAAGTCAGATTCTTGGGTTTCATATTAATTTCGGGAGGTTGCTATAACAAAATGCCACAAACTTTGTGAATAAACACTACAATTTATTTTTAACATTTCTGGAGGTCACACATTCACATTCAGTGTCACCATACCACAATCAAGACATGGACAGAACTGTAATTCCCCCCAGAGACTCCAGGGGAGAATCAGTTCTTTGATTCTTCCAGCTTCTGGTGGCTGCTGCCATTCATTGTATTGTGGCCACGTGAATTCAAGGTCAGCATCTTCAGATATTGCCTTGAGTCTTACTGTTCCTTTCTATTTGTGTTAGGTCTCCCATTGCTCCCTTCTTATAAGGATATATGTATCCTGACATGGTGGTGTGCACCTGTAACTGCTGTACTCTGGTAGTCTGCAGCAGGAGGATCACAAGTTTGAACTCAGCCTGAACAATTTATTAAGATCCTGTCTCAAAATTTTAAACCAGGATGGGGACGTACTTCAGTATGAAGGTTTTGAGCTTAATACCCAGCACTGCAAAACAAAAACACAAAGTAAAATAAAATAACCCCAAACCCCAACAAATTCCCTTCTGATAACAACAACAAAAAACCTCGCAGTTGCATTTAGGATCCACTTCGTTAACATAAGATATTCCAATCCAAGCGATTTAGTTTAATCACATATCCAAAAGCTCTTTTACAATATAGGGTAATGCTTGAAACATCCAGGAATTGGAACCTGGTATTTTGGAAACTTTTTCGGCCCACAACAGAGTTGAAACAAACAAACCTATGGAACTGGCAAATCAGACTGTTATTAACCAACATTAGACTAGTATGGGTGGAAAAACTAATGTAATAAAATAAAATTTAAACTTTTTCTCAGTGTGATGGTGTATAGCTATAGTTCTTACACATGGGAGGCTGAGGCAGGAAGATTACTGTGAGTTTGAGGACAGTTTGGACTATATAATGAGTTCAAGGATACCTTAAACTACATAGCAAGACCCTGTCTCAAAAAAATGAAAAAAAAAAAAACCTCCCCCACCCCCCAAAAACTCCCAACAAAGTTCTGTGGACATTGCCATTGCCAGGCCTTGGCTCACTCACTTGTACCTCTAGGCCAATGTGTCTTTAAGAATACTTATAATCAGAGATTGCTTGATAGTCAGATTCTATACCTTATATTTATTTCTGTGTCCTTTGGCCTATTTTCCCATTGTGGGTTAAGAATCATTGGTTAGCACTATAGTTTTGGATATTACATATCACCAAGGCCCATGTGGTAAAGATTTAGTTTGTAGGTTGGAAATATAGGGAGTTATGGATGTTTTAGAGGTGGGGTCTTGTAGGAGTTATTAGGTCATCAGCTGGGGGTGTTCTCAAAGGGGATAACATGTCCTCAATTTCTTCCTCTCTTTTTATTCATTTTGACCATGAGGTGCGCTGACTGCTCAGCCACATGTTCCTTACCATGATGTGCTGCCTTGCCATAAGTGTAAAGTAATTACTGACCCCTCCAAACTATGAGGCAAAAGAAACCTTTCTTCTTTATAAATCATTTTATCTCAAGTATGTGTTATAGTAATGGAAAGCTGACCAGCATAGGTGGTTATGACATCAATTTATTGGGTTAAGGGAAGCATTAAAGGACTTTAGGACAGGGAACATTGTAGTACATCGCAGGCAGTGGTGGTAATTATTATGTTATGAAATAATATACATGTGTGCATCCGATCGCAAAATGAAATATACTTAATGTTATGGCTTGGATCTAGATGTCCCTCAAAACCTCATGCAGTTTTAGAGTGGCCTGTTTCAGAGGTGGCTGAATCTAGAGTGTGATTGATTGGGGGTGCAATGCTGGCATTAAAGGTGCTGGGAGTAAGGGCGGCTGATTGTTGGATCAATACACTGATTGAATTGGTACTGCCCTAATCCTGGAAGCCTGGATTGAGTTATAAAAGGGGGAAAGATGCTGTTAAGTTTCAGTTGTTGATTTTGCTGTCTTTTGCTGCCATGAACTGTTGCCTCTCTGGCATGAGCCCCCTTCCTTGGAACTAGCCAACTGTGGACTGTGTAATGGTTGACACATTGTGTCAACTTGAGGTCAGAAGTTGAAGTGATTCAGCAAGGGGGTCCTCACGCTGTAACATCCTCAGCCCGTGCAAAAGGAGGGCGCAGAGATGGTGTGAGTGCTACACTCACCTGAGAGGAGTAGTCTGCATACAATGAAAGGCAAATGAGGAGGGACTGATTGCTGGTTCTTCAGAAATGTGCCACTCTTTGCCTTCAGCTTGGACATTATCTTCTGGTTTCTGGCTCAGACTATTTTTCTTCAGCCTTTAGTGTAGATTCTTCAGCCTTCCATCATAGATTTTTCAGCATTCCATTGCAGACCCATTGGCCTCCTGATACGGACTTGCATGGGACACTGCAGTAAGCTCCAGACCTTGGGCCAGACCCTTCAGCCTCCAGGATGGAGACATTCTCTGTATACTTCCTCATCCAACTCTGTGGCTGACCTTCATAAGCCAATCTTGTAATTTCTTATACATTTGTATACCTTGTGTTATATCTGTTTCTCTAGTGAACTCTAACTGATACAGACAGAAACCTCTACAAACTGAACTAAACAAATCTTTCACCTTTTAACTTCGGGTGTTGTTTATTTTGTATCAACAATGAGAAAAGTAACTAGGAATTTGGTACCACCAGTGGATTCATTGCTGTGACTGTACCTGACCATGTGGCTCAGGGGCCTTTGGGAATGGCTTGTGGAAAAAGGTTGGAATGTTCTGTGATGATGGCTATCTTAGTTACTTTTCTCTTGTTGCTGAGACAAAATACCTGACACCTAAAGTTAAGGAAGGTAAAGTTTATTTAGCTTAAAGTTTGTGGAGGTTTCAGTCCATACTCTGATGACTCCAAGTCAGAGTGGCACATGTCAGAGGGCTGTTAACAGTTCATGGTAGTGGAAAATAGTAAAAGTATCAAGAACAAAAAGGGGAGGAGTATGAGAGAAAACTCTGTCTCTAATATTGTATGCAGTCAACCCACCCTATGGTGAGTGTAGCACTCATACCCATAATCCCAGCATTGGAAAGTTAAAAACTATAGAAGCCTGACCCCATAACTTCATGAGGCTTAATGGTACATTGAGACATGGACCATAAAAATAGAGCTGGAACACTTTAGGCTGTTCGGTATGGGAGATTCTGGTCAGAGTTCAGAAGACCAGAATGCTGATAGAAATCCTGATGATAAAGACCAGGCTTGGAAGGTTTCTGCTGGGAAAAAGGACTGCATTGGCTATTGGAGTCCAGATGATGCGTGTTATGGCTTGTCAGAAAGTTTGTCTACATCATGTTCAGAGACTGTCTCAGGCTGAGATTAAGGGTGGTGAATGAATCTTGTGGATGAATTTCAAGGCAGTCAAATGTTGAGGCAGTGACATGGCTATTGTTGGGAACATTTATCCAAATTTATATGTTAAGAATCAAGAGCAAAGAGTCCAGCAGAATGATTTAAAACATTGTGAATTTGGCTAAAACTAAGCTCCAGTAAAACTGTGGGCTATAAAGATGAAGCAGAGGACATCTTGATTGCTGAGAAGGAATAGGAGAATAGAAATGATGCACTGAGGGCATCACAAGAAGCAGCCAGAATCCACTCTTTGCAGCCTCAAAATTGCAAAAATGAAAGATTTTGCTTTGAGAAGAGAGCCCCAATGCAACATGTTCCAGAATGGTGGTGGCTGTACTATATTCCAGAATGGTGGCAGCATAGAGAATTTGTTTTTAAGAATTGGATTCAGAGTGTCCAACAATCCAGGCACTTGACTCCTACAATCAAGGGAAAGGGAAGCCTGGTTACTGCCCCAACTGGCAGCAGACCTTGGCATCATCCATCCATGTGGTGCTGGCTTTAGGCGCATACAGAATGCAAGTGTTGTGAAGTCAGAAAGGCTTCCTCTCTGATTTCAGAAGGCCTGGGAGGCCAGGCAGTATGCCTCTAAGAGGGAATTGTGTGAAACTGTGAGTGAGAAACAAAAGATGCAGTGAAGACTCCAGAAATTTGAATAAGCCAGGAATATGGATCATCTGAGGAAAACTCCAAGGAGGGAGAAAAGTGGGCCCAAGAGAGAAGCCATGGGAACTACAATCACTGGAAGTGATGTAGGAGTGGAGCCACCCAAGCCCTTTGGAGTTCACATCTTGCCACAGATTGACTTAGATGCTGCTCATGGAACTACAGGACTTAATGTTTGGCCTGCTGGATTTTGGACTAGCTTTGGTTCCATTTCTTTGTATCCCCCTGTTTGTAATATTTGGAATGGAAATGTTTATCTTGTGCCATTGAATGTTGGAAGTGTTTAACTTTCTTTTCATTTGCACAGGGACTCACAGCTAAGAGTTTGCCTTAAATATCAGAGGAGACTTGAGACTTGGTCTTTTCAGCAATCCTGCAACTGTTGGGATGTTGGCAACTCTTAGAGATGAACTTAATGCCTTTTGCATAACTGGATGTCCATGAGTCTTTGGGGGACCAGAGGTAGAATGTTATGATTTGTGTCTAGATGACCCCTCAGATCCTCATCAAATCTTCATGCAATCATAAGGTGTTTTCTTCAGAAGTGGCTGAATCTAGAGTGTGTGACTGATTTTTAGTGCAATGTTGGTATTAAAGGTGCTGGGGTTAAGGATGGGTAATTGTTAAATCAGTCCACTGATTGAATTGGCACCTCCCTGATCCCCACAGTCTGGATAAAAAAAAAATTGTCAGAATGAAGCTTCTTTCCCCACCCTTTTTTTCTCTTGTTGCTTTTGCTATCTTTTGCTGCCATGAACTGTTACCCCTCTGTTATGTGCCACCTTGCGTTGAAGCCAGTTAATCATGGACTGAAACCTCTATAAACTGAGTTAAATAAAACTTTCCCTCTTTAACTTTGGGTATTAGGTATTTTGTTTCAGCAATGAGATGAGTAACTAAGCTATGCTAGGTTGTGGTAAAATGGAAAGCCTCTACTACAAGTAATTTCATTATTCACATCCTCTATGGCAACTGCTCTATTTTATTTTATTTTTTTAAAAATTTTATTTAAAGAGAAAAAAAAAGCAAAACAGAAAAAGGGGTAGAAACAATACAGAATTTCAGAAAAAAAAGCAGTAAGAAATCACTAGTTGATAAATTACATATTGTCTTCTTAGACCTAGTTGTTAAAGTTACAGAATGAAAGCATACAAAGTGTACATTCAAACAGTGAGACTGCAAAGAAGTTCAATGATCCAGTCACAACTTAGCAACATGGTTATCAATCCTACACACTCAAACATACATGCAGCCATATCCTCTAGAGCACTTTCTTTTCTTCTTTTTACTTTTTAAGTCCATTATCTGCTTAGATATATCCTGTTTCAGGTTGCTCAGTACCTTACTGACTTGTTTTGTTGTTGTTATATACTTTTAATCACCTTATGTAATTCTGTTGCCTTGTTTTTGAGTTTCTCCTCATCCATGATCCATGCATCAGCTTTGGTGGAGTTGGGAGATTTGTGGAGGTATTTTGTTACTTTCTTATCTACTTTTTTTTTTGAAGGTAGCAAAATACAGCAGAACAAGACAGAACAAACTCATGCCACCGTATGAACTACCACAGAACCTCAGAGCAGGTCACTAGGACACAAGCAATGGGCTCAATAGTACAGCCTATTTTGTTCACATTAGCTGTTCTTTCAATCAAGTAGAGGAAAATGGAAGGAAATATTGAACTTTTAAAAACAGAATATTGAATAAAGCAGTACCATTAATCAAAACTGAGCAAAACAGTGATAAAAATATTTGCCTTCAAAGAGATGGTAGAAGGAAATCCCCCTTACTTGCCATACTGTATATATTCATCCTCCAAAAAGATACTCAGACTGCTGGTGCCTACTTGCTAACGGGGCAGGAGGGGGAGGATGGATCAATGTCTGATTCTTAGCCCACGCACCAGCAGGGCCCCAGCTGCTTACCAGGGTGGCCAGTAGACTGCCTTATCTCCCAGCGCCCAAAGTTCCAACATGATGTAGAGCTTAGGAGTGGCTGATAGTTCTCACCCTGGCATGCCAGTGGCTTGCCAGGCCACCAGCTGCTCACCAGGGTGGCGAGTAGGCCGCCTGTTCTCCAGCGCCCAAAGTTCCAACATGATGCAGAGCTCCTATTTTTATTTTATTTTATATTATTTTATTTTATTTTTTTTGGTACTGGGGATCAAACTCACGACCTTGTGCTTACCAGGCAAGCACTTAAACCACTGAGCTAAATCCCCAGCCCTGCTCTATTTTATTAAACACAGCAAAAGTTAGAGCTCATGTGGACTTCAAGACTTCTCTCTGTCTCTGTCTCCGCATCTCTCCATCTCTCTCTCTCTCTGTCTCTCTCTCTTGTTCTTATTGTGTGTCATAACCCAGGGTGGATATTTATTACTTTGATTGAATCAATTTATAGATTTTTCCCATTTCCATAAGTACATTTAAAATTATGTAAGTTCTTTTTAATTTCTTCATTTTCACTAGTTCCCATTTTGGAAAGAAAACCGCATCTCTCACCCAGAGGGTAAAATGCTCCAGGATGACATATAGAAGGACGATCCACACTGTTTTGGAGGTAAACTTCCTTTAATGATTGAAATCAAGGCACCACAGACCTTTGTTAAGCTTCGTATCTCATCTTGTGTTCCATATATTCCAGTTACTGGTGAACTATGGCTGCCGGATATAAGATAACTGGGTAATTGTTGTGATTTTCTGAAATAGAATACACTATGTGAATGTTAGTGGTGAGGGTGACAGTAATTTTCCTTTAATCATAGTATCTCTTTTATTCTCTGTTAAGAAGTGCAGTATAATTGAAAGAGAGTGGTGAGAGCAAAGCTAGAATTGAAGAAGTGTTCAACCCTTGGTTTTTTTCCATGTACTTAAAGATAAACAATTCTTTGCAGCTATCTTCAATCTTACCCTTAGGGTGTGTCATTATCTGGAAATAAAAGCAGATTTTATGATTGAAGTAGTAGTGGTTAGCAACAGTGATGATTATAAATACAATATGGATTATCTGCAGGGATCTTCATATTTTCCACATTATGCTAAAGTAACTTGCCAAAAGTCACCTGTAATTATATTTATTTACTTATTTTAATGTAAGCAAATGGTTTTATTCCTAATTTTTGTTCCATTAGTTTACAAATATGTAAATTAATATGAACTAATAATATGGCTTTGCAACTAACAAAGCAGTTTAATATCCTTAAACACAGGTGGGGAGAAAATTAACATCCACTAATGCTTCTCTACATAAACTATCTTTTTATGTCATTTTTTAAAAAATTGCAAATAGATTACATAATATATGGGCAAAAGGCAACTAAATGACTTTTGAAACATTAAATGTATAATAAATAGTATATTATTAATATTTGCATAATTCACATCAAAATAATGACATCCTAAAATATATTCCTTTTAAATCTATCCTTTTAAAGGATAGATTTATCAATAAAATATTACATATATTTTACTACTCTGGTACTGTGCTTCTCCATACCCGGCTGGGAAATTAAATGTAGGTCTAGTCATTAGCTTAATACAGGATCCTTTTCCATTAGCTTTTATCATGAAAGAATGAAAATAATCTCAATGAAAGAATCTCAACTAGGACAAAAATAAACAGGAAATTATTAATTTCATGTTTGAGGCTTAGAATGAAAACTTATAAAAATTAGTTTGATATACAGCAAAGTTATACAACACACTAAAAGCAACTGTTTGATATTTTTGCCTTGTGTGAACTGCCCATAGTAAAATTAGATATGGGTAGTAATAATCACTGATAGTTACATGCTTCCAATTTCCCCTTTGCATGGGTTATATTTCATGGCACATTTGGGGCTGGGTAGGGCCACATGACTCGCTCTGGACAATGAGTTATGAACAAAAGTGAAGTGTTGTTACCTCTATCCAGGGCAGTTAATTATCCTTAAGAAGTACCTGCATACTCTCTCTCTCTCTCTCTTTGACCATGAGAAGTCTTTCTCGGTCCAAATGGTAAGATGAGAGATTTTGGCAGAATAGATTCTGTTCTGCCAGCCAGGATAGAAATACAGCTCAGGTTAGAGATGAGACTTTGTTATTTTAAATCATACACTTTTGTTGTGTGTTACTGCCACATGATATCACTTATCCTGTGCAACACACTTATCAAATTCTATCCTGATGTAAGTAATAATGTCAATCCTGATGTTATTTCATCTTTTAACATGTTTAATACTTTTTATCAAAATAAAAATTACACTTTAGTCGGACACATTAACTTTTAATAGCACATATTTTTACCTGTTATTGAAATATGTAAAATATTTCAATAATGATTTCAAATAAATTGATTAAAGCTATTCTATAATTTTTTCTTTATCCCAATAAACCTTGATGAATGAATGCATACATTGTGTAACTTTTACATCACAAATTACTGTTTCTTTCTAATCATTTAATTTTTTTTTAATTTTTAAAATTACTACATGCTTGTAGTGCATGCTAATCACATACATCTGGGCAGTTGGTACATCTTAATTCTTTTTTAAAATCCCATTCCCTTCCCTTCCTTTCCCTCTGCTTGTCTCTCCCTTCCCTCCACCAATTGATCCCCTTCCCATCTGCAAAACAGAAAATTTTTTAGGTTTTTTGAGATGAAAGATGTTGAACATTTTTTCATGTATTTGTTGACCATTTGTATCATGATTTTTAACCCCTCTTTTTTCTGTTAATGTGGTAAAAACAACGATTGAGGTATCATTCATTCCTAGAATATACTCAACTTGTTTGTGTTATCCAATTATTTTTGACCACTTCCAGGAAGATGGCAAAGTGTGAGCAGCAAAAAAAGGAAGGAGGTCAGGGAGCTGAGTTCGAGTTGGCAGGGAGCCAGGTTCAGTCTGGCAGGAGGCACATGGAGTGAACAGGCTGAGCAAATCAGGTTCCAGCCTGCAAGGATGGTTCAACACATGCAAGTCAAAAAATTTAATATACCATATCAATATAGCCAAGGATGAAAATAACATGATCATCTCCATGGTTGCAGCAAAAGCATTTGACAAAATCCAAGAGCCATTCATGATTAAAAAAAAAAACCCTCAGAAAATTGGAATAGATGGTCATTATCTCAATCTGATAAAAGCTGTCTATGGCAAACCAACATCCAACATCATACTGAATGGATATACGATTATTTTCGTATATTTCTTTATTCATTTAGAAAATATTTCATTTAGGACTTTTGTATCTATATTAATGAGTGTGATGTGTCTTTAATTTTACTTTTACAGAATGTCTTCATCAGGTTTTGGTGTCAGAGCTAGGCTAACATAAAACAATGCAAAGCGCATCCCTCTTCTTCTGCTCCCCGAGGTTGTTTTGATATTGCACTGTTTCTTTCGCAGATATCTGGTAGACTTCACCGGTTATTTGAAAATTATCTGTGCTTGGGTTTCCTTCATCTTTGATTGCAGATTCACTTGAGAGATCATTAGTCTTAATTTTTTGAAATTCCACTCACTGCCCATCTGAGACAAAGCTCTAGATTTTTGTTCATACTTTTGTCAATTTTGGCAAGTTATATACTTTCCAGGAAGTTTTTGATACCATCACAATTTTAATGCAAGCACAATATGCCATGGATTACGAACACTTTTTTTTTTTATTATTATTATTGGTACCTTGGATCGAACTCACGACAATGTGCTTGCAAGGCAGGTGCTTATGCTGCTGAGCTAAAGCCCCAGCCCCGAACACTTTGTTTTTGTAACAATCTTGCTATGTAATTCAGGCTGGCCTTGAACTCACTGTATAGCCCAGGCTGGCCTCGAGCTCATGACACTCATCACGTCTCAGCCTTCTGAGTGCTGGACACCTGGCTCTCACGTTGCCAATTTTTGAAGAACAAATTTAGGCTTATATAATCTTCTCAACAGTGTGTTTACTATTTTATTATTTTCTTCTATATTATCACCTTTCTACTGTATTTGGATTAAACTTTCTGGTTTTTTGCCTAACTTCTTAACATAGAGGCTTAATGCATTGATTTTCAACTTTTTTTCTTTCCTAATACGTGCTTGTAAAGAAAGTGACTTTGCAGTGGGGAGCATGCCCCACAGGCTGGAGCAGCTAGGGGAGGCTCAGAGAAGACAGCAGCTCAGTTTTCGGAGGGGAGCTGTATTGCAGGCTGTGAGGGCATTATAAACAAGAACTTGGTGGCTAGAAAGCATTTAAAATGTTTTATTATAGAGAATTTGCAACTGTAATGAACACTTGCATACCCATTGTTTGTTGTCAGTTAATACTAATTCATGGCTTGCCTTGTTTGCTCCAATATTATTTTGAAGGAAACACAGAGGTCTTTGGAAAACGTGTCCTCATCAGTGTCCAAGAATCTTACCATTTAGATTTATTGGGTAGGGACACAGCCCTACAGATTAATATAGCCTGGCACAGTTTTCTGGCTATTTGGGAGGGGTTCTGTTGCTGGCTATTTGGGAGGGGGCATGATGCTGTATGTAATTTATAGGGACACTTACGCTGCTTCTTCTCTCAACTTGGCCTTTGGTGGTTTACCTTTCTGTTTTGTGACCCTAGTGGATTCTGAGGCCTTGGAGAGGAATGATCTTTCTTTGCCCCAAGGAACACTGTGATGAGATGGGGGAAGTCTTTGGAATCAGAACTAGGTGTGAATCTTGTCTCACCTACCAAAGACACATAGACACTCTTGGCCTTTTTTTTCACCAGTAAAGCAATCTTTTCTTTTTTAGAGAAAAAAAAGCAAAACAGAAAAAAAGGTGGAAATAATACAGAATTTAAAAAAATAACAGAAATCACTAGTTGATAAATTATGTATTGTTATCTTAGAAGTAGTTTTTCAAGTTACAAAATCATACATAAAAAGTGGACAGACAAACAATTACAGTACAAATTATTCTGTTTGATAAACTAACAAAAACTTAGTAGTATGGTTATCTATCTTCCACACTTAAACATACATGCAGTTATATCCTTTAGAGCACTTTCCCTTTCATTATTATAATATCAATTATACATTTTGGATCTTATTACTCTTTCAGTTTATTATTATTATTTTTTATACGAGAGAGACACTACGATACCAGTAAAGCAATCTTAAATATCATATAAGTTCTCTTATATGATAAACTCAAAGAATAAATAATTTAAAGAGTAAAATGAAAGATAAATGATAGATAACAGGGAGATTTTTTGCAAATGGCAAGGGAAAGAAGATCTAGGGTTTGAAGGAGAGAGGAGGAGGGGGAGGGGAAGGGGAATAAAAAGAAATAAGATATATTCTGTACAGGTACCTACTCCCAGCATTGAATGTAGTCATTATATGTTGCAAACAGCACTAAAAACAACAACAACAACAACAAAAAACCAGATGGATTGTTATACTTTAAATCTAGATATCCGCTAAAAGCCTAAGGAGCTCAGAGGTGGGCTTTTAGGAGGTGACTGGATTATGGGACTTATAGCTGACTTGCTGCTAGGAGCTGGGGTCTGGTTGGAGCAGGTGGCTGTCTAGGGGGTGGCTTGGGGACAGTCTGCCATGCTGTTGGCAGCTCTTGTCCACCTCACCCATCTCCCATGGCATCCTGCCTTGGATTCAGCCAACTACAGACTGAAATGTGAAGCAAACTAAACCTGTCCTCCCTTAGGTTGTGGGTGTTAGGTGTTTTGTCCCAGTAACGAAGAAAGTGACAAAGACATGGATCATGGCTGCCTGGCAAGCAGTTACGAGAATTAGCAAGTGTGAATTACATGGTCTGTGTTTGCCGCTCGTCATTCCCTAAGACTTAAAATCTCTGAAATTGTCAAGCAATTTCATGAATTAAATTCTGTTTCTGGCATTTATTAACCTTACAGCAGATTCCTGTATTGTTTGCTATTAAAATATTCTTCTCATGTCTTTATTTCTGAATCTAAAAGTTCTCTCATAATTTCTGGTTCCTCCACAATTCTGCCTCAGGTGTCAGGGTGTTCTTGTCCTTGGATCCATGTTGGAATATTGGAAATTCTTATTACATGGAGACAGCTTGCTTTTGAGCTTACTCTCTACAGCATTAGCATTCTGAGAACTTCACTCTTATACCTCTGTATAAATCCACTTTGAGTTCTTAATTGACTTGTAATAATCTGGAGAGAATATATTATTTTCCAGTAGCACTAAGGGGATTCGGAGTCACCAGGATGAAAGAGGGTTGGTAGAATTTGGAAATCCCAAAGGAAACACTAATTTGCTTTCTAGATTTGCCATGGTTAGCTTTTCCAGTGACCCAGCTGACAATTCATTGTAGGTTTCTAGTAGCTCTTTACTCTTTGTGGTTTTATTTCCCTACCTTCAAAGTGATGGGAAATAGTGTCAGGTTAGTGTCCTCCTTGAAGGGAGTCTGCATAGGTATTTGCGTGATTTGTTATTAATGATAGTATTGCTGTACACACCTCACAGGGTCAGGGAGTTAGGAGAGGGCTATGCTTGAAAATAAGAGGTTCAGAGCTACAGAACCTGGGAAGAAGCCTAGCTTCACTGTTTACTCCCTGAAAACGAGGTTCAGAGGCTAAGTAACCTGTTTAGAGTAATAGAGTAGAGCCAGAGTTTAAACTCAGAGTCTGACTTTCTAGCCCTACATGTGCGGCCCTGAGCAAATCACTGAATCTTTTTAAAGCTGTACTTGCTTTCTATGTAAAATGACAGTAGTAATAGCATCTCCTTTAGAGGGCTACTACACAATTAAATAGTCTCTGGTGTTTAAGTGCTCTATACAAATATTTTTAATGATTGTTCTTAGGAATATTAGTGGAGACTAAAGTAGGTGGGAATGCTGCAGCACAGTGCTGCATTACGTTCCTTCTTTCAACCCTTCCTTCCCTAGCAACTAAACAGTAGAGGAGAAAAACAACTGCAGCAGATGTGGTAGCAGAAACCTGTAGTCCCCAGCTATGCTGAGACTGAGGTAGGAGGATCCCTTGAACTCAGGTGTTTAAGACCAGCATGAGTGATATAGCAAGCACCCATGTCAAACAAAACAATAAAAGAACAAAAACAATAAGCAAGCAAACAAACAAAGCAACAACAACATCCCCATCAAGGTCTATAATCTGGAAGCAGATTGGATTCAAATCCTCAGTCTAATGCTTACCAGTTTGCACCCATAGGTAAGATTTCTCTGTGCTTCAGTGCTCTCATCTATTAAAGGAAGGATAATGATCTACGGCACCTCACAGGATTATTATCAGGGTTAATAGTGAAATATTTAGTCATAGCCTCTACACACAATTATGTTCAAGAACACATGTCCACTGCTGTGTAATTACCTACAGTGAGCGATTGACATATTTAGGTTGGATGACCTGGATTAATTATATTGTACAAATAGAAAGTTCAGGGGAAAAAATGTAAACTAAATACTATATGTAGGCATTATATTAGCAATTAGTGTTTATTCAATACTTGCTACAGGTCAGTTACTGACTTAAATACTCCATACATGTCATTTCATTTAATCCTGCTACAGTCCTTTGGGGTTGGAGCTGCTATTATCTCTATTTTACAGATGAGGAAAATGAGGTGCAGATAGGCTAAGTAACTTGCTTATAGTCACAGAGTAGAGCCAGGGTTTAAACTCAGAGTCTGACCTCCCAGCCCCTACACGTTTCTGTCATTCCATGGCTTATTTCAGAGAGGCACAGTGTTGCTCTGTGACTCATGGGCTTGGGCTGGTGGTTCTACTGACCTTTCCAATTATTGGCCCATTTCAGAGAGGGATGAATGAGCTCTCTTTGGAAAAAATTCAACACCCTGGTTAAGTTTTCCTGGTTGAGATTGGGATGTTGAATGCATAACATCAATCTTTTACATAATTTAGTTCTAGTATTAAGAATTCAGGTGGTAGAAAAGGAGTACTTTGGCTAAAATCTATTTTACTTTTTCTTACAAGATGTGTTTAAGAGTACAAAAATGGGCATCTAAGAAATATGGACACTCTTGGGTCTTGACAGTCATACACAATTAAGCACACTGGAAGCAATAAAGGTTGGCTCCATGGAAAATGAGGTCATTAATTCAAGCACAGAATACTGACTTAAAGGCAGGATTTCTCCAACAAGTATGTGGTCTGATCAAAATACACAATGAATGTTTAAATAAAAAGTAATTGTTACAGTCAAAGTCACATTATCATTAATCTCCTTCAAAATATTCCCCTCACTTTGAGCACATTCATCCCATCATTCTTGCCACTTTCTGAAGCAGTTATGGAAGTCTTCTTACTCTTGAGTGTCTTCATGAGGTGTGATAAGAAATGTGGTGCATGCTGTCTCCATGTGCCACCCGGCGGAAAGGCAAGCTCATAAAAACATGATGGCGCATCTGCATCCAGCCTATTCACTGGATGTGGCACGGTGCAACTATGAGGTCTTCCCCAAAGTCAAAATGACCATAAAAGGTAAACATTTTGCATCCATTCTAGACATGAAGGCAACCGGGACAGTACAACTAGACACATTCATGAAAGAGGATTCAGACCTGCTTCAGAAAGCAGCAAGAATAATGGGATAATGTGCTCCACGTGAGGGGAGCACTGTGAGGGAGACAAATGATGACATGTCTTGAACTGTAATAAAATTCTTTAAAAAGTTAAATGTTCACCATATATTTTTTTTAAATCACATTAGTAATTAAAGTTCTCAACATAGAGAAATGACACTTACAATGAAGCTTTAGGATGCTTTTCAGGAGAATCTGGAAGGCACCCGCACTTTGCTGCAGTTCCCAGAACACTTGTCTTTTCCAGGGCCCTGGCATATTCCTCTGTTTTCCAAACAGGGAGGATTTCGATACTCCAGCTGCTCTCGCTGAGGGTACAGCTCTCATGTATTGAAACCACAGGGTTTTTCAGTTTTATTGTAAGTATCAGTAGGCAGTGTCTACTGTTTCATTCACCCGTCATACATTTGCTTTTCTTCTGGGTCAGAATACCTTGAGTTCCCTTTGGATAACTGTTTCTCTACAACTCCACCCATGTGGTTGGAGCTCCTACGTATGAGTGGCACCAAACAATAGGCTTGTAGCCTGGACAGAATGAAAAAGGAAAGCAGGAAGAAGGTTCTTGCCGATCATGCCATGGACTGTTTCTCCTCTACTGTGTCCCTTTGCCTCGCTGCCCTGTCTTGGAGCCAGCTGACTATGTGCTGAAACCTCTACAAACTGTGAGATAAAATAAACATTTATTTATTTTTTTAATTTAGTCTTTTGTGATATGGTTTCATATTGCAGTTCAGGCTGGTCTTGTACTCACTCTGTAGCCCAGGCTGGCTTCAAATTCACAGCGATCCGTGCCTGGTCTAAACCTTTATTTCTTTATCTTATGAGTGTTGAGTATTTTGTACCAGCAACAAGAAAGTAAATAAGACAGTGGGTTCTGTTTTTTTATTTCATTTTTGCTTTGCGTGGCGCTGGGAAACCTAGCGCCTCACACATGCCAGGCAAGACCTGAACCACTGAGCTGCATTCCCAGTCCAACGCTGTGATTTTTGAGAATTTCCAGGGACTGTCACGAATCATTAATTATTAATTAACATTACAGCATCTAATTTCTTCCTAAATGTAGCAAAGTGCACATGAGAGTGAATATATCTGTAGCAAGTCAAGGGCGGACGTGCTGCAGCGAGATTTGAATGCTGCAGGCCATAGAGCAAGATAAGATTCTTAAAATTAATATCTTAGCAAAATTTTCTATTACTACATGATGTAGACTCTGCAGTCATTAAAGAGTAGATTAACCCTTCAGTGTGAACTCCCCAACCCCAAGAGTTAACTATATTTCACCATTCTGCTAATTTGTGTGTTTGCAGCTTATTTTCTCTCTTCGTTGTTTAATCAAGTCCGATTTTTCTTTCAAAGTCTCTCCTATTTAATACTCATGGTCCTGAGTGAATTTTGAATCTTACTGTAATTGATAAACAGTACAGCAAAATGAAAATATTTAAGGTGTTGTAGTTCCTTGTTTTAAAACAAAAATTTGATATTTCCCTAAGGTCCACCATATGTTAACCTTTACATTTTAGCTTTTCTGTACTTTACAGGAAGAGCGCAGGTATTTAAATGAGCTTCACTTTAAGAGAAGCTGGTATTTGAGAAATAAGATTTACAAAATGGTTATTTGAGGGACTGATTATTTGCATTTGAAATAGTTTTTCACTTCAAACAAAGCTGCCCTTATGCTTCCTATTAATAGTCACCCTAGTGAGTAAAACATTTGATTTAATACATGAAATTTTATTTAGAATTCTAAACAAAATGTGGAATCCAACAAAAGAGATGTTAAATATTTTTTTCCAGTTTGTGGATGGTTTCAATATTTTGTCCAATTAGCAGTTGGTTAGTGGTAGTTGATAGATTTATAATAGATGATGCTACTTCTGGGTACTCACTGCCTTCTGTGCAAGAAGATGTTATGCTTGGGTATGATTTGAGTGTGTCTTCAAAGGTTCATGTACTGGAAACTTGGTCCCCAAGGTGTCAATGGAGCCATTGAGAGTTAGGGTTGCTGGGCATGGTGGTACACACCTGTAATCCCAGCACTCAGGAGGCGGAGGCAGGAGGATCCCCTTGAGTTTAAGATCCACCTGGGTTACCCAGTGAGTTCAAGGCCAGCCTGAGCTATATCATCTCAATTGTCGCAAACAAGTGGAAGACAATTAGATCATTAGGGATGCTACCTTAGGAAGGGATTAATTTTGGTCTAAAGACTGAATTAGTTTTTTTGAGAGTGAGCTGTAAAAAAGAGTAACACTGATGCCTTCCTTTGTACTGGCTTCCTGTCCTACCATGTGATCGCTTCCTCTCATGTGTGTCTCCCCTCACCCTGCTACCCATGATGTCACACACCATGTTGTGTTGTAACCAGGGACTTCACCAGAGACTGAGCAGATGGTACTATGCAGTCTTGGACTTTCAGCCTCCAAAGCTGTGACCTAAAGAAACTCCTTTTCCTTAAGCATTCCCCAACATGTATTATTATTATTATTACTGGAACTAGGGATTGAACTCATGACCTTGTGCTTGACAGGCAGGTGCTGTACTGCTGAGTTATATCCCTGGCCCTCAATTATTTTGTATTAGCAATGGAAAACTGATTAACAGAGGGTCGCTATCTGCCCTGGTGGTGCTTTCCTAGAGGAGGAGTTTATTACCCCACATTTCAGGCCAGCCATATGCCTTGCTGTCCCAGGGAAGACCCAGCAAGTCATTCCAAGTGGAAGTACAGTCAGAGTGAATTCAGCTTTTACTTTCAGCCATCCTGCCACTAGCAGTTCTGAATTCAAGAGTGGCATTTAGTGTGTGGCGAAAGCAAATACTGACTCATCAGGCTAGTTTTGTGAAACAGAAGCTGAGACTTGAGATGGTTTCTCTAAATCTACAAATGACTGAGCAGTTAATCCTTTAATAAATCTCTTTTCTGTTTAAACTAATTGATGGATGTTCTATTTTTCAATAAAGTTATGTCCTCTCCTGTACACAGTTTTGGAAACACTTTTTTGAATTTTGTTTTTTTGAGACAGGATCACAGGGTCTTGTTTTGTAGCAGTTCAGGTTGGCTTTGAATTCATTCAGCCAGAAACACTTCTTTTATTTTAATTTTTTTCTTTTACTCCTTTATTTTTTACTTTCTTTTATTATTATTTTATTTTATAATAAAATGTATGTTCTAATAAACATATATGTTTGTATACATGTTTACACTGCTTGTGGGAAATTAGTACATGTACCTAACATGTCTCAATTCTTTTTTAGCCTCCTTCCCTTTATCTTTTCTTCCCTTTATCTTTTGATCTTTTTCCTTTTTTTCTTACACATGCTTACAAGAAAGCATAAAAAAGGGGTTAAAATTGCTATGTACATGTAACAACTACACATAAGGAATATAAATGGAAACACCTTTTTAAACACTAATGACCTGTATGTTTTCTGATGAAGTAGGTAAAAGGCATATTTGGCATTATAATTAATATGTGTAATACTTTATATGATTTCTCTTTCTCCAAAATCAAGTTGACAAGACTGAATAAGAATGAGAGGAGGTAGGTTAGTAGTACATTCCCTAAGTTCAATCTCCAGCACCTCCTTCATGACAGACAATTGAAAAGAGATTCTGTCCAATGTAGGTGAAAGTCTGAAAAACCAAGAACTATCACACTTTTTGATGTTGTAAGTATGCAACTCAGAGACAAGGTGGATTAAAAGGTCTACATGTTGCCCAACTCACCTTAAATATAAGCACTCAAATAGTCTAAAAAGGAAATGGAGAGACATTCCATGCTAATAATAGAAGAAAGTTGCAGTAGTTACTGGTATATTAATTTTAGACAGAATGGATTTTTCATCAAGGAACACTATCAGCAATAAAGAGGGGCATTGTAAGGCACGGTAGGTGATGCACAACTGTAATCCCAGTTATCTGAGAGTTATCTGAGACAAGAGAATTTCAAACTTGGTCAGCCTGAGAAGTTTAGTGAGACCCTGTGTCAAAACAAAAATTAAAAAAAGAAACTCAGTGTTAGAAAACTTCATCAGCATGCATAAGACCCTGGGGTCAATGCCCAGTACTGTAGAGAGAAGAAAAACATGTGGAGGAAGAGAAGGAGGAGGAGGAAGGGGGGAGGAGGAAGAAGAAGAAGAGGAAGAAGAGGAAGAAGAGGAAGAAGAAGAAGAAGAAGAAAGAAAGAAAGAAAGGCTTTATGTAATGAATAAAGTAGTCAGCTTCTTAAAGATAATATAATATAATAATACTTAATGTATATGCATCTAACAACAGAGCACCAAAGCTATACAGGGGAAAAGATAAATTGAACTGTAAAGAGAAATATGTGAACCCATTATGGTAGTTGGAGACTTTAGCACTTTTCTTTCAAAAATAAACATCTAGTAGGCAGAAAATCAGGATGGACATAGTTTAACTGAACAGTACCATCAATCAACTGGCTGTAATCCACATTTATAAAACATTTCACCCAGCAACAACAGAATGCACTTTTTAGAAAAAAGATTGTGTGGAGGGGCCGGAGGTTTAGCTCAGTGTCATAAGTGCCTGCTTGGCAAACATGAGGTCAATGAGTTTGATTCCCGGGCACCAAACAAGCAAACAAATAAACAAAAACTCATTTAAAAAAAAAAGATTGTGTGGAACTCTCATCTAGACACTACACACCTTAAAAAACTTAAAAAAATAGAAATCTTATAATATAAATCAGATCACAATGGAAATAAGCTAGAAATAAAAACCAGAAAGATAGCTAGAAAATAAAATAATTCTTGAAGATTAAACTACATAGTTCTAAAAAATGAGAATCAAAGAAGTCTTAAGAAAAATAAAAAATATTTCAAACTAAACAAATATAAAAACTACACTGGATATAGTGTACATACTTGCAATCTCAGCTACTTGGGAGATAGAGGCAGGAAGATTGAGAGATTTTAAGGTCAGTAGTACAGTGCTTACCTATCATACTTATCCTGAGCAACTTAACAAGACCCTGCATCAAAATAAAAATTAAGCTGGGCATAGTGATGCATGCTTGTAATTTTAGCATTCAGGAGGCTGAGGCAGTATGATTGGAAGTTCAAGGTCAGCCTGGAATGCATAGTGAGACGTGTTTCAAGAAATTATTTAAAAAGCTTTCAACCATAACCCAGTGGTAGAACTCTAGCATATGTAAGGTTATGGGTTCTATTTGTAGTATTTTTTTAAAAAATACAACATATCAAAATTAGTATGATGAAAGCCATGCTTAGAAATTTGTATCATTGAATGTATATATAAGAAAACAAAACCAATCTAATATCAATAAACTTCTACCTTAGGGAACTAGAAAGATATGTTAAATCCAAAATAATCAAAAGAAAAGAAACAACAGAATTTAGAAAAATCTATGAAATTGAAAACAGGAAATCAGTAGACAAAAATCAATGTAACTAAAAGCTGGCACTTTGAAAGATAAAATTGACAAACTCCTCGCTAGGCTAACTGAAAAAAAAAGATAGATGACAATGTTTAATTTCCAGTATCAGAAATGAAAGAGGATCCATCAAACTGACTCCAGAGATGGTAAAAGATAAAAAAGTCCAGTCCCTTCAAACAAGCTGTAATATGTATATGTAACCACTCCCCAAGATGACTGTAAACTGTGTGAATTGCAAACTTGTTCTAATAAAATAAAAATTGAAAAAAAGAATAATAAAAGAATATGGTGAATAACTGAACCCATTCCAATTTGATAACCTAGATGAAAGGGACCAATTCCTTAAAACACACAAACTCATATAAGAAGGAATTGGCACTTTGGAATAAGCCTATTCTTTTTAAGGAAATTGGATCAGTGATTAGTCTTCCAAAACAGAAACCACCAGGCCCAGAGAGGTTCACTGATAAATTCTACCAACTTTTAAGGAAGAAATTATATCAGTTCTCTATAACTGTACCAGAAAACAAAACAGAAGGAACACTTCCAAATACCAGAGTTAAAGAAAACTGTATACTTCCAGCTCTCATGAATACAGATGTAAAAATCCTCAGATTTAACAGTTTAGCAGTTCAAATCCAGCAATGTGTAAAAAACAATTATGGCCAAGTGGTACTTATTCTAGGTATGCAAGTCTGGTTGAACATCTGAAAATTAGTTAGTGTATTTTATCACGTCAGCAGGCAAAAGAAGAAAAATCATGTGATCATATCAATAGACCCTGTGAAAGCACTTGACAAGTGAGTTGAAAATGATTTTTGTAAATTAATAAGTACTTACTTTTATGCCTATCCATCCAAAATCTAAACAGAAAAATGCTGATAGTGAGTTCTATATTTTTCTTTTTGCTTCTCTGAGTTTTCTAAGTTTTTATATAACTTTCTAGAGAAAAAGCATTTATAATTTTTAAAAAAGCTTCATTAGTTTAGCAAGGGCCCATGAACAGAAACAGGTATTGATCTTGATCAATTTAGCTTTTGCAGATTTACAGCCTATATGTATTGTCTACAGTATTGTGAAAGGATTGATGAGCTTTGTTTTCCTTGAACTGTTAGCCTTCTACTTAGTATCTGGGAGGAAGAATTTCTGATTTGAGCTCCAAATTGAATACTGTCCTATATCAAGTTGGATTCCTTTGACCTCAGATAGACTTATCATCATCTGTTCACACCAACTGAGTGTTTTGTCAGTTGACTGCCTGGGACTGGTTGATCATCTGTTATGATACCTATGTGAATATTAGAGCCACAGTCTTCCCATGAGTTCTCTACCTTCAACTCTAAGACATCACTTTTGCTTTCACTGTTTCCTAGTTCTGTGATCTGCCACAGATTCATTGCATCCAGGAAGTGGGATTTGGAGTCACCTACCTCTAGATTTAACACCCTTTCCTCTATTTACCACCTGGATGAACTTGGACAAGTCACTGAGTGATTCTTTCATTGGTAAATAAGGACAGTTACCAGTCTATAGGACTAGTGTGAGGGTTAAGGAAAAAACACTCTACACAATCCCTGGGGCAAAGCAGGCAGCAAACACACAGGAGCTGCATTCTCATTGCTGTTCAGGTGCACTGTTCTCTGTGTAAGTTATGAGTTGGTTCAAAGGGTTTTCCCTGTGAGACTGTCCTTCTGGGTTTCCCCTAAAATAAGACCTAGCCTGAAATTAATCAGCCTTGAAAGCTAGAACTCAAAAATGCCAGCCCCTGTGAGCCTATCCCTCCGTCACCTGCCATCACTAATTCTCTTGCTCAGATGATATAAAACAAGGAAGAAATTCTGTGAAAGCCATGATTATTTTTTTCTTTCTGGAAAAGACCCTTTGTTGTTGAAGAATAAGGCAAAAATGTAAAGTTCAGAACATTTAGAAGCAGAATTATCTTTAAGGAGAGTGCTTTTTAATTTTGAATGTCAGTGGCTGTTCTATCGATTTTTGTGCTCAAATGAATTTGTTCAGTAGGGGCTCAGGGAAGACTCATTGCATGAATTAATCCTACGTATAAAAATTTGAATGTTAGTACCTTGATTGTCTTAATGTAATACATATTCATTATAAAATATTTAGAAATTACAAAAACTTATAGCAAGAAGATAGCCCAGAACTAATTCCAGCATTTTAAGTGTATTTCCTTGTAATTTATTTTTCTTTACAAAATTTAGATACCATTTCATTCAGTTTTATAGCCTACTTTTCTTGGGTATTTGTTGAGTATATATAAATATAAATCTTTTTTACAAATTGTGATAGAGAAAGGAAGGGAAAAGAAAAAAATGATGAGAAAAGAAAAAAATGGAAACAGCTTTTGTAAATAAGAGGGACTGAAGAGAGGATAGGGGAATGGGAAAAAAAGAATCATGTTACACCATGTACAGGTACAAATTCCCGATAGTGATTGCGATCATTATGTACACCTAAAATGTGCCAATAAACTTAATTAATAAAAAAAGACTGCCCAGGCTGGCCTCAAACTCTCAGTCTTCCTGACTTAGCCTCCTGAGTAGCTGCGTGAATGACAGGCATACAACACCATGCCTGGCTTCGTTTTTACTATATTATTAAATATGAATGCCTCCACGACACTTTTTAATGGCTGCTTATTGTTCCATTGACTGACTATATTATGATTTATTCAGCTAGCCCCCACTGTTGGATATTTGTGAATCCTGTTATAAGCAATATGTCCTTGTAAACATTTGATCTTCTATTTTTGAGTATTTACTCAATTATACTCTTAAATAGGTTCCTGTTCAGCACGTCACACTTTCCACATCTCTGGCTGTTCTTGGAGCCCTGACTGCTATTTATACTACCCTGTGAAGGTCAAGTTGTGTGAAGATAACTGACAACAGTGTTCTGGGTGAAGGATTCTCTGTGACGGGACTGTCTGTATTATCTTCTGGGAGAAAGCCCTTCCAGTGGCACATGGTGATGGGAAACTTGACAAAAGACAGCCTGCTCCTTTGCTATGCATGAGTAGCTTTCTATGCCCATGTCAGTTTCTGCAAACAGCAGCTATGTGAGTACCCATAATGCAGTGCTCTAGGCTGTAGCTCTCAGGCTTGCACAAGGTCTTTGTTGACAAGCAATTTTTCTCTCCAGTGGGTACTTCCTGCTAAGGCCAGCATCTTCAGGAAGTGATGGAGGAAGGAAATACACGCAAGATTCTCCCTGGAAGAATGGCCTCTACTGCCAACCTGAAGTTTGGGTTTTACTAGGTGAGAGCTGGCTATGGATTTGTGCATGCCGGTGGGTGTGTAGGATAGAGAGAGAGAGAGAGGGAGAGAGGGAGAGAGGGAGAAAGGGAGAGAGGAAGAGAGGAAGAAAGAGAGTGAGAGTGAGAGAGAGAGGAATGTGCTGCCATTTCTCACCAATTTTCTCTCTTTGACTAGATGATTCTCCTTTGTCTTAGCCAGCTCAGGCTGCCATCATAAAATACTGTAGAATGGGTGTCTCAAACAACAGATGTGTATCTTCTCTCAGTTCTAGAGGTTAATAGGCCAAGATCAAGGTGCTGATGAGTTCATTTCTGGTGAGGGCTCTCTTCCTGGTGTGTAGATGCCACTTTCTTCATGTGTTTTTGCAGGGCAAAGTCAGTGCTCCAGTGTTCGTTCTTTTCTTATGGGGCACTGATCTCATTCATCATAAGGACCCATCATTATGCTTTCATTGCAACCTAACTGTCTCCAAAAGTCTCGTTTCCAAATATCATCGCATGGGGTGTTAGGGATTCACCACATGAAAATGCTGTGGGTGTAGTTCAGTCCATAGCAGAAGGTACAGCAGGTGGACCAGGACACTCAAGCTCTGTAGAGAGTCACCTGGATAAATTCCCTTGAAAGAAGAGCAATTTTCTCCATTTTGGCTAAACCTGACCCTGTTTCCATGTACTGATATAATCAGAGCTGGCTAGAACTTTTCCTTCTCCCCTCAGTTGGCTTTAAGCAATGCAACGGGTCTAGGCAAGGTGATGAGGTATAGTCTTTGAAGCAAGGTGACAGGTCGTGTTGCCCTGGATGTAACTCCCAAGAAGTATATGTGAATTGGGCCTAGTGAGCCATACTGTGGGCTGGGATTGAGCCTTGAGAAAGAGGTTGTGACATCTCAGGGCATAAAAATTTACACATCAGAACTGAAGCACTGATCCCAAAACATTGGATAGTGCCTCAAATAGTATTATGCAGATTACTCTCTCTCTCTCTCTCTCTCTCTCTCTCTCTCTCTCTCTCTCTCTCTCCATATTACAGAGGTGATTTCAGGCCTCCCACCTAGCCCAGCTCACGGCACTCATGTACTTTCCACCACTCTGGCAGTCACTTATCCCTGAGCTACTCCTCGCTTCAAGAACTAATAAAACCTGGTTTTGGCCCTGGGTTGAGGCCTTTGTTCCAGTTAGCCATTGTACTAGCTGGATTGAGGTCCCCCATTGGAGCTCCACAACTACAAGTTTGCTTTAGTATCTTTATTCTTGAGATGCATTGCCCTGAAAGTGATAGATTAGAATTAACTTATTAGAATCCCAATAACTTTTTCATTGGACTACAAATGTGGATTTTTCTAGACTGTGATAAGGTCTAGAAGGGCTTTTTATGAACATCCAGGCTGATGAGACACTGTTCGCGTAGGCCATGGGGGCACTGCATAACCAAGTGGCATCAAGTACTCATAACAGGCAAGTCTGTCTGGTGGTTGCTGCCCACCCTCCATTTGCTAGATCTTGTAGAAATGGAGTCACTAAAAAGTCTAAATTCATGCAAATCATACTCTCCAAGCTTTTAAGTGAGTGATTAGATTGGAATTCCTTCTTATTTATATATAATATTGGGACTTCTGGGAGAAATACAGACTGAGAGGCTACACAATTTAAAACATTTTGCCTTTTAGAAATATTTCAGTATTTCTGAGAGAGAAAAATTATCCTTTCATAATATCTTAAGCTATTTTCATGACTTTTTAAAGGCAAACTTTAGAATTATTTTCTAAATTTCCAAATAAAACATATTGAGGTTTCAACTGGAACTATGTTAAACCTATAAAAGACTTTTGGAAAGCATTGATGTTTCTACAGTACTGGGTTGTTTCATTCAGAAACATGGTAGCTTTTTATATTCAAGCAATTTATGTCTCTCAATAAAGGTTTCACAGTGTTCTTCACACTCCTTTCTTTACAACTTTTATTCTTAGGTGTACTATAGTTTTTGTTGGTATTGTGAATGGGAGGTATTTCAAATGTATTTTCTAGGATTAATTTGGAAAGCATTGATGTCTGCCTATTTTTTCTTCTATTAAGCCACATTAGCACACTTTCTTATTGGTGCTATTGGGTTTTTCATGTTTAGTTTTTGTCATTATCCATACATAATAATAGCTTTGCATCCTCCCTTCCAATGACCTTAACTTATTTCTGCTTCCTGCCCTATTCTTTCTGCCTCTAATTATTAGGTCATGATGGTGGAGAAGGCAGATTTTTCTTGATCCGAACTGTGTGAGGACATTTCAAAGGTTTCATGGTGCAGCAGCCCACCCTGGCCTCTGTGCACTCCGCTTTGTTCCTTGCCTTCCCCCGCTGGGTTGTGCTGCCGGGAACCAGCTCTGTGGGCTACAGATCCTGTGGCTCCCATGGTAGCTGGCTTCTGACAGAGGGCAGGTGATGAGTGATCCTGGCAAGAGATTGGGGAGCAGAAGGAACGGGGAAGCCTGGGTATCCCTGACCTAGTGTCTGCCGCAGGGAGCAATTCCAGCAGCAGATGCTTGCATTGCATGGTTCCAGCTCTGGCCAGACAGGTCTCTCTCTGACTCCAGTTCTGCAGGGTGAAACTGGAACCTGGGCTGAGAAATAGCCCTTCCTTGAATGAATCAATGAATGAATTTTTACTTCCCCAACAAGAGGGCCTCTGCCCTCTACTTCTCATGTTAGAGGATACCCACATGTGACAAAGACACATTAAAAAACTGTGTGGAGAACTCATGGTGCCACTATGGCTTGGGATCCTGCATCTGAGCTGGAGGAGAGGTTTATTTTAGTTAATGTTTTCAGCCCATGGTTGAATGGCTTTAAGGAAGAAATGGCATTGTGGAAGGGTCTGGCGGAGGAAAGCTTCTCATGTCATGGTGGTCAGGAAGCACAGAGAAACAGGAGGAGCTGGGGGAGACAGATGCCCTTACAGGTCACGCTTTCAGTGACTCATTTTTCCATCCAGGCCCCATCCCCTAATGACATATTCAGCTCTGAACTCAGCTGCGGATTAATCCCCATTATTCAGTCACCTTCCAAAAGTCACCTTCCACCCTCCTCTGAACACAAGAAGCTTTGGGAGACACTGCAGATCTAAACCATAACAACAGTGCAGGGTGCACCCAAGAACACCTCTTGCCCTGATCCTCAAAAGGTCACTGCATTTAATGTCATTAAGTTTCATGGGTTGTGTTGCTGGCGATGTTGGGGACTGACAGTGCTTTGGAGTGAGATCTGAGGGTAGACACAGTTAGATACAAGAGAAGACAAAGTGTCCATTTGTCAAACAGAAGAGTTTTGAATAAGGCAAAATCACTTCCCTGAAGTGCTGAGCACCTATTACTGTTTCTCCTTTTGTGTTCCAATGCATAGTTCTGAAGTTGCACAGGCAGTAGGTGATATTTTGTAACAGTTGCATTCAATCCCTGAGGAACATTTTGCAATATTAAGCAATTTATGTGGCTTTTCCCTATGTACTTTTATATATAACCTGACATTTGGCTTAAAATCCAGAAACACGCTAGTACTATGTATGGTTCATAGTTTGAATGTGTTATTAGAGGTGTAGCCTCAACTTGAACTGACAGGAAATTTTCTAGAGAAACTAGAAGATTTTTTTATATTATTTTGAATCTAACAGGTGAAACATTTAAATCCATAGAATTTAAAATTTTAAAGAAACGTTTTTTTCTAAATATGAAATCAAAGTGCATATGGAATCAAAGTGATACTCCAGAAAAAGGTTCACTCCAGAAAAAGGAACAAGAAAATACAGCCAAGTGCCATGATGCACACAGTCATCCCAGCTACTCAGGATCAGTTGAACCCAAGAGTTCAAGGGCAGACTGGACAATGTTAATAGGACTAGTCTCAAAAAGAACAACAAACAAACAAACAAACAAACCCAACCAAAAACCAAACAGACCAAAAATGAAAGGAACTGGCAATGATTTCATGACCTGAGATAAAAAGATTCATAATCTCAAAGTAGTGTCAAAGGAAATATTTTCTAATTACTATAGATCAAGATATAGTTTTGATTGTAGAGAAATTTGACCAAATTAAGCAATATACTCTGATTTTCTTTGTCTTTGTATTAGAATATTTGGGAGAAAAAATTCTAGAAATATTGTATAGACCTAGATGTCACTATAAGAGGTGGTAAAAATAATATGTGTGATAATGAATTATTTGATAAAGGTGAAATATAGTATTTTCTGCATAAACAACTTTTCATTTTTTATCATAGTGCTTGAACATATCATGTAAAATTCCAAATATAAGTACATTTAAGAATTTTACTGATATTTTAATGTAAGTCTTACTGCTTCAGTAGAGTGAAATGTCTCCAAATGGGAATCAATTTAAAAAACTATTAAAAACTATAAAGGATCAAAAGTAGTTGCCAACACATTTGATATTATCATCAGTGGAATGGAAGTTATGTGAAATATGTTGATTATAGCAATTAGTGATCTGTGTGAAATAAGTCAGGAAAAATGTCCTAGGAAATATATATAAGCTATGAGTGATGAACACTTATTACTTGTTAAGCATTGCTGGTCCATCAACATATAAATAAGAATAATTAATTTGGTTGGTATTTTATTTTGTCAACTTTTACTCATCAAAATATATAACTACATATATTTCACATTTCTGTCATTGTAAATTATTTATAAAGTGGAAAGATGGAACACATTTTTATTTAACAGTCTATCATTTGACTTATACCTTTTGAAGATTTAAACATATATTATGTAGGCCTTCCTTTGTATTCTAACCCTGGCTCTTTGGTGGTACCAGGGATTGAACCCAGGGCCTTCACACTGAGCCAGCATCCCCAGCCATTTTATATTTTGAGACAAGGTCTTGCTAAACCACTAAGTTATTCAGGCTAGCCTTGAATTTGCAGTCCTCTTGCTTCAGCCTCACAGAGTGCTGGGATTATGAACTTACGCCATAAGGCCTGGGTTGTCCTGGCTCTTCAGATATCAGGGGGAAGGCTGATTTTAACCGACTGTGAGAGTGACTTCCTGCTATCAACTTCCTGTTATCTGCTTGGCTTTTTGGTTCTTGGTTTTTTGACCTTTGCCTTTTTGGTTTTTCCATTATCCTTTCATTTCACAAAAATAAACAGATTTGTGTAGTTTTTAATATCCTCTCTCTCCCTATGGTTATGGGTTGAATAGTGTCTCTTAAAAGTTGAAACCCTAATTTCCAAAACTTCCAAATGTACTTTTATTTAGAAATAACTTACATAGATGTAATTAGTGAAGCTGAGATCATTTTGAATCAAGGTAGGGTGGGTGGGCCCACCCTAATACAACTGGGTCTTTTGTTGGTATTTTATTTTGTCAACTTATTCATCTGAGTCTTTATAATAAGAAGGAAATTTAGGGACAAACATGCACAGAGGGAAGATGATATGAAGACTCATGAGAAAAGGCAGTCACGTGACAACAGAGAGAGACTGGAGTGAAGCATCTCTAAGCAAGGGAATGTGGAGCAAACCCTAGAGCCTAGAAAAGGCAAAGAAGCTTTCTCTCTTACAAGTTTTAGAGGTGCTGTGGTTAGGCCAACACTTTGATTTTAGTCTCCTATTTTTTAGAACTATGAGACAATACATTTATGATATTTTAAGATAATGTAGTTTGTGGTACTTCGTCACTGAAGGCCGAGGACACAAACATTGGTCGCATGTTACAGACAGTCTCTGTAGGCCAAGGATGGTGGTGCATGGCTGTGATCCTAGCACTCAGGAGGATGAGACAGGAGGACTGACACAAGTCTGAGGCTGGCCTGCAAATATAGTGAGTTCAAGGCCAGCCTGAACTACACAGTGAGTTTGTTTGTTTCAAACAAAACAAAACAAAACAAAACAAAACAAAGCACAAACAAAACAGAATAAAAGATGTTCTTTGCAGCTGTATGTGGTGACACATGCCTGCAATCCTGGCACTTTGGGAGGCTGAGGCAGGAAGATAGCAAGTTTGGACCTAACCTGGACAACTTAGTGACTTAGCAAGATCAAAATCAAAATTAAAATAAATACAAAATTTAAAAAAGGGTTTAGGGATGTAGCTCAGAACAAAGGCCCAGGGTCACTCCCCAGTACTGAAAAAAATAATCTTGACCTTTGTGCAAATATTTACAGGCTAAATACCTAGAAGCATGTGTGCTGGGTCTTAAGCAATGTGTCTTTTTTATCTTAGCAGCTACTCCAAGTTAGCTTAGCCCTCCCAGGATTGTGCCCCTCCCAGAAGTGTGCAACAGCGTGTATGCCTGTGTCCCAGCCAACACTTGACATGTTAACAGACATGTACATTTCTCCCCACTTGATGGGTAAAATCAGATTAGCATTTTAAAAATTTGTATTCACCAGGTGACTAGCGAGGTTGAGTTTTTTATGTGCTGATTTTCCATTTGAATTTCTCCTGTAAATTGTGTCTTTATAAACTGCCCATTCTTCTGTTGTGCTATTTATTTTATTCTTACTAATTTGAAATGTATCTTTATGCAGGAGGTGATCTTATTCACTTGAAAGTATTCCTAGTTTAGGAAGTGCTTTTAAATATCAAGCATGTTTGTTGGATTTAATTGCTTTTTCAGCATCTAGAGAGATGATCAAATTATATTTATTTGACCTATTGATATGAGGCACCTGTAATTGTAAGGACTTTAAAAAGCAGAGCAGTTAAATATTGATGGGGTAAGGGCTGGTGTCAGTATGAGACTTTTCAGAACTTGTTTGGAGGGCTGCTTTAGAGAAACCTGAGTCAGGGTAGGGTCTGCTAGGGATGCCATGGGTTGGTGCTTTGTGGTTTGGGTGAGATGGAACTACTGCAGCATTTTGAATAAAAGCTAGCTGTAGAATTTAAGAAGATTAATAAAGTGGTGGTAGAGGAGGAAGAAGAAAATGAAAGAGAGGGCCTAGTTGTATAGGCATATAATAAAGACAGCCTTTGCCTATACTGGCACTAAGGAAGTAGAAAAGAAGAATGATGAACAGACCTGTATAATTCTCCAGTGAGCCGAGACTTAGAAAGAAGGTTTTGTAAGGGAGGAAGGGCACCTGTGAGAGCATAAATACTAGCATATCACAGACATGGGAACTGTGTTGGCAGGGTTAGAGCTCAAAATCACTATTGGGTTACACATGCTCTGGGGTTTAGCTCAGTTGGCTAAGGGCCTCTCCTGGTAATCATGAGGTCATGAGTTTGATCCCAGGTGCAAGGAAAAAAAAAAAAAAGACACACTATTGGGTTACACAAAATATCCAAACTGTGCAGACTAAATTACAATAACAGCAATAAGAATTCTTTCTGTAGGGAAGTGATGTAATGCTGATGAATGACATGGAGGAAACACACTCTATTAACTTTTATTTTGCTTCCCATTGACAATGCCAAGGAAAAGATATTCAGCCTGAGGTGGAGTGTGGGATAGAACAGTATTGTAGCTGAAGACAGTACAGAATGAGATAAGGAAATGTCAGAAAGCATTTCTCTGTTTTAGGTATCTGTGTTCTAGGGAATAGAGGGAACTTTCAGGGATATTTCAGCTTCTTTTGGGAACTTCAGAGAGAGAGAGAGCTTGTAGGGCATTGTTTTAAAATAGGGAGTGGCTATGTGTGAGAAGATGGAATTCCTAACTTCAAAACCATGTAGATTTCGTGAACTGAAAAATCAGTCATCTTAATGCTACTTTGGGGCAAGATCCCAAGATGCTATAAGAAGAGGATGAGTTGTGAGCTCCCAGCAAAGGAAATGAGGGTCATTAGGACACTACGTGGCTCAGGTGAAATCATGACTAGCCAACTTTCTTGTAGGCCCACATGATTCTTAAATGTAGGGAGCGTTACCTAAAAGGAGTACCAACAATAAGGGGTATCAGAAATCAGAGAACAGCCAGCATAAAGAAGGAATAAACAAAAGATATCAGGCATGGAGGAAAGAAGGCTTCGTGATGGCTGATGTCAAGTATGAGAAGGACAATCATACGAAAGATGAATCAGATACCATCGGTGAAGATAAAGGCAAAGATAAAGGTCCGTGAGTAGAAGTTACAAAGACCCAGAAGAAGGCTCACTAGAAGGAATTACTGTGTAATCACCTACCCTGTTTAATGGTAGAAAGGGCTGCTTTCTGTTAGAGTGAATTTCACATCTCTTCAAGTGTGCAAGCTGGTGCCAGTCACGCTCTTCTGGAAAAATAATCTACGCATCATGCAGATCCTCTGGGCAAATGTTCAAGTGGTTGATTCCCAAGCCTCTTCTGAGTTTGAGCTTTTATGACATTAGGACAACGTTGGTGTGAATGGAAAGGAACAGCTTGGAGGTGCAATGTGGTGATGCTGTACCTAGCAGGGTGGAAAAAAGAAGAAGGTGGAAGAATCCTGGCCCACTCTGTAAAAGACTGTCATGACCTCCGATAGAATAGAGGAAGACTTCACTACTTTCTGAGCCCCAAGGAGCAGGACTGTCCCCAAATAGCAGAGGACTACACCTCAAAGAGGCCTCAAATCAACATCTTCCACAGGAGTTTTGGGATTTTAAGGACAAAAAATTCAAAATGGAAGAGGAGGGCTGTGTCTCTCATAGGTCCCTTTCCCATGCCGGGCCTGAGACACAGGACTGCAAAGGACCACGGGGACACTAGGAAGGCACGTTGCTGGAAGCAGGCCTAGGACAGGGCCCGCGGGAAGAAGTTAAGATCAGGAGCGGAGTGGAATAATGAAGGGGGAGGAAGGGGGAGGCTGAAGGAGCAGGTGCACTATCAGGAACGGGCCCTGCTTGCGCTGCCAAAGGCCCAGGAGCTGGTTCTAAGGAGAAGGCAGAGCTGGGGACTAGGAGACTGGAAGGCTGGGGGTGCCTTTGCCGGTGGCATGTTACCACGCTGCTTCTTTCTTGGTACCACACACAGGTGCCCTAATAGCCTAGAAGTGCTCTAGGCCTTAAAAAAAAAAATAGTTCCTGAAATTCAAAGATGTGTGCGTGGTTCGAAGTGTTTGCCCCTGTTTCCGTTTTCAAGGGCGGGAGCGGGAGAATTGGTAAGAAGAGGTAGACAGGAAGGTGAGAAGGGGCCACCAAGGCTTGGCTGGCTGAGACATCCCAGGAAGCTCGGAGTGGGGACCTGGCCCAGGGCACGTGTCTGCGTCCCCTGGACCAGCCAGGCACCTGAGGCCCGTGCCGGCACTGCTGTCTCTTTCTCAGTCGATCCCTTGGCAGAATCCAGGCGCGGAAAGCGAGGCGCGCCCCTCCCCCACTAGATGGCACTGAAACGCCTTGTTCGAATTTTCAGGGTGCAGAAAGGGGAGGTGGACAAAAAAAGAACATGGGAGAGGTGTGGTCAGGAAGCCCGCTGGTGCCACGGCTGGTGTCTGGCACTTTCTGTCTCCAGGACAGCTCTTTACCGGGCGGTGGGAAACCCTGACTCTGGAGAGAGGCCGACAAAGCAGGGTGGAAGAGGGAGGCTCCCGCCTTTGCAGGGCGGCCTCACGTGAGGAGGCAGGGAGGGGGGCGGGGGGCACGCAGCGGGCTTGCCCGAGGCCCCCTCGCTCCGGGTCTGGGGGGTCCTTGAGAGCCGAAACCCAGCCGCCTCTGGTGTAGGATGACAGATCTGTGCCGAGGATGGCTTCGACCTAATCGCCCCTCCCCAAAGTGCAAGCCCCCAACGTTTCAAAACATCTAACCGTCCTTAATCCCCATTATAATTCTCCACTCGCGGTCATGAAAGGATCGGCCCAGTTTCTTATTTCTTTTCCTAGTGTGCAGTGGGGGAAGGAGGAGGGGGTCGAGGTTGGCTCTGGACCCGGGCTCGCAGTGAACCCCGCGGGGCCCCTCCTTGCTTAGCCCCGGGCGGAAAAGCTTGTAGCTTAGCGAGGCAGCGCCTGTGGCTTTGCGGGGTGTGTGTGTGTGTGTAAATCAATGCACCCCAGGACACCAGCAACGGAAACCAGGGGTCGTTCAGGTCCTGGAAGAGCCCACTCTTCCATCAGCAGTCTTTTCTTTAAATCACTGTGGTGGTTTGGAGGGAGCTTTTCACGGGTCCAAGGAAACAGGTGTAGGCACCATCCCTTAATGTGTAAAAATACATATAGACATGCTACATGCCACATACATGTATGTGCATAAATATGGATGTGGTTGGGCACGTATCTTACCTAGACACCATTGACTTGCCTGGTCAGAGAATAAGGCTGAGACATTTCGTGCCTGGGAAATAGTGCGGTTTATCTTTAAGAAGGCTAGAAAAATAAGAGATGAGGCTCACGTTGCACGGATGACATCACTAGCTTTTGGCCGCGCGCTCCGTGTTCTCGTCGGTGGGTTTTAGCCAAGGCTGCAGCGCCGGGCGCCCGAGCGAGCGCAGCAGCGGCTTCCCCAGCGCCTGCACCCGGGCGGGGTGACATCTCCAGCTCCCGGGGCGCAGCCTGGGCTCCCGCCCCTCCCAGGCACCCGCAGAGCCGGCGAGGCCTCGCAGCCGCCGCGCCTGGAGGAGAGTCAGGGAGGGGAAGCCGAACCACCCAGCTCCCTCCCCCACCCTCGCTCCATTCACCTCGGCGACCGTCGCGTACCGGGATCCTGATCGCCCGACTCAGAGGCCGGGACCGGATTCACTGCGCGCCGCTGCCCAGGGAGCCGGCGTCTCGGCACCCGGGTGAGCCGCAAAGAAAATGGTGCAATCGCAGAGAGGCTGACCCCGGCTGGGCAGAGCAGACCCGGCGCTAGAGTGCCGGGCTCAGGAGAAGGGAACGGGTTGTTGGAACAGCCGGGACCGGGCTTTCCTCCCTGCCCGCAGCGTTTTCTGTGCACCTGGACTGTATGCTCCCTGACTGCAGGGAGCCACATGAAGTGAGGCAGAAGCGGGTTTGGAGGTGGCCGGGTGGGCACTCCAGGAAGGCGCCCGAGAGCGCGGCGTTACGCCAGGGGTACCAGCCGGCAGCGCTTGGCGACTGCGCGCCCTGTCCATGGTGTTGAAGGCGCCCCGCGCCGCGCGCCCTGCCTGGTGCGCCCTCCTCTGCGCAGCCCGCCCCTCGCGCCCGTCTGCGGTCGCCCATTCTCCGCCAACCCCAGGCCAGAACTCATCCCGTAGCGCTGCCCGGGTGTTCGCGCCGTCCGCCTGAATGGCGAGGTCGGAGGCCGGTAGCCGGCGAGCTCGCGGGGACCGGTGGGCAGAGACCGCGCGTCCGCGGGAAGCTCGCCGCTGAGTCCCGCGTGGGCCGGCGAGGGACCTGCTGGGAACCCGAGGACGGAGATCTCGCCAAGAGCTGATCTAGGAAGGAAGCTCGCTTCTGGGTGCACATCTTGGGTCTCCGCTTGCAGGCCAGAAAGGGGAGAGACCCTACAGGTAGATCCAGGCGGGACTCGGGGCGTCTGGCCCTGGCACCCGGCGGTCTCCTTAGCCGGCGGGCGGTGTCGCGGGTGTAGACGAGCGACTGCCCCTGATCGCACCGCCCCATCCCCTAAATTCCCGGTCTCTCCGCTGCACAAAGAATCCGCAGAGAGCTCCTCCGCAGCCGGTTTCCGGAGCAGGGGTGCGCCCAGAGGCCGCGGGTTCTGAGCAGTCGCCCCCTGTGGGGCGGGGAGGAGGCGGGAAGTCGCCGCGTGGAAACGGCCGCCGCCAACGGCTACGCCTACTTCGGAGGATGAACGGGAGTCGGATCAGAACTTTTTAGGCAGCTCGCCGCCATCCCCGCAGTCCCCCGGCCGAGTCCCCCGCTGTCTCTGTCCCCACCCCCAGCTCGGCGCCGCCGTTTGGTCCCGGGCGGGCGCGCGGAGGAAGGCGAGGCCGCGGCGGGTCATGCCCAAGGTGTAGGCGAGGCGGAGGCATGGCTGCCGGAAGGTTGCTGCTCTACACGGGCCTCTCGCTAGCGCTCTGCGCCCTCGGCATGCTGGCTGTGGCCATCTGCTCGGACCACTGGTACGAGACGGACGCCAGGAAGCACAGGGACAGGTGCAAGGCCTTCAACACCCGCCGGGTGGACCCCGGCTTCATTTACAACAACAACAACAACTTGCCGCTCCGGGCCAGCCGCTCGCGCCTGGACCGCTGGGAGGGCAAACTCCTCCGGGCCCGGAATCGCCGGCAGCTCTTCGCCATGAGCCCGGCCGACGAGTGCAGCCGGCAGTACAACTCCACCAACATGGGCCTCTGGAGGAAATGCCACCGGCAGGGCTTCGACCCCGAGATCGCCGCCCTCATTCGGAAAGGTAAGCGCGAGGCGTGGCGCTGCAGAGAGCCGGGCGCCTCTGGTAGGCCCCGCAGCACCTCGACTCCCCTCCCCCTGGCTGTCCCAAATCCCGGGTTCAGGTGGTGCAGTTTTCCTGGCTGAGCCTCCCCGCACTGATAATGGAGTGTGCTGGAGGCTGTACCTCCTACCAACCTCTGGTCTTGCTCCTGTCTGTTCAGATTCGCCTGGAATCTCCTGGTCCAGGGTTCTGATCCAGGATAATGTCTCAGCAGCCTCAGAGCAGGAAGGGAATCCACAGTATAAGGCTGTGTGCTTAAGGGGAAACCCTTCAAGAGGGACTGTGTCGGGGATAACAGGTTCCAAATTTTAATTTTGTTTTAGAGGTCGAACTGATCCGATTAAGGGAACTAGAAGGCACATCTCAGAGAGAAGAAGGCCTTGCTGATAGCAGAAACATGTGCCGAGTGCTGTGCTAGCCCGGGCTGCTTGGAGGCATCGGTCATATAAACACCAAAGCATCACAGCCCCTGCTCTAAGCAGCTTCGAGCCTGTTGGTAGCATAACATCACCCTTCTTTATTCCTCCTTCGAAAAAGTGGTCACCAAAGGGACTTGTGTGGAGTGAATCTCCACAGGGTCTACTAAATAAAATGAAAGTAGCACCAAAGTGGGCATTTCAGAGACAAAAATTACAGTTTTTAGAAGGTTTCTATGAAAAACCCTAAAAGTATACCAACACAAGGAAAAAAGCTGAATTTACGAAACACAAAAATGTATTCGATACTTTAGTATGATTTCGTAAATCTTAAATTCCTCTTCAATTTGTAAATCTTGCATAATGTATATGTTGGCAACTTTCCTGTTCTTTCAATCTGGTGAAACATTGTTTGATGTGATGTGTGTTAACATTGCTTGGAAAAAGGGAATGTGTTCTCTTCCATGGAAGCTGCACCCTGGGAAGCTGTACAGATGTTACCAGTCTCACCTCTCTTTCTTTTCAACTATCAAATGGTGAAGCCAAATGACAGTGATGTTATTATTTGCAAACTGCTTTGAGGCTGGGACATAAAGCAGTTCTTATTGTTTCTTATTATACTGCTGTGAGGTGTGCTGATGTTTTAAAATAATACTTGTGAGAACTGATGCTCTTTGATGCATAAAAGTGTAGGAGTGATCAGAAAGAAAATTAATTTGAAAAAAAGTCACCTGTTTAAGAATGACAAGCAATGCCTATGGTTGAGAGGCTAGTTTGCATTTAGGTGGTAGGTAGGTCCAGGGAGAGAATCCATCTTGGTGTTTGTTTTGTAGCTTCTTCAGGATGACTAGAGATTTCAGCTGATTAGTTATGGGTGTGTTCATGCTGCAAACATCCGATCTGCTTTAGGGTGACCCATTTGGAGCTCTATAACTTTATAAAGATGTGCAAGATACTGGGGGTACTCCGGCAGAGAGCAGTTTAGGATTAGATTGAGAAATAGGAAAACAGGAGGAAATAGAAGTATTTTTCCACATGGGGTGACTTCATAGCAGGTTGCAGGTCCATAAAGTGTTACTTTAGCCATCATTTTCTGCTTTTTTAAAATCAGAGATGGCAGGAAATTAGCTGAAAAGTAGGGGAGAATTCACGTTAGTAATGACTGCCAAACACTGGCAGGATTTTCTGAAGGACATTCTTGAATTTCCTTCCTTGATCACCTTCTAGAACAAGACAGGCATCCTGTCTGGGATTGGTTAACCCCACTGAGAGAGAAGGGTATGGAATTCATTGGTCTGGTGGCTTCATCCAGGGCTCTGATCCTGTTACACTGCTTGGCGATCTGACTAGAAAGGTTGACTTGGTGTGTGCACCAAAGGGACTGGTAACCATAGTGACATGTTCTTCCGGCAAGGCTGGAAACAGTGACAGGGAGAGGGATAGGGAAGAATGTACAACATTTTGACTTTGTATCGACTAATTTTTAATTGCAGCAACAGAAAATGGACATGCACAGCAGGGGAATTGAATACACTGATACCTCAAGTTGGCAGGGTGTTGTATTTCACTTGAACTAATGGAAATGCTGTTCTCCATCACCCCAAATACAGCAATCACTGTCAGCTGCAAGCACCCTCTTACCATGGCTGTATCTGTCCATTTGACATTCTTGTTAGGTATTATTGAGATAGATGGCATGCCAGCTGTACAAATCTTGAGACTTAAGGTCACTATCTCCATTTTTAACCTCAAAACATAATCTTCAAAAACCAGATCTCCCTTTCCCAAGCAGCAGTGTGCACATTTTGGAAATAAGCACGTTTTATATTAATAGAATTCTCAGGCAATTCCAATAATATATACAACATAATTTCTGTATTTGATTAGTATTCTTCCAAGCAGATTTTATGTGGAAGTTAAAAAAAGAAATTGATATTTTATACTTAAATTTAGGATATCATATGGAAAGATATTTATCTTACATTATTCATAAGCCTCAAAAATATTTTAGGCTTTTATCTTTTTGAAACATCACCTTCTATTAAAACTCTGGAAAGCCGGGATTGGTGGCACATGCCTGTCATCTCAGCACTCTGAGAGGTCAGCGGATCCGATTAAGGGACCTAGAGGTCAAGGCAGGAGGATAGCAAGTTTGAGCCCAGCTGGAACAATTTAGTGACTTTGCAAGACTCTATCTCAAAATGAAAATAAAAACTGATAAAAATGGGGCTGAAGATGTGCAAAGACCTTGGGTTCAAACTCAAGGCAGCGAGCAAGCAAGAAGCAAGCAAGAAAGAAGGAAAGAAGTATTTTAGGCCAGGAGTGAGGAAAACCAGGTAAAAGATTCTTTAAAATCTATCCATGTCATGGGAGAATGAGAGATTTATCTAAATGGTCATGCAGCCCTAAGGAACTCAGTCATTTGTCAAATCAGCGTTCATTACATTAGAAAGTGCTCTTTGTTCACTTACAAATAAAACAATTAAGTCAATAATAAAAGTCAAATCTGCATCTGATTTGAAGAATAAATGTTTTGGATTCATATTCTTTCTGAAATTCATTTTATTCAATACCTCTGCTGCCATGGCTGTATTCACAAGTATTTCTAGTCACTATTTATTTATTTGTTTGCATGACTGAACTGTAAGTTCCTGGAGGGCAGGAAAGACAAACACCTATAAAATTCACTCACCAGATACCTCATACTTTAGAAATATAAAAATTAAATTTAAAGAAATTTATTCCTCAAGAGCTAATTCTAATTATAGGAATACATGTGTGGAGTCCAGATAAACAGATTAGTTGGAAAATCATGATTTCAAAAAAATGAATGAGCATGGTGATCAGGTCAGGTTAGTATTTCCAAAGATGCTAAATACTAGGAAGTAAGGAAGGGTGGAACAAAGGAGAGAAGGTTTCTTTTCTTTTTCTTTTTTGTGTGTATATGTGTGTGTTTAAATGCTCCAAACTACTCTCAGCTGGTCTACATGGTATTTCCCCTGAAGCCCATTTTATTTCAAGGAGAAAAAGAAAAGAAAGAAAAGAAAGAAACTAAAAATTCAAAACACATCAATCAGGGGCAACAATGGTACATACATTGCACATGGTCATCCCCAAATCATTCAACCCAGAGCACAGGACATCTGCATTCAATTGTCTGAACAATCCCGGCACAAATCTTCCTCTTCAGTGAACTCAGAGAAATCAGTAGTGTAACTATCTTAACTAATTTTTTAAATATACATACACCTGTATTATTTCTTCGTCTCACACTAATGAGACAATACAATATTTACACGTGTATCTTGTTTATTTCACTAATGAGTATGGTCTCAAGTTGCATTCATTTACCTATAAAAGCCTCCAGTTTATCAGAAGGAAGGTTTCTTGAGCAAAAGCTTTTTCAAGGAATAAGGGGAACCACAGTTCTTTTTGGGTAACACATGCCACTGAACAGACTCACATAACCAGAGTCATTATTTTTTGTGTTAGATAAGATTTTTTTTCTTCTTGGAGGTGGGATTGGGTAGGGGATACAGCAAGGAGAGATTTCTCCAAATTCCCATGTGACTATGTCCATGAAGAGCTTTACATCAGGTCTTCTCATCTTCTTGCCCCTCACCCTCTTCCCTGTCTCCCTGAAAAGTCCCGTGGGCCTGGGGACAGTTTACTGAAGGACATTTTTCTAAAATCCAAGACTTCCTGGTACTTTGGAAGAGTGACTCTAGGTGAGATTTTGCTACAGGGAACATTTATATTCTTTGATTTGCACTGCACTTATATTAATATGCTTTGAGATAAAAAGACCCTCAACTAATAACCTAATAATTTTTTATTACTTGAAAATTTGCCTTTATAATTGACGTTGGCCCAAAGAATTTCCATAATCATAGGGCGGTAGTCAATACTCTGCAAACTATTTTAACATTCTGCATGTTTAAAAATCAATAATGTAAACTGCACATGTATTATGTGATGGATGGGCATGCATCAATAGAGTGAAGCAATGGAGAAGACCTAGCTCTGAAAATTCTTGTAGAATTAGTGTCAAGAGAATAAATTATAAAGAGATGATGAGGATATCATCAGAAACAGGCAGGAGGTAGACTGTGTCAGCACTGGGGTGAAATTAGGGAATTAGGGAAGATTGTCTGGTGGAAGTAAAATCTGAGCAAGATTTTGATGAGGTTTGGAGGTGGGTGGGGAGAGAGGTTGTCTCAGGAAAAAGGACCAGAATTAGATTTCTGCGGTGAGAAAGAAGAGCTAGAGAGGAGGCACACTAAATCTACAGCTGTGTTGACCAATAGTCCAACCACTAGTCTTATGTGGCTGCTTAAACTTAAAATAGTCAAAATTAAATAAAATCCAGAAATTAATTTTGTTAGCTGCATTAGCCACATTACAGATACTTAATAGGCACATGGGGCTATTCATTGGTCGTTCGATTGGACAGAGCAGATCATAGCTATTTTCCCATAGTCAGAGCTCTTGGACGGCAGTAAAGAAAGCCCACTCCCTCCAAGGGGAACAAGCACGTGCTTTGTCTCAGATGATGATAACTGCATGGCAATTTGGGTTTAAATTTAGGTATATTATTGCAGCCAATTATTCTTTAAGAAACTTTTGTTGAATATTTTGGGCATAAGGTTTTAGTTCATGCTAAATCTGTATTTGATTAATTTTCCATCATTGACTTACAGAATTCTCTCATGATTTCCTTTGCTTTCTTCTTTCCCTCTCCATTAAAAACAACTTGCAACGTTGACGGGATAAGAAAGATTATTATTAATGATAGCCAAGTGTGGTGCCAGATACTCTTCTTAAAGTTTTTTTTTTTTGTTTTGTTCTGTCCTTTTGAAACAAGGTCTTTCTCTACAGTTTGGGTTGGCCTTGAACTCACTTTGTAGCCCAGGCTGGTCTCAAACTCACAACAATCTTTCTGCCTCAGCCTCCTGAGTGCTGGGATTACCGGTGTGTGCCACCGTACCTGGCCTCTTCTTAAAAAGTTACATGCATTCCTTAACTTGTTGTTCATCATAACCCCATAAGGGGGACATTCTTCATATTATTTTTACTTCCTATTTATAGTAGAGGAAACTGAGGCACACAAAGTTCAAATAACTTGTCAGATTTTAAGATTGCTAAGTGAAGGTTGTCAGAATTTGAATTTTGGCCACAGGTCTGGGAACCATCCTACCTCAACTATCTGATGGGATCTATCAGGGCAGGGCTGGGACAAAGAAGAGATTGGTATGTTGATTCTCAAATTGGAAAACAAATTGGAAGTAATACTTTTAGAATCTGCTCATATACTTATTTTGAGACCCACTTGGAGAAGCTGTGATATGTTTTGTCATGTAAGTTTTGGACATTTACTGTGCTCAGTATAGTAGATTAAGTTTTTTTTGGCATAAATGACATAGTCTTACCCTTCAAGAAACATTCACTCACTAAATGTTTATTGAGGGCCTGTGACCTGCTGGTCAAGAGAATCTGACATTCTGGGATGGTAAGGGGCAAGAGACAAACCCACATACACGCAAAATCTGTGGAATAAAAATATTACTGAGTGGTCTAATCCGTCTATGATACAGCATAAGGTAGTGAGTATCATGAAGTGTTTGTATTTAGAAGCACAAAGCCGGAGAACAAGTAAGGCCAAAATAAAGCAGTTCCATTAGTTTTAGTTTTATCAGGAGGCTTTGGGTGCTGTGGGAAACAGAGGGGTAAATCTTACTGAGACTGGGGAAGTTCCACATATTCCTGAAAGACAGGCGCTATTTAATTTCTACAACACATATGGGTGGCTGCACATGGTAGGTTGAGAAAAACTATTTGATGGTGGAATAAAACTTTTAAACCTATGGAGACACATAGAAAAGCCCCTGCAAACCGTGATGGTCTTCTTACATAGCACGCATTTTTGTATATAAACGTTCAATTTGCGCTCATATATGATAAGTAAACACAGTTGTATCATCCTTCTCCTCATAAACATCCCCAGACACATGTACTTGTGGAGAGCTGAGAAGCAGGAAGGGAAGCAGGAGCGTGGCTGGGGCCAGGTTCAGCATTCGGACGCCTGCGATGTGCAGAGTCCTTTGTGGATGCTGGGGACAGAGCGAACAAAGAGGCACACTCAGTCTCATCCGGAGGGAGGTTGCATCCTTGCTCAGCTCCCTGTGTTGTTTGTCACATGTGAGCGGATAAGGCTCTTCCCCAAGTGTCACATCTGTATCAACTGGGCCAGGAATCCGCTGGTCAGGCAGTGCTAGGCTGAGCTGTTTTTATTGACTCAATAAAGCCGACAACCTCACTTCTGTTCCAGAAGGTTGGTTTATTTATTCTTCTGCACTATAGTTGGTAAGGATCAATTAGAGGATTGATTCTGTATATTCCACTTCAGATTTTCCGTTAAAAATATTTTCCCCTTCTCTGCTATTAATGGGTAATTCTAGACCTTTCAGCAGAGTGCTCAACATGGTCTGGTCAGCTTGATGTTTTCCTCAGTGCATGCCTAGCACGTCCATGTTAGGTGTCAGAGAGTCATGAATGTTTATTCAGATACAGACACTTTCATAACTTGCTGTCCCACACCTCACAGGGAGAGGATGAAGTGCAGGATTCAGTGGGTGAACAGAGGGAAAGTTATTCTAATGTCTTCAGTGGATGGCTCCTGTTTCTGAGAGAAAATGTTTATTTATTTTGGTACTGGGGATCAAACTCAGGGGTATTCCACCACTTAGCTGTATCAGCAAACCGTTTCATTTCCTATTTTGGGAAACAGGGTTTCACTGTGTTGCTCAGGATGACCTTGAATTCACAGTCCACCTGCCTCAGTCTCCTGAGTGGCTAGGACTACAGGCACGCAGCACAGTGTGCAGCTGATAGGGTATGCATTCTTTAAAGGGATTTTATTTCCTCGCTTTTAAAACAGTAAGTTTGATTCTAGAAAAGCCAAGCCCGTTCGCATTCTAACATGCAATGTGAAAGTTTAGGCGCTAGGAGTACATGATTGAGACAGGGTAAAAAGAGGGGAATAGACAAATGGGGGAAAGAAAGAAGAGAGCAAGAAAACAAGATGCAGAGACAGGAAGGAAGATACTTCTGAAGGGATCATCCCCAGGTGCTAGTTTGTAACAGGGAGAGGTGGAAATCAAGAGGCTAATTTCCTACCATTATATAATCCTGTAATAAAAGTGAACTTTTTCTCCTTCTAATGACTTGAGTTACCATTCTACAGATTGGGGTTAAACATTTAAAACCTAGTAGAGAAAAGTAATGGATACACAACAATGTGAAATTACTCAATGCCACTGAACCGTACACATAAAAATGATTAAAGTGGAATATTGTATGTTATACTTGTTTCCCCTTGTGTTAATCAGCTTTTTGTGACTGAAATAAAATATCTTAAGTAATTGATTGCATAGAAGAAAGTTTCACTGAGACTCACAGCTTTGGACGTTTCAGTCCATGGTTAGCTGGCTCTTGATTTTCATGATGGGTAGCAGATCATGGTGGGAGCATGGGGCAGAGGAAACTGCTCATCCTGTGGAGGCCAAGAAACAAAGAAGAGAAAAACAGGAAGGGATGGACCCCCAATATCTCCTTTGAGTCCACATTCCCATGACCTAGCATTCTTCTACTAGGCCCTGCCTCTGAAAGGTTCCACCATCTCCCAATAGCACCAGAAGCTGAGAACCAACCCTTTTACACGTGGGGGACATTGAAGATGTGGACTGTAGCATCCCCAAATGTAAGTAAACAACAAAAGCAATTTAAACAGCTAATAGAGAAGGGAATTAGTTTCTGTTAGATGTATAGTATACTTCATAGCCAAGGCTCTGCATTCATTCAGCACAGTAAGCACCTACTATGGTACCCGATGGTAGGCAGAGTATACTCGGGATACAGAAGTTAATTAGACAAACAAGATTCTTGCCCTCCTAGGGCTTACATTTAAACATTTTTGAGCATTAGATTTTTTCTTCTGAGCAATTTTATTTTATTTTTTTTTGGTGGTGATGTTGACTAGACCCAGGGCTTCAGGCATGCTAGGCAAGTGCTCTGCCACGGAGCTGTACCTCCAGCTCTAAGCAAAACTTTTAAAGAACACCAATATGCAAAACATGTAGAAGTAATGAGTAAGTTCTTCAAATTATTTAAAAATCACTGAATGATGAAGAACTTTTCAGTGTACTTATTCTGTACATGTCTACTGAGCAGCAAGTGTGCCTGGCATATTATCTGGGCTGGGGGATCTGGAGCTGAATCCATAGTTCTTGTCTTTGAAGAGTAAAGAAAAGAGAAGCTATGAGAGTAAACTAACAAATACCAGCTGCCCGATTGTTCTACAAGAGATTTTTGTGCTGGGGTCCCAGTGACTGGTGCCAACTGAGAGCAGTCAGGGCTGAGTGTAGAAAAGTGGATGTGGGATCCTAAGACAATCTTAGAGAGGTACTTGGACTGATGGGGTGGAATCTTAGTGTTACTTAAAAATTATTAAAGGATTTTGGTCTAGCATATCTTTCCCCCTTCCCTCTCATTTCCCAGATTCTCTGACTTCTCCTAAGAGGCATCTATTGCTACCAGATCTTTACAAATCACACCAGAGGCATTCTATCCACAATATTTAAAAACAACAGCATACATATGTGCCAGGCGGTGAGCAGGTGATTTAAGGATGAGAAATGCTTATCATTTTAAATTCATATGCACAGAGATAGCGTTTAAAGGACTCTTCCAGGGGCCACTAGGAATCATCTACACGTGATGTTTAACCTGAGTACAAGCTGCTGTTGGCATTCAAAAATGTTTGACAGATTTGCTGCTTTTATGGGAGACTGTAGAATCTGAATTACTTCCATTGATTTTTTTTGGCGTTGAAGTATTTTGCCAAGAAAAGGAAACTTACTTTATATTAGGTCATCTTCCTACATTTATATAATTTTCTGCTTTTTAAAATGACCTGCTCTTTTATATTCAGGACTTCACTCTGTTGGACACTTTATTTGCTCTGGAGCGTCTCTCATTCAGTTTTGCCCTGAATTCCTCTTCATCTTGACCATTGCAATTCTACTTAGGCAACAAGACTCCAAGGCAGTGGAGTATTTCACAGAGCAATGGGTAGGGCTATTGTCACCATAAAGAAACTCAATGTCCATATACTGCTGCAGGTTAGCCGTAGGCCTTGAGGACAGCTGGAGACTGTGAGGTGGGAAACCCTGGCAAGTCTGTCTCAGGCTGTGTGCTCATGGACTATGAGAAACACACCCAAAAATGTCCCGGGCACCACTGTTGGTGATAGCAAAATAAATGTATAGGAAAAAAGGAAAAATCATGATATGATATATTGATACAATGGAAACTATTATGTGGTTAAAATACATGTAATATATCTACATATTTCCAAATGGATAAATGTAGTATTGTGAAATGAGGAGTGTGCAGAATGAAATTCAGAGCAGGATGACATTTATATGATGTTCCAAATCAGTAACACAACATTGGACTGTTTACAGAAATACATTTGCATCGTACGTGTAAATATGCACAGGACTAATAAATACAAAGTGAAGGATGGTGTTTACCTTTCTCAAGAGAGGGAAGAAGTAAAGTTGGGAAGGTTCCAGGAGGCTTTTTATAAGCATCTGTGGTATTTTATTTCTTAAAAAACATACAACAAGGATTTGAAGCAAGCGTGGCACATGTGAGCGCACACACTCGGGCTGTGTGGAAGGTTATTGTCATCCTGACAGGAACACTAATATCTTCCCTTGTATTTGACCGTTCAGGGCACAGCATGCATGCAGCATCTTTAGGGGTAATTCTTAGAAAGCTTCGTCTTCAAGGCAGCCTGTGTCTGCCTGTTATAACAAGTCCGTAATGACAAGAGGTATTAAAAAAGGAATTCAGGTAACAATAACAGTTTTCATTGAAAGTAGCAGATAACAAAGGGTTTAGAAAGAATAAGTTATATTCCCTTATGATGTGGTATAAGAAGGGTTTAATATGATTAATTTCAGAGACAGGAACTAATGTACAAGTCATTCCCCTTGTTGGTTTTTCTGCTGCTAGTGGAGAAAAATCAACAATTTTAAGGGTCAGAAAATTAAACTAAAGCCATCCCTTCAATTACCTTGATCAGACACTAGATTTTAAATAGAGAGGGAACTGAGACAGATTGTAACTACCTACTGAGTGTAAGAACAGACTAAGGACTGAGTGTAAAGGTTTTAGAGGGCATCTTAATGCCAAGGGAAAAATTAAGTATGATCTGGTAAAGAAAAAAGCTTAAGAACTGATTTTAAAAGAATCAGAATTTTACTTTCCTTCTCCAGCAGTTTTTATATCACTTTTTGATACTAGTTAGAGGTGTTAGCAAAACTTTAGTTTTATTTTTGGTGAGCAAGGTATATATAGATTACTTAGTGTTAAAATTATGAGGGTGGTTTCAGCCATGAGCTCCTATATTAATGCATTCCTGCCTGCTCTACTTACACAAATGATAGCGGGAACAGAAAAAGCCTATATGAATTTTAGCAAGGCCTCCATTTTCACCTGGTAATGATTTAAAAATCCAAAGCCATGCCTGACCTTACCAAAGAATCATGAAAGTTCCATGGGGTTTGGGAGCATTTTAGCAGTATGACTTCTGTGCTTATATTTTGGTAACCTTGGGGCTGGAAGAAGTAGCTAGAGGTAGCCTGGACAATGCTGCCCTGGGATGGAATGGATGGGCTGCTGGCCCCATGGTGCCCTGTAGGGGGTTAGACACCTTACTCTTGCTTGGATGATGAACTTCCACTTTGGATCTACTTTCGTCTCTATTCTTAGTGCTTCTTCTCTCTCAGTTTGTGTGGCTGTCCTCTGGGATTCCACTTGTCTTTCCACTCTTCACCTTCTCCTTGATTAATCTCATCCATGTTAGGGCAATTTTTTTCATAATCACAACTAGTTGCACTGGGCATCTCCAGCTCAGAATTCCCATGCAAACGTCTCACTAATTAGATACCTTCACTGGAATCATCCATGGGTCCCCAAACTACCTATTATATCTTTTGTCCCTAGACTGATTTCTCCTCCATCTCCAGGAATAACATCACTGCCTCTCTATTTGCCCAGACCAAAAATGTGAGAGTCATTCTGAAATCACACTTTGCTCCTGTTCTCCTCAGCCATGCAATGAACACTTTAACTCCTGGTGACTTTTCTGCCTATCTCCCCATGAAACCTGATTATTGCCACTGTCCTAGGTGCTGACCACCTGGACTCTTCACCAGTCTTTGGCATCTCCATTCTCTCATCTCTTATCAGTGAGTGATTTTTCTCAAATGCAGCTCTAACCATGTGAACACTTTTGGTGAAACCTTTCTGTGGCTCTCTATAGTTGTATTAGTCAGGATGAGGTCCCCAATCCTCCCCACGGTGACAAAGCCTCACAGCCAGCCCCTTTTCCCATTTTTGGTATCTCATTCTTTTCTGTACCTTTCTCCACAGCAGTGTGCTTCACTCTGGCCATGATGAAGGGCTCCTAAATGGATAAAGCAGTTTTATATCTTTCATCATGGCGCTCACTTTGCCTGAAAGCCCCACTCCACGTCGGGCCAGTGCCTGCTAACACTACTTCAGCTTAAATCTCCTCTTCCTGTCTTGCCTCATGCCTTCTCATCCCCACCACGATTGCCTTCTTCTTTCTGTAGGTTTCTAGGACACACCAGATATATTTCCTTCCTAACAATGACATTTTATTATATTCAGTTGCTTGCCCAAATGTTTCCCTCCTTTTTGAGACTGCTTTCGAATTATTTGTTATTAATTTTTTATTCATAGTGTTTTACGTAATACATAGATGTAATTCATGGTCCACGATAGGCATTTAATAAATATTTGTTGGGTGAATGAAGGCTTATTTCAGTTAATGCAGTGGAGCTGGAAATCTCATTTTAAAAAGATCTGTAACTTTACTGGACTAGGGCAACTCATTATTAAGTGGAATCCTGCTGTGAATTGTTTTGTAATACATATGATAAACTTAAGTTTGTTTCATTTTGAAAAGTTCATAGTCTCTTAAGGCACCCATATTTCTGATTAAGAAGAGGAGAATTTAATATCTGGAATCTTCACTTTATCCTGGATTTGATCTCATTGTGATCTTGCCCATTTTCTCTACTCTCTTTACCTTTCCTGGTGGGTCCTCCCATCTAGAAGCAGCACTGGATAGAACAAAGGTGATCTCCATTTCTGTTCTTCCTGTAGAACTGAGAATTTCCAGACTAACTCTGGATCTCCTCCTGGCATCATTGACCACTCCCTCAGAATCCATTTTTATGCTTCTTAATATTTATCATCAGCAATGTCTTCGGGTTGTCTCAGTGAAACTCCCCTCTTAAATATTTATTCAGGGAAGCCTCCTAGCTCCTCTGATAGTGATTTTGGTCAGATAATGATCAGAAAAAGCAAATAGTGCTTCCCTTTGGTTCATTACTTTTCATGGCTTTCAAAAGGAGTGCATCAGTGATGTTGGGTTCAGCCTATCCAATACTGATTGCTGCCATCCTCCATCCTGATCACCGTGACCCTACCAGCACTCTCTAATTGCCTTCTCTATCTTTGAATTCCATGTTGTTTCAGTGCTTCCTGTTTTGAGTGAGTTTTCTTAAATGCAACTCTCATCATGTCACTACTTTGCTTAAAACCCTTTGGGGCTCTCCGTAGTTTACCAGTCAGAATAAGGTCCATAGTCCTCAGCATGGCCCCACTATGGCTAGTGAATGCATTATTCACAGAAAGCATTTATTATCTACAGTTGGACTCAGAGATAGAACGATGGCATGGCTAGCCATTACATCTTTGCTCATGAAGACCACCAAGATCCAAAATAACAGTGGATGTGAGAGACGTTCACTTCTCAGATTCTTACAGAGAAGTGGATTCTTTCTGGAAATGACAGTGACAGATTTTGAGGCTGAGTCATCTTGTTGTCTAGGTTTTAAAGATTTCTTGAGCTGTAAGATCTGCTAAGAACCTAGTCTATTGCCAACTCATTTGGATCAGTACAATAATTTTTTCTTTTAGCCAATAAATATAGATGCAGGTACATTGCTTGACTTCCTAGACTAAGATGAACAAATGGTTCATATGAAGGAAGCATTTCCTATGACCACCATAATTCCTGGGCATATATTAGTTAAGTTTCTGCTGGATTAAGCTGAAAAACAATTTCCACCACTTTTTGTTCAAATTGTATAAAGTACGACAGGTCAAAGTTAAGATCATGTATTGTCTAGTAACCAATGTGTGAGTGTTTCAATTAAATTAAACTTGTCTTTTGAAGGATTAGCTTTAATTGTAAAAAGTAATTATAAGATTATTGATGAGAGATTTAATAATGTAAGCCTCATAAAATGGTAGGTAACCCTTACCATATATCTTGTTGCATATGTTTATTTAAAAACCTATAGAAATCCAGAGGTGCATTTCAAACCGAAGGTGGCATTTCATCTTTCTGGGTCAGCAGAGTGTTGACATTTCAAAGGAGGACATTTATACTCCTATGCTAGCAGCATGCCTGTATCAGCTTTTATTACACATATCCATAGTGGTGGTAGCTGGCTGGGCGCTTGTAGATCAATAAGCTGCTAAAAAGGGAAATGCATCAGAGACCATAATGGCTTCTTCACAGAAGACAGATGGTCTCCAGGTAGTAGAGTGCATTCAGGAATAACAACAGTGATACCCCTCTGTTGAGAACATTATTATTTAGAAGAAAGATGGAGACTCTCTCAAGGTGACAAGTCCTATAATAGCGACCTTAGCATGTGAAGCAGACATTTCAGGAGGTCTTGGTTCTACAGTTACAGCTGAAATCAAAGCAAATTCAGTTTGTTTTAATGGAATAACTCCCAGAGAAAGATGGGATTAGATCCTTTAGCTTCAAGTGTTACTTGATTATAGTTATTTTTAGTTTTCCTATTTTTTAAAATTCTTGTAATCTGAACACTGATTTTAAAGGGACTTCGGTGGGCTTGGATCCAGTGTCAGTGAGGAACTGGGTCAAGTAAAAGACCTGACAACAAAGTGATATAGATGGTGTTGGAGGTGATAGAAACTTAAGAGATAGAATGGGGATCCTAGATTAAAGTTTTTGAGTGACTTGGAGGTTGGGGACACCTGTGCTGAGTGACGGGTCCTTCCTACTGGTACTTATATCTCTGTGAGGCCTGAGGTCCACATGGTATAAGAAAGAATGACGGCTTTCTCCAGTGGAGTAGCGATTTCTACCATCTGCTTTTCTTTCATGGTATGTGGGTAAATTACATAGATTATATATTTATCTATTCAATGAATATTTAAGGATACTGTTATATGGTAGGATTTATATCAGAGGCTTAAGGCAAAGTAGAGCACCCAATAGGCAAAACCCTCTTTCTACAGAGAGCTTATATGCCAGTGAAAGAAAACAGCAATATAAGTAAAACATGTAATACCTTAGATATAGATTATTGTTAAGTTGGAAAAACAAAGCAAAGCAAAGGAATGGAAAGAGTGAGGTGGCAGGTTGAAACTGCAGATGGGGTGGCTAGGATAGAACTACAGTGGTACCTCTGTTCATAAACTTAATTTCCACGATTCTGATCACAAACTGAATTGGACAGGAACCAAATCAAATTCAATGGTTAGGTTCAATGTTAACCTTATGGGTACAGTTTGACCAGAATCATGGAGAGAGTTGAGTTTGTGAGCCAAGGAACCACTGTAACTGGGAAGATGACTTTTCAGTAAAGATCTGAAGGATGTGAAGAACTAGCTATGGGATTCTCAGAGGAGAAAAGTTTTCAGGCAGAGGGAGTAACAAGGCATGTGGACTTGTGAAAGACTAACTAGTATATTGGAAAAATTACAAGCATGGAAGAATGGATGGTTGCAGTAGGATATGATGAAAGTTATAGAAGATTTGAAGGTCAAAGGAGTAAGGATGGAAGCTATTGCAAGATTTTGAGAAGTTTGGATTCTGAATGGAGAGCTGTCAGGATTGACTAATGGGTCAGATGCAGGGCAGGTGAGGAAAAGAGGAGCAGAGATGACAGCAAAGTTCTCAACATGAGGAGCTGGTGGTGCAGAGTTGTCGTAGCTATGATGGATAAACTGAAGAAGGCCCTTGCTTTGAGGATCCACTACTTAGGACATGATACTTTGGGAGATCTTCTAGGTGCTCAGGTAGAGATGCCAGGAATCCATTGGTTATATAGGTCTTGGTCTCAGAAGTTTCAGGGGGAGCAGTATCACTGGGGAAGTCCTTTGAAGAGTCATTAGTTAGGGTATTTCAAGTCCTGAGACAGGGTGAGATCACTTCAGGGTGAGCATAAATGGAAAAGAGAGGGTGTCTAAGGATTATGCCAGGCACACTGGCTTTGCAGAGCTCGTGGAGGTAAGGAGGAATCAGGAAAAGAGGCTGAGAGAAACAGCAAGTGCATGAAGAGGGAAATTAGGAGAACATGCTGTCCTAGGACCCAAGGGAAGAAAGTGTGTTAAGGAGGAAGAAGTAACCAAGGAGGTGAAATTCAGTCAGTTGGTCAAGTAAGATAAGAACTGAGACTTGAACTATGATTTTCATAATGTGGAGATCGATTTCAGTATTAGGAACAAATTTTGACTGAAGAGGGTTTAAGGCTGGAGGAGGAGAGGAGTTGAGACCGAGTGTGTGGGTAACTTTTTAAGGACGTTTTGGTGTAAACGTAAAGAAATGCTGGTTGAACTGAGAAAGTTAGGTCAAGAAAGAGTTTTAAAGTTCTTTCTCTCTCCTTCCTTCCTTCCTTCCTTCCTTCCTTCCTTCCTTCCTTCCTTCCTTCCTTCCTTCCTTCCTTCCTTCTTTGGTACTGGGGCAGGTGCTTAAGCTGCTGAGCTAAATCCCCAGCCCTTTTCCTCTTAATTTGAGAAACAAAAGAATATTTGTAGTCTGAGGTAGGAACAAAATTGATAGTGCAGCAAAAGAGAGAGAGAGAGGTAGGGAAGGATAGCTGGAGAAAGTACTGGAAAGATTATTCAGAAATGAAGGTAGAGAAAAAGGTGGAGAGAAAGGAAAATGACATAAGAAGAAACATGTTTTAGGTAAGGCAGGGAGTAAAAATCTGAGACTTAGTTTTCTCCCTCCCTGCTTCTCTCTTTCCCTCCTTCCCTCCTTTTTGCTTTCCTCCTCCTCCTCTCCTCCTCCTCTTTTTCTTCCTTCTCCCCTCCCCTTCCCCTTGTCCTTTTTCCTTATGCTTCTTACATCTTAGCAGTGCTGAGCATTGAACCCTGGGTCTTCACACTGAGCTACATCTCCAGCCCCTTTTTATTTTAAGTTGCTTTGGCTGGGCCCAACATGTGATGCTCCCGTCTCAACCTACCAGAGTGCTGGGATTACAGGTATGCACCACCACACTGATGAGACTATCTTTCTAGATGCAAGTTATCAGCCATCTTGCTTATACTATGTGCTTATGAGCTAATTTGAGCAAAGAGCCCTAAGTTTCATAGGGGTGTGATTCTACAGTATTTAAGCATCTTATTATTGAGTATTCAATGGGAATCTTACGAAGAAAGCAGAATTAGAGAACACACCTTACTACATTCTATCTGTGCATGGTGGCTTTGTTTCTTCTTTATAAACATTCTGACCAGTGTAGCCTGGCTATGCTCTAGCCACCAGGTGGCTGATGATTGGACATTCTAGGACTTTTTTTTTTTTTGGCCCCTTGGGTGTAGCTGGAACGTGACATGCTACGGCTTGAAGTATGGCACTTCAAAGTTCCATTTTGTTTTTTCTAAGAGATGGGACAGTTCATTCTCAAACCTGTCTTACTGGCAGCTTCTCCTCTAGGAATGCTTAGCCAATGGTTTCTGCAGCCTCTCATTTAATAGCTGCTCTAATTAGACTTTTAGGGTGGTTTCACTCTGATGACATTCAGGGCATTTTTTGAGATAAAGCGGCTTTATTTTCAGGCTGAATAGCCACATTCTTGCCTTGTCATCCTAAAACTGCTGCACTGTGTCTGCATTTCAGAGCCTCTGATGAAATGAGTGAATACCTCTGGAAGTGCAGAATTAGTCTCCTTTGTCCATTATACTGTAAGCTTCTCTGGAAAACAAAGGTGAGAACTTCTGGTAACCTCTTGGCAATAAATATTTTCTACCATTAAAATAGGCATTAAAGGCATAAAATCTTCTTCTTTTGGAAAAAAAAAGAGTCTGGCTACTGTGCAAAAGTTATGAGATACATTTATAGGCAATTGCTTTGTACATTTTTTTTGAGAAAGTGTGGATGTCATTAGTTTCTTTTATTTCTTCCCTGGGGATTGTAAGTACTCAAAATTCTAAGGAAAACTGTATAAATGCTAAAGACACAGCAATAGGTCATTAGTAGAGCAGGTAGGGATATAATTTTGCCTTTGCCTCCTACTCTGTAATGAGGAACACTTGATCCTAATTTGGAAGTCATGTGAGAACTGTCATTCACTGCTATCCGCACATAAAGTTTGAGATTTGTCTTTCCTCTTTTGTGTCTGAAAATACATTACAATTTCAAATACATGGCAAGCAAGTAGGTCCTGGATTTTTAATGTCTTTCAGGGTGGAGTTCATGATCAATTTTGTTTTTTCAAGCCTCTGGAAATGTTTCAGCTTGTGATTTTTCTTGTTATGTGATTGCCGCTTTCTTTCACAATGATCACGGTATATTCAATAAGTCATTCAGTGGGTTTCTCTCTTCTCTCACCTTACTCCACCTACTTGCTCTCTTTCTTTCAGTAGTTGCTTATTTTCCAAGTCCTATCCTTTCACCAACACTTTAAAAAATGCAGTTAAATCCTGAATCACCTCACTCATATGTATGGCATATCGGGGTGGGGTGATTATTTTCATTTACATGCGGAAGATACTTGACTCTAAAAACTTGACCAACTGTGTGATGAGGACTTTAGCCCTTCACAATGTTCTTTCTGCCACCACACTCCAGAATGCTACCTCACAGTGCTAGGTAAATTTAGGAGATGTGCCTAAGTGTTTTCCTGTTTTATACTCTTACCTGTCATTGCAATTTGCATCTTGAGTGTCTCCCTAAGGCCCATCTTTAAAAGATTTGGTCTTCAGGGTAGCACTACTTGGAAGTGGTGGAACTGGAACCTTCTGGAGGAGAGGCTTTGTGGGATGTGCTTAGGTAACTGGGGGCATGCCCTCAAAGGGGATTGGGGGACCCCAACCCCCTTTCTTCCCTTTTTTACTTCTTGGCCATGAGGTGAACTGGTAAGTTTGTCAGATCTTGGACTGGAATCTCCACAACCATGACCCAAAACAGACCTTTTATAAGGTAATTGTCTCTGGTATTTTGGTATAGTGAGGGAAAACTGACTAATGCTCCTGCCTTTTGTGATTTCATCCATAGGAGTGACTAGATGGTGAATGGAAGTATAAGTGCTCGTGATAACCCAGTAGAACTAATGCATATTCCTCCCAGGCACTAAAGTCCTATGACATGGTATTTGGAAGGGAAAGTTCAACACAAAAAGCCTCTTAGCCAGGTTGTTTCTGTTGGTCCTCATAAATGGTATGACTCGTGACTTTGGGGAGAACTAATTTGATGGAGTAGTATTCCAGTGTAAATATTTTGCTACATTATATTTTAAATTGTATTGTAGGTCAGGTGGCTGCCCATGAAACAGAGTGGCTTTCCCTTCACTAAGCCTATATGTGCACAACCTGACTATTTTTCCTTGCAGTGTCTGCAGCTGGTGTGATCATGTGACTGGCAGTTAAGTGTGAATATAAGTGCTACATTCCAATTCCATATCTGTCCCATAGAATCCTCCTGCGTGATCTAGTTTCTTCTTCTATCTTCTATTTGGACACTGATACTCTTGGTGACACTGGAAAGCAAGGATTTAAGCTGGTAAAAGCCTGAATAAAAGAAACAATGATCTCCCCTATCTTGGTGGCCAGTTGAACCTTAGTGAGCAATAAATAAAAGTCTTAATTGAGCCAGTGAGATTTTAGTGTTCATTTGTTATAGTAGGAAGCATGTCATTATTTTCTCATATATATAATGATTTAATGTAATCTTTTCAACTCTAATATGAAAACCTATATTGTAGCCACTATTAAGGCATGTAAGCCCCTCTATATCCAGTTTGGCACAGTGATTTCCAGATTTAGTTTGTCTTTTAACACTGATATTTTAATGGGGTTTTATTAATTTATATATTCATCTATGTACATCTTAAGATTTGAAGAAATAATAGATCAATTCAGACAGGGATTTAGCTAAGCAGCATAAATGCCTCCCTGGCAAGTGTGAGGTCTTGAGTTTGATCCCTGGTTAAAAAAAAAATCAGGTCAGTACTGCTTTCTCCAAATTTTTAAGTGTTACCAAGGATCACTTAAGCTAATCCTGGGTATGATTATTTTTCAGTTTATTAGTACCTGTGTGTAGTATACAATGTTTGTATTACCTGTAGAAAGTTGGTACATGTACAAAGCACATCTTAATTTCCTTTCTTATCCTCTGTCTCTTCCCTGTCTCCCCTCTCCACCCATTCCTTGATCCTCTTCCTTGTTTTTTTTTTTTTTTGGTATATATTTTCAGCACATAACATATACATTCCTCACGTGGTTTTATTTTCAAAAGCAAACAAGACCAACTCATTTTGTGTCTTTATGGCCAGTAGAGCTGACAGGCTCTGTCCATGGTTTTGGAAACATTAACATTTTAATCAAATATTAAATATATCTGCTTCTCCAAACCTCATCACTCTTGGTATGTAGTTTGTTTTAAAAATAGAAATCATACATCATATAAATACTTCACTCCTAAAGCATCAATTTCTTTTATTTGAACTTGCCAATGTTTTCCATTTATGATTTCCTATTCTGATTTGTGATATTACTAGGAATGCCATGGTTTGACAGTGTGAATCCCTATGACTTTTTCCCAGTGAGAAGATATTTTTCTAGTTTATTTTCTTTTTTGCTCACTGACTTGGAGTTAGAGTATGTGCCATGCTAAACTTTGGTATTGAGAAACTTACCCAGTATTTGTGGAGAATAGAACAGCCTTAATTATTTACACAGATTAAATATAGTAATGCCATCTGAAAGGCTTAAGGTTTTAAATCCAAGTTTTACCAGGTTTGTAAAAGCACAATTTTTAACAAGTAATTCTTAGTTCTGTAAAAAATGTCATTGGTATTTGTTATGGTTTATATGTCAGATGGCCCCCCAAGTCTCATGCAATTATCTACGCCACTGAATCTAGTGTTTGTGATTGGTTCATTGTCTTGCGCTTGGATTGGTAGTGTGAATGTTACACCCGCCCAGGGGTGGAGCCAGTATACAATGTAACAGTGGGGAAGAAGGCCTGTCTTTCTCTTTTGCTGTTAGGGCTTTCTGTTTATGGTGGCCCCGCCATGCACACTGCCACTTGGAGCCAACTGAGTATGGACTGAAACCTCCAATGTATAAGAAACAAAGCTTCCCTTCCCTAACTTTGGGTCTTAGTTATTTTGTCTCAACAATGAGAGAGAAAAGTAATTAAGACAGTATTTTTGTGGGGATTGCATTAGATCTGTAAATTGCTTTGGGAAGTATGAACATTTTCATAATATTAATTCTTCTAATCCATATGATCCAGCAACCTCACTCCTAGGTGTATTTTCAAAAAACGTAAAATCAGCATCCCAAAGAGAAATCTTCATGTCTATGTTTATTGTGGTACTATTCACAATTGCTTAAGATGTGGAATCAACCTTGGATAGAGAAAATGTGGGTGTGTGTGCACAATGGAATGTTATTTAACAATATAGGAGAAGGAAATCCTGTCATTTACAGATAAATGCATGGTAAAGAGGATTTTTTAAAGATGAAATAAGTCAGATATATGGAGACAAATACTCCAAATTCTCTGTCATATGTGATACTAGCTGTTGGGAAAGTGGTGGGGGGAAGGGACTGGATTTGATCAGTACATGCTTGTATGTATGTGTTGAAGTATCACATTGAATATCATTAATATGTACAAATTAATGTATATTAATAAAAATAAAACATTAAAATATTTTTGGCATTACCTGTATTTTAAAATATTTGTGTGAGAAAAGGGTGGTCTAGCTCTTGTTTTAAATATCTTCTATAGAGAATGAGCAATTAGCAGTGTAGACTCTGGAAGCTAATTGTCTCCAAACTCCAGCTTCATTCTTTCCTATCTTGATGACTGAGTAAGATACTTAATCTTTCAATGCGCTGGTTTCTACATCTGTAAAGTGGATATTATATCTGTAACCTACTTTACATTTGTAACCTATTTATCTATTGTGATGGTTGAATGAGTTAACATAAATAAAGGTTTTAAAACAGTCCCTGACACAAATAAGTATAGGTTATTATTATCATCCTTAAAATTCACAAGAAAATAAAGTGGATTGAACAGAATAATTTCTATATAGGTTTCTGTATTAGACAGTTACCAAAATGATTTGGGTTGCCAGCAGTACTTTATAGGTAAGCACATGTCTGAAAATTTTCAGTTGGAATTTGTTTTCCATCTTTTTTTCTTTCCCACCTTCCTTTTATTTTATTTTTTGCAATGCTGGGAATCAATCTCATGCATTCTCTACAAGTTCTGTACCACTGAGCTACCTGTCCAGCCCTGTTGTCATTTCTCTGGGGTGTCTGCTTTCATCTTTCGGACGACATTTACTCTTTGACTATTCCGTTCTTGGCCCCATCTTGGCCAAGTTTATTCACAAAATTTAAACAAACACAAAAACAAACCAAAAAATCTGCCATACCCTTCTCCCCCAAACAAAACTTTTTTTAACTTTACTAAAGCCAGTTTGAGTATCTAATCATCATCCCCCATGATAGGGGCAGCTATGAAGTTTGTCATTGTAAATCCAGTTTCTTCTTTCAGAATCTTGTCTTCCATTTTCTAGGAACTGAAACATTTATTTTACCTCCCTTCCTGTTATAACCCTTTGTCTTAAGACAGAATCAGAGCAAGTCTTTTACTTTCAGCTGTACATGAGCAGTAAGGGGCACTGCCTGTCTCTTCCCAGAAACACTTGCTATAGATATGGAGACCAGGGTTTAAGGTAAAGGTATATATTTCTAATATGAAATTTCAGCTAATAGGTGGGATGAATATGTTGTGGCCCACACATTTCTTTTTAATATTATTATAAATGACTGTATTTTTCATTTTCTTACGTGTCTGGCTCTATTAAGGGTTTATGTGTTAGTTAATTCTGAATTGAATTGTCAGCTCGCTGATGGACTAAAATGCAGCTAGCAGTTTATTCTTAAAGAACCTAAGCTGAGGCCTGTCAGTGAGGCATACCAATTATACTAGAGCTCCACTCTCAGTAATGTTCTGGTCTCTTGATTGGGCAGAGAAACTTGATGTGCACTATTGTCAGTTCATAACAATTTTATATGTACCAAATGGATTAATGTGCTATTGTCTTTAATCACAGGTTTGATGACATTTAATGGAAAGATCATTGTGTTAGGTTGGCTTCTACTTCCAGATCTGGCTCCCTTTGGAGCTTTGGCCCGCATTGGATTGCAGCTCAGGCTGCAATTAGAATCACCTGGAAATTTAAGATTGTGCAGTTTCTAAGACCTTAAATTTACATTAAAAATATTTCTAATTCATGTGCAACTCAGCTGTCACTGTGATAAAATGCTTGAGGTAAACAACTAACAAGGAGGAAAGGTTTAATTTAGCTCATGGCTTCATAGGTGGTGGACCCCATTATAGGGTCATACGTCATGGCAGGAATGGGTGGTGAAGGTAGTTGCCAGCTACATGGCAGCTGGGAATCAGACAGAGAAACAGAAAGGGACCATGGTCTCAAAGTGCCCTCCAGGGGTGCATCTCCAGTGACTTAACTTCCTTTCTCTAGACGCTGACTTCTAAAGGTTCCACCACCTCCCAAAAGCATCACAGTCTGGGGACCAAGATTTCAACACATGGCCTTTGGGGACATTGAAGTTTTGAACTATAGCCCCCAGAGTGTTTGGTGGGGCCAGGTGTCCTATAATAAGGCTGAATTACTGGACAGATCCGTGTTTCAACTCCTTCAAAACTTTTGATGATCATTTTCTCCCCACAAATTCTCATTCTGTTCTCCATCTTATTGCAAACTTTGGTATATTTTCCTTCTTGGAGGAGTGAGAGATACTAGCATTTTTCATAACCAGCTTGGAGTAGACCAAAGGCTGGATTTTGTGGGGAGCAGGCCAACTGATCACCTCCCAGATATCCCTGGTCCCATCCTATCATCATGTGGTTGTATTGATAATGAATGTAAATGGACAAAGATTCTAAAATACTTGTGTCCTTACATGCAGAAATATGCTCAACCTGCAGGGCATGGTGGCGCATGCCTGTAATCCTAGCACCTGGGAGGTGAGGCAGGAGGATCACTACAAGTTGGAAGACAGCCTGGACTACAAAGCGAGTTCAAGGCCAGCCTGAACTGCGTAGCAAAATCCTGTCTCAGAAAAAACCAAAAAACCCCCCCAAAAAAAAACCAAAAAAAAAAAAAAAACCAGAAAAAAAGAAAAAAAACAGAACAAATAGAAGTTTCTTTTTCACTCTTCAGTCTGAAGCTCTTCTGTAGATATAAATATGTGCACATGCATATATATGTAGAGTGCAAGACAGCAAGCTGAGTTTGCATAGCTCAAGAACTAATTCTAAAAACTATCTCTAAAAAGACTGCTGAATGTATTTTGAGCAGTGCAATAATTACATAGGTCCCAATTTGCATTACTTTTTTTGAGGAACACTCAGCAGGATATATACATTTTGGTATTTGTTTAAGCAAACAGGTGTCTTTCTACTGAGTCTGTCTACTTTGTAGATAAAAGATGTATTTTGACTTTTAGTACCTTCAAAGGTCTTACCCCATTCCATGAATCTTTGGAAAAGAAAAAAAATCCTTGATTTGACTATTTTTCCAAGTTTTTAGAATAACCCTTTGAGATACACTCTCTGGAACATTAGATAAGTCACCAAATTCCAAATCTATCACCTACGAATATGGCAGAAATATTTTGGCTCTTTCGAACCCAATTTGGATTTGGCACAAGTTACTCTAAATCTGTTGCCTGTTGTCTAACTCTTGATTAATTAATTAATGAACTACAATAAAATGTTTCATGCAATCTTTCTGCTTTTCCCTTTAACCCTTAAAAGCTAGAGGGATAGATTTTTTTTCTCTCTCTCTGTCATTTTGCCTGTGTTTCTGTGGTAAATGTCCATGTCTTCACCTGTTGACCTCATTGGAGATTGAAAGGCCTTAGTTGGAAAGGGTGAAGTGATTGGCTCCTGTTTTTCCTGTCCAGGGGAAATGCCTTGTGGCATGGGGATGGGGCATATTAGCTGCTCTGAGATGCCTCTGCTGGCTTGGAAGCTATCACAGTGGTAACAGCCCAGGAACCAACAGGGCTTGTGCTGCTTTAGTGCATCCCTCTGTTTTGTGTGAGGACAAAACACCTCCTCAGCTGGGGAGACTGACTGAAAGCAGCTAGTTAGCTGTTTGGCTTACATCTGCAATGTCCTCCAGAGTCTTCCTTGTTCGGGAGGTGATCACATCATGGGGTGCTCTACTCAGCAGTGGACTCATCCATAGATGACTTCGGTGGCTGACTGCTCTTAGGGGGCAGGTCTTGGTTGGAGCTGGTTACTAGGTACATGACCTAGGAGAGTGCTTTCTTATCCTGGCTCCTTTCTCTGCTTCCTGGCTGCCATGGATTGAATTGCTTTTCCCTAATATCTTGCCATTTCTGCTTGGAGCCAGCCAGTCATGGACTGAAACTTTGAGCCAAAACAAACCTCTCCTTTAAATTGTGGGTGACAGGTATTTTGTCCCATCAAAAGGAAAGTGACTAAATGATTTTCTGTGCATAGAAGTATATGCAGTGTATTCTATGTCACTATTAGGAATCAAATATTTTTGTTACGGTGAAGTTTAATCATAATGGCCATGTTATTAAAAATTACATTTCCAGTGTGTAGTGAGCCGAAACTCTGCTTTTGCTGAGTCAACCAGTGCAAAGAAACAGTCCAAATGCAGGGGTCCTCTGGGGTCCTTATCATTACCCTTTGCAGTTCTTTCAGTTTCTGGTGTGTGTGTGTGTGTGTGTGTGCGCACGCGCTATGCTTACATATTTGAAAGAACTGAGTTTTTTTTTTTTTTTTCCAGTAGGTTTGCTTGGGATCTTTGAGGTGAGAATCAGTGGAAAAGGGAGGGCTGAGGAAGAGTAATTGCTACTTAATGGCAGAACCAAAGCGCTGTAAAGAGGTTAGCAACCCATTGTTATTGCCTGCAATGCAGAGATTTTGTAATTAGTAGTTTCATTAGCGAATGTGGATGACTATTAAATGGTTCAGCCAAACAAAGCATTCATTGTATTGGAAAATTTACTGTAATCAGATAGAAAAAGTACTGTTTTTGTGAGTCGTTTGTCAGGATGGGTAAAGAGTCTCCCTATCTGGAACCCTTTTCTTAAAAGGGGATTTTATGCATAGGTTTTAAACATCCAGGTTGTGGTCATGCTCCTGGAGACTCTGTTTGCATCTATCATGTATGTGCCTGCTGCATGGGGTTCCCTTGTCTAGCAGTGGGCTGTGTATTCTGTTCCACGGACAGGGCTTGGTGATCAGCACGTTTCTTGGGAACCGGGACAGTTGTGTTTGGCAGTGGTGCTGCCTGTTACTGACATCATTTGGTGAGTTCTCCTACATTGCTGCTATAAGGCCAACAGAAACGTGATAATTTCTAAGCATATGCAAGTTTCCTGGCATAGAAAGTGCTTGTGGGGCTTTGCCCACACACCAACTGTCTCTGTTTAGGAGTAACTGTCCCTATTTTTTAACCAGATTCACACTTTGTCGATCCAGAGGGGTACAGTGTATTTTAATCAGGATCTGTGGCTAGGTTAATTATAACCTTCTTTTATATTTGTAGTGTTTTGCAGGCATTTTCCCTTATCTCAGTCCCTCTGCTTTCCCAAGCTTGTGAGATAGGCAGGGTAGGCGGTGTGACCCTATTTTAGAGGGGGTTAGAGCTGATAGGATTCAGTCCCATGTGTTTACTTAAGTGGCTTTGGTGGAGGGGGCAGGTCTTTGGACTCACAAACTGGAACTATCTCCACTATAGGCCTCAACCCTCACTGCTATCTCCAAGCTCTATGCTTCAAAAGGCAGTGAAATCCTGGAGCTTAAACACCCAGAATAGTGCTTCACACCATTTGTGGGGTTTTGGTACTGCTATAGCTATTGTTTTCCAACCACCTAGTTTTCTTTCAAGTGTGGAAAGAAGAAAAATTATTTCTCTTTCTGCCCCTCACATCCACTCTTCTCTTTTGAGGTCTTTGAAAGATGGAGGCCAGTCTGGACCTGCCGAACATGTTTGTGGGGTAGACTGTAGGGGTAGGAAAGAGGGAAGCAGTTGCTCATAAGCTATATGATTGTCAGACTGAGTCGAGATGATTAAACAGTAAAGCCAGCATGCCCTGTGGCTTGCAACTGTTCCAATCAGAAGTTAAATCTCAAATGCTTTCAGAATCCCCAGCACAAGGCTCACCTTTTCCAGTGTTTCTCTCTTCTCTGTTACAGGAACACACTACAGTGTAACTTACGAGTGTTGATCTGTCTGCTTGCCTGCCTTACCTGAAGATGGGTTAAGAGAAGGAACCATTTCTCATTCATTTGTTTCCATTTCTATCACCCTACTTGGCACATAGTAGGCAAATGCTAGCTGGTTGAGTGCATTCTTGACACCTGGCTTAGAAAGACCAGGACCATTTATTGTTCGGCTTCCATGTAGCTTTGAGTGGACAAAGTTTGACTTGGAAGGAACCTGAATTTATGGGATAATGAGGTGCATTGTTTGAAATTGTACCATGAAATATTTTTTTCATCTATTTAATAATAGCATTGCTGACACATTTTCCTTCAAAGATTTATTGGCAGATTTTACTAAGTTTGCTTTAGTGCAAGGATTATGAATTTTCCCTGGTAAACCCTTATCGTTGCAAAGAGAACCCTTATCATTGCAAAGAAAACAGAGTGGATTGGATTTGGGATTCTTTTGGGAACTAATTCTTCTGTGTGGTCACTGCTGAGAGAAGCATACTTTCCTAGGAGCAACTGGATATCATTGAGCCAACTAGAAACTATTGATATTTTTTTGTCCCCTCCTATGTGCAACCAAGAGCATATTCATGCATGCAGAATTCTCTCTACCACTGTTTTAGTTGAATCTGAGCAAAATCAGGAATTTTATTTAAAAAATTTTTTTTGACACAGCATCTTGCTGTGTATACCAGGCTTGCCTTGAATTCATATGTAGCCCAGGCTGGCCTCAAACTCACTGTGACCCTCTTGTCTCAGCCCCTTGAGTGCTAGGATTACAGGTATGTGCCACTATGCCCTGCAGAATTTTACCAATTTTGAATGTAAAATAAGGCTTTTCCTGGCCCTTTTGAGGTTTGGGAGCTGCATCCAGGGCAGCTGACAAAGCCTTTGCCTTGTCTGGAGGCTCACAGAATGTGGGCCGCATTGGCTCCTGCTGGAGGGGTGAGGGGAGCTCTGCTTTCAGTCTGTAGTTCAGGCTCAGTGACCTGTGGAAAGCTGGCATGGGCTTCTTGGGTAGCTCTGCAGAGCCCTCTACTTCCAGCAAGAGAGACGAGATTCTTCTTCAGGTGGCAAAGATGCATTAGTGGGTGCATTAGAAGGGCAACTCCTGCCCCACAAAGTTGGGATCTTTTGAGGCCTAGAAACATAATCAGAGTTTCAGGAAACACCTCGTCCCCATTCTTTTCTTTCAAAGTATGGTGGATTGAACCCAGGTCCTTCACACTGAGTTACATCTACAGCTCTTCTTTGAATTTTTATTTTGAGACAGGATCTCTCTAAGTCATTCAGTTGCCCAAGCTGGGCTTGAACTTGTGATCCTCCTGCCTCAGCCTCCCAGAATGCTAGGATTACCAGTGTGCCTCAATCAACATGTCCGGATTTTATTCTCCTTTTACTAGTTGTTCTGTTTCTGCCTCCTGGGCAGTGTCATCAATGACCTTCACTTCCTCCCATTTCATCTCATCTGTGGACTAGCCATCCAAGATCAAGATGTTGGCAGCGTTGATTTCTTCTAAGGACCTTCTCCTTCGCTCATAGGTGACCGCCTCTTCCTGAGTGTTCACCATGGTCTTCCTTCTGTCCCGCTTGTTTCCTGATCTGCTCTTATTATAAGGATATTGGTCACATTAGATTAGTCACCTCTTTAGTAACTGCAGTTTAGCTTAGTTACCTCTGTAATTCCCAAATAAAGCTGCATTCTGAGGTGCCAGAGGTTGCAACATCAGTGCGTGAATCGAGGGACACAGGTCAGTCCAGAACATGGCTGAAAACTGAATTCTTCATGGACTTTCAGGACAGTGACATTGAGAGAATCAAGGGTCTGACTTAAAATGCACCGTAGCCAAAAATAGCCCACCCCAGTGTGGCCTTTCCTCTAGCAGGGGAGGTACTGGGAGGGGAAAGGAGGAGAGAGGAAGGGTCAGGAGTAGGACCAATGTTTATAGCAGCACAGTGCATTTTTTAATTTTATGGAAACATAAAGCAAAGTTTCATAGCCAAATAATAAGGAAATAACAATTGTTATTACACCATGTATCTTTATCTTCAAAGCAGTTAGTCAGTACAAGCTATGAACCAAAAAGAGTCTTACAAAAAAAACAAAACCAGTGATGCATTTTCTTTTCAATGCACTTAGATAAACCACTAATATAAATAAAGCAAATTAGCATATATATATATATTGAATATTTTAAAAAGTAGCAGAATATGCAACTTAGGGAAGTACATGAACTTTTCCATACTTCCTATATATCTCTCTTCTACTTTGTTCTCTCTCTCTTTGTCTCATATATATATATATATATATATATATATATATATATATATATATGTTAGCAGCAGCAAGGTTCACAATAGCTAAATCTTGGACGCAGCTTGTATAACCATCTACAGATGAATACATAAAGGAAATGTATTTACACACAATGGAATAATACTCTGTTATAAAGAAGGATAAATTTGAGTCATTTTATGAAAATGGCCCACCTCGAATCCATAATGTTAAGTGGTGGTGCACGTCTGTAATCCCAGCACTCAGGAGATTGAGGCTGGAGGATCTCCATGAATTCAAGGCAGGCGTGGGCTACTTAAGTGGGTTCAAGACCAGCCTGGACTATATAACGAGTCTGTGTCTCAAAAACAATCAAACAAATGAACAGACAAACAAAGTTAAATGAAATAAATTAAACACACAAGCTTAAATATCTTATGGTTTCTCTTATAGGAGAAACCCAAAACATAAATTGAAAAACACAATAAAAGATATACAAAAGGAAACAGGGAAACAGATCTTTTGCCAATGGGAAGGAGCCCGAGAGATAAAGGAGGGGAGAGGAACATTAAAAAAAATTAAGATGTGATATATATACATATATACACATTCTCCACCATGGATGTATTCATTATGCACTGCAAACCTGTACTAATAAAAGAAGAAGAAAAAAGTAGGAAACAGTATGGAGCAGGGAGTGCCAGCTGGCTAATCTGTAATGGTCGAGCTCAACCTCCCTGCATTCCAAGATACTGTCTAAAACATGGAACTTTTTATTTCTTTTATTTAGTTCCAAGTGGAAATGCACATTAATATCATTTTCATTAAAAAGGCTCTTCTCTCTTAATTTCTCTCATCAGTTGTAATGACTTCTTCCAAGCTAGAGCTTTGAAGGATGTTTAAAGGGGAAACATAAAATATGGGATGCAGCTGCTCTAAATAGCTCTCGGACAAGTGCTAGGTCATTAGAAGACTAGGAAAGTGGGGCCAGAAATGTACGTGGTGCTCGGTAATTCAAAGGATCCTTTTAATGGGTCTGTTAAGACAGGTCTGTTATGGTCAGCTTAGGCAAGATTGTAAAACAGGCAAATCTGTATTTATGCTTCAATTTGGCTTTGCATTCTGCACAGTTATTGTCTGGTGTTTCCTAAGTGTCTGGTGAGTCTCAAACTGGGATCCCAAGCTTCCTAGGAAGTAAGTGATGCCCAGGGCAAATACAACACCCTTTTCTGGCTTGGGTATGTTACTGTAGGATTGTTTGGGAAAACAGTGAGTTACGCTGTTAAATAATTTAACATTATTATTATTGGTTCTGTGAGACACGGTCTCACTGTGCAGTTCAGGCTGGCCTTGAACCCACTGTGTAGTCCAGGCTGGCCTGGGATTTGTGGTCATCCCCCTGACTTAGCTTCCCAAGTGCTAGGATTACAGGTGGGCACCACCACACCTAACAACATTATTTTTACATTAAAATAAACAGACATATCATAGACAGAAATGCAAGATGTATATGATTGTTAAAGAGGAAACATGATTCTTTAAAGAAATGCAGGTTTTTGATGGACCATGCCACTTTTTGTTTACACTCGGAGTACAAGTTCATGCTCATGTACTTTTTGGAGCTCGAAACTATAGGAATGGTCTAGAAGTACAGTATGTGAAGGTCTCTCACAGAGACATAAGGTGTTTAGAGTTTTTCTCTGCCCCAAGCTCTTTGATAAGCACATTTATGCAAATGTGCTAACCTGTTAATGACAACACAGTGTCCTCTCCCTCATCACCGGTTCCACTCTTGATAAATTACACATATTTGAATAGCTACTTTTGTGGTGATGTCCGTGACTCTCATTTAATCGTCACTCAACACACATTCACTGGGTGCCAACAGTGAGTTGGGCAGTGTCTTAGGCATCTGACATGGAGTAAGTCATGAACAAAATCCCTGCCTGCTGGAGCGTGTGTTCTATGGGCAGGCAGTGGTCAGAACTTGTGAATAATATACTGTTTGGAGCTGATGAGTGTTTCAGGAAAAATCAAAAGGAGCAAAGTATTGAGCTTGGGGTACTGGCTCATAATTTCAAATGGGCTGGACAAGGAAGTCACTGAGAAGATGCCATTTTTTGTAGTTGGGGGTTGTGAGGAGAACAATTAGAATCAGGACACAGAATTTATAATATTATTTATGATGGTTACCCAGAATTAACACAATAAAGTGCAGGAAATCTGTCCACAACACTAAAGACAGAATATTTAGCCAAAGACCTGGATCCCACAGCAATGCCCTGCATGAGTCTAGATGAAGACCTAGAGCCCACAACAATGCATCCCTCAAGCCCAGCTGGAGGTCTAGAGCCCACAAGAAGGACTCACACCAGTCTCTTTTATGGATCTGTGCTGGGAAGGCCCAAAGGTCAGTGGTGGAAACTAGAAAGTCTATGCCAGCAGGTGAAGGAGCTGTGCTGGTAGGTTAAGGATTCTACATTGGAGCCGAGAAGTCACACTCGTAATAAAGACCATGATTGTCTTGAAAAGCCATCCTCAGCGACACGGAGGTCCTGAGCTCCTCCAATGATAAGCACAGTCAAGTACATCCCAGGAAGACAGTGTGATGAGTTTGTCCTGGAGATTAAACAGCACATGGCTTCCCCTGGACCAGAGCTCCTCCAAGAGAACCAAGGGCTCAACACTTAGTGAGACTCACAGCACCTCCTTTCTCCTTCTCCACATCTCTGTTTATGCTGGCAACTTTCCTCAGGTGGAACATCTATACTCAGCACCATGCTGATTTAATTTAGCTGGTGTTAAGTTGATCACCAGTTTTTAATCCAATAACACCATTGAAGGACCAAAGCAAAGCACTGAGAAATGTTTATTTCTGGAGGAAGAGGGGGAAAGTGAAGAAGCAGCCTGTATAAAATATCCAAAGCTGGAGTGGAGAAGAGTTATTTGTCACTGAAGAAGTACATGCTGTCCTGTAGGGTCGCTGAGGGCCTAAACTTGGTCTCTGAAGGGCAAAGGCACTGGACCCTTTTGAGCAGATGAGTGTTGTAATCTGCTTTCTGTTTTTAAAAGACCATTCTCGTTCTTGTGTTGGCAACCAATAGGAAGGGGTAAGTATATAATCAAAATCACTTAGGAGGTTGTCCCCACAATGGGGGCAAATTGCAAGTGGCTTGGGCCAGAGAGTGGGCAGAGGAAGTAGTAAAAAGATTATGGAGGTATTGTCAAGGTTAAAATCATGATATATTGATAGATTGGGTGGGAGTGATATAAGAGAAAGAGTATTCAGCAGAGAAGCCACGATTTTGCTTGACCAAGAATGGAGTTGCCTTCAACCAAGATGGGGACCATGATAGTTGCAGCAAACTTTGAGGAGGTAAGGATTTTGGTTTTAGCCATGTCAAATTGGAGACATCTAATGGTTTTCAGAATAGGCACTCAGATATGCATGTCTGGATTTAGGTAGAGTGAATTGATCTGAAAATAGCAATTTGAGAGCTTTGAGAACAGATAGTAGTTAAATCTTCTAGAGAAGATTGCCAAGGGAATGGGTGAGAAAAGATTAAAGGGCCAAGTCTTGGGAGCCTACAACATAAAGAGGCTCTGGAGAGGAAAAGGAACGGCAAAGATAGAGAAGGAGGAGATGGTGATGTGCTAGAGTTTAGGGTGTTCTGAGAGCCACAGGAAGAAGATGTTTGCAAGAGGAAAGGGTGGTCTAGGCCAGCTATTGCTGATGGATGAATAAAGATGAGATTTGACCATTGGGTGCAGCAATTTGGAAGCTGTTGGCAGTAGTAATGGTGGAGGAGTTTGGGCCTGATTGTGGGGTTCATAAAGGGTTGGAAAGAGAAATGTTAGAGACAATGGATGGAGAGAACTTTTCAAAGTGATTTGTCATAAAGTGGTAAAGAGGAGTATTTTCTAGAATGTCAAAGGGTTGTAGGTGAGGGATTTTCAAGGATGGGAGAAATAATAGCAAATTTGAATGATAATGGGAAGAGAGCGATAGAGAAAGACAATTTACTCATGTGGAAGAGAGGGAAAATCTTCGGAGTTGACGCAGTGAATAGGTAAGGGGCATGACTTCCAGCACACAAGTTTGCATTAGACAGGTCCATGGGCCGTCCGTCTATAGAAGAGAAGGCAGAGTCTATGGTAGACCCATGTTAGTAAGCTGCGCATCTAGCAGTAGGGATTTGTAGAAATTATCAGTTGCATCAGTTCTTAGTGTTATAGGATAGGCGATCTTCGCTTCACTGTGAGAATGGGTAAGCAGGTTGCAGAGAACTGAAGATATCTCAGGGGTTGCTCAAGGCTTGTGGTCCAAAGTCTAACTTGAGACTAGTTTGGCATGATGATATACTTTTTCTGGCAATCTTCTACCACATGGGGAAAAGTAGGAGGAAGACAGCCAGAAGGAGTGAGCCAGGAATTTGCCAGGGCAGCGTCTGCGGAAGTGACAGAGGGGCACAGGAACGGCACGGTTGATGACTGGAGATGGAAGCTACACTGGATATATGGAAGGAAAGGGTGAGGGGGAAAAGGATGAGGGACAATGGTAGGGTCAATGGATTCGGCGTCTTGGTGGAGTCAGGGGACAGTGGTGGAGGGTCGCTAGAGGGAACAAGCTGGAAACTGAGTGTGACACATGAAGTTGTGTTCATAAAGGAAGTGTGATTGTTGGTACTTAGCAGGACTTTGAACTGCCACCTGATCCGCTCAGTTTTCAAAGGCCTGTCTTGCTTTTCCACAACATGCTTGATTCCCTTTGTTACTGGGTGTTAGTCAGTGTGACTGTTCCGTCTGCCAGCCTGTAAGCATCACAAGGGTAGAGGTATGTCAGGGTCTCATCACCATGAATCCTGCTGTCTAGGACAGTGCCGGACAAACAACTGTGCAGTCAAAGGAAGCCTCACACTCATGGTAGTTGAGAGGAAGTGAGGTGAGAAAAAACAGGGTAGATTGATTTCTTTTTTTTTTTTCCTCTTCTCATCTCTTTTCCCTTTCCTTTCCTTTCCTTTCCTTTCCTTTCCTTTCCTTTCCTTTCCTTTCCTTTCCTTTCCTTTCCTTTCCTTCCCTTCCCTTCCCTTCCCTTCCCTTCCCTTCCCTTCCCTTCCCTTCCCTTCCCTTCCCTTCCCTTTCCTTCTTTCTGTGCTGGGGATCGAATCCAAGCCTTTCATACTAAGTTACAGCTCTAGCCAATTTTTATTTTGAGACAGAGTTTTTCTAAGTTGCTTAGGCTGTGCTTAAACTTGTGTTCTTCTTGCCCCAGCCTTCCAGATTGCTGGGCTGACAGCAATACAGGAACCAAAAATAGACTCTTAAGAAGAATTTTATAAAATTTTTGGTATAGCCTTTAAAAGACAAAATCTTATACTATTTTAAAAAAACTAATTCATAGGAAATTGAAGGTAGAGTGGGAAAAATGATTGGATTTTGAGAGTTTGTTTTTTTTTTAAGTTTTATTTAAAATAATATTCAAAAATTTTTAGTGTGTTTATTATTGTTCTTTTATTTAGTAAACAGTTGTATGGATGTCAGTTATGTATCAGATGCTGTGTAGCTGAGAGTTTTAATGGAATAAAACAAAGTCCCTGCCCTCAAGGTCTTACAGATTATAACTTATTGTTTGTTCATTTTTGTTCGATTGCTTTGTATTTTTGTTGGTACCGGGAATCGAACTTAGGACCTAGCACTTGCCATACTGGTGCTGTGCCGCTGAGCTATATCCCCAGCCAGATCATAACTTATGGAAGAATGAGCTTTTTTTGATAAATAAATGGTAGAAATTCTGCAATACCATTTGGAAATTTCACCATACAACTTAGAATATCTAGTTGCGTCCACACTTGAGAAGAACAAACACATATGCTGTTGAATTGCACTACTTCCGCCTGGAGCACTGTGCTTCATGTATAGAGGCAGTATTATGAGAGTCAATAAATACACCCTTTCAAGATGTCTGTACAAAAAATGAGAAGACAGGCAGTCACTAGGGTGTGGATGTATGTTCACACTTGCCTTTTCTCTGAATTTATCCTTCCTCTTTTCTTCTTTTTCTTTTCTCAATCAGGAAAATGCCTGGTGCATAGTAGTAACTTGTAAATAAATTTTGACTGAGCAAATACTATACCTGAATTCCAGAGTCTAACGCATTTCTCCATCGGTGCTCGTATGGACTGATGCATGTACCTGCTGACATTCATATAGTGAGGCCTCGTGGCTGTGTTTGGAGTGAGGAAGGGATGAGCACTGAGGTCACAGGGTAGGGTCTGAGATCCTTTATTATCAGGTTTGATTAGGGCCCTCTTCAAACACACCGGCAAGAGGCCAAGTGAGAATTTGGCAGGAAGGCAGCGAGTTACAAACCAGTAAGAGAGCCCTCCCTAGAAAGTGAATCCTGCTGGAACCCTGATGCTGGGCTTTCTAGCTTCCAGAGCTGTGAGCTAATAAATATATGTTGTTTAATGCAGAGCTGACTAATGTAGGCACTGGGACACTGTTGCCTATAATTTGAAGAATATAGTATCTGCTAACCTCTATTTATCTCATAGATAATGCTGATTTTCCATTTGTATTATATGAGATTGCTTTAAAACTGGTATCTTTGCTGCCAGCACATGGGTCTAGAGAATGTCCCTTACATGCGGACTGTGGCTGTTTGCCCAGCTGTGGAGAAGCCAGCCGTAGATCAGAGCGGACAAATGTTCAAAGGTTGGGTGGATTTGCCCATGACAACTCTAGGTTAAAACAAAATAGAAGGAAGAAAGATCAGAGCTGAACAGACTTTCCCACATGTCCTCATGTATAATTGTGCTAGAACACTTTATGATAATCCTGGGAGGACAAACGGTTGCCGTCCTGAATTGTGTTGATATTTACTTTTCTATCGCCCAGAATGAGTATTTGCTTATATCAATATTTTCATTCTGATTGTACCTGTCAATAAACTAAATTGTGTGTACTAATTTATAGAAGTAGTTGAAGTTAACAATCTTGGCATTTCATGACAAAGCCCAAAACATTAGTTTCTAGATTGGAAGTATTAAGGGCGCACACTTTATGAAGTCAATAATTGTTTTTCCTGCTCTTTGCTTCTGTTTGATCTTTAGTTTTTGTGTATGTATGTACTGTACTACTGCATGATCAGGAAGAATTAACTCCCACAAGGCATATTTTCATATACATTTTGGGCTAATTCTAATGGGGGGGTGTGTTATTTACTCAAAGCATTTTTATTTTCAGAACCACCTCACCAATTGTCTTTTTTTCTGTATTAAAATTAACCAACTATTTGTTCATAGTTGCAGCCCAAAGGACCAGCACTTTCTCCTGTCCCCTGCTTTGCTGTCCCTACATGGTTAGCCAGGGGATCATACATCCTTCCCAGCTGTGCCACTCTAGGAATCCAGGGGGATCAGCGTGGTTGGTGGCAGCATACGGCAGGACTTTCATGTATCAGAGAAGAGACATCTCACCTGGACATTTGCAAAGCCTTGTGTCCTGCCCTTTAAGTAGCCACTCAGCCCCTTGGCCACAGTGATAAATGGCTTTTGCTGGATGAGTGGCCAAGAAGCGTATTTCATTTATCTTACTACTCAAGTCCTTTGCGTCGGGAAGAGGAGTAGAAGGAGGTGACATCTCATGTGACTTGGAACTTCCTTTGAGTTATAGCCAGAGGAAGACCACAGGATATCAGTAAACCCTCTACCAGGTGTCCAAACAATAAATGGACTCCCCTCAAGCTGTCCAACAATTCACAAACAGCACGAAGAGTTGGAGCCATTTTGAGAGAAGCTGAAAGAGAGTGGGAGAACCAGGCCTTGTGAGGTTCTGAGGTCCTACGCATTCCTGTGGCTGGCGGGAGCAGGGCTGGTCTCGAAGAGGCCGCTTTTAACTCCAAGGGTGCTTTCTGCTTGCTTCTGGTGGAGTTCATTTTGTTCTAACTCAATTGCTCAAATCAGGGTGGGAGGGGGATCCTTAGAGCTTGGTGTTCTGTCCCATCTGTCCTTTCACTGTCCATCTGTTCCCTGAGATCCTGTGACAGCACATGACGTAGCCTAAAACCCTCAGACTCGAAAACCATCTGACCAGAAAATTGCACACTGCAGGCTAGGACACTGCCCAGCCAGAGGTGGCTGTCAGGATCTCTCTCCTTCCTGTTCTCATGCCTGGTCCAGCGCCTTCCCTTTTGAAGGTATTCCTAATCCCTCCCCTGGACCTCAGCTCCCCTGTGTTTCTTTGGGGTTCGTCTTGGTGTGTGCTTGGGTATTGAACTGGGCCATCACCGGGGACTGAGACTGTTCATCATTACCTCTCCTTAGCACCCACACTGGCATGGTTCTTATCACTGGGACTCAGCTAACGTTTGTAGGATTGAGTGGAGGAGACCATTTCATTTGGTCACCATTTAATTGCCACTGGAGCTGTATAATCTCTGATTTCTGAATATGGTGATTGTGCCACCTCAGGCAGGGGGAGAAGGTTGTTTAGATGTTATATGATGAGTTGTTGTATGATGAGTGTGGAGAAATGCTATTTCAAAATCCAAAGTCATAGTCATGTTCTCTTGCTGTTTTTACAGTGAAGGCTATTTAAGTATGGGGTCACACATACTTTCTAGTTGATACGAAGAGGATGCCTAGAGACCTGCAGCTCTGGAGCTGGAGGAACATGGCAGATCACTAATTAACCTTGTGAAGGCCTTGAGGAGGAAGGGTAACGTTAACTCTGCTAAGGAGCACAGCCTTCTTGCTTTGAGCATAACACGGTGTAAGGCGTGGCAGCCTCCTGCATCCTGCTGCAAGCCTGTCTGCCATCTTTTATTTCAGCTTTGCACAGTGCCACTGCACGACATCTCTTGTCAGTTGCATCATCCCTCTGTCCTATGCTAGAACTGTAGTGAAAAAGCAGAAACACCAAAATGACACCCAGGCTTGGGAGGTGGATTTGTTTACAGCCATGGGCACTGACTGGGATCGCTCCCAGAATATCAGGCCCTGATCTTTGGTGGTCTAAGGGCTTATATTGGATAAATCAGCAGGAAGTACAGAGGCAGAATGGCTTATCAATTAGGGATTAGTTCTTATAAGGTGCATCGTAGTGACCAGCTATGCATCACAGTGGCCAGCTGTTTCTAAGAGACAGAAACAACCAGAACTGGAACAGGAACTATCACCTGGGCAACTAAGAAACTAAAGTATACAGGCTGGGGCGGGTGTGGTGTGGGTGTGTTCTGCTGCAGAACCGTTTTGGGATACCCACAGGACTTCATGCATGTTCCAACTGGAGACACAAGGGGACAACAGGCCAAATGCATGATTCATAAAGTGGGTGCGGTCAGAGAAAGGAAACGAAGTCAGTGAGTGTGGAGCTGTGGCCCAAGCAGATCAGGAGAACGTTTAGGGTCCGTGGATCAGAGTGGGGGAGAGAAGCAGTGGAAAAGCTGGAAAGAGCATGGGGGACCACAGGGGGCAGAGGGGAAGGCCTATTTGGGTTGTTCAGATTGTATGGGGTCCTTGAATGCAAAACCTGTATGAGGATTCAGGATTTTCTCCTCCTGGGACAAAAAGTAGGCACTGAGTTATGGAAATTTGCTTGGGGAGGATTGGCTGGGGAGGGAAGCGAAAGGGACAAAAAGCTGCTGAGGCACCAAAGTGTACCTCAGAGGAGCGAGCAGCGGAGTTCGGTTAGCCTGTGGTTGGAAGCGGCGCAGAGCGGCTGTGGGAAGCGATGTGCTGTGGGGAACACCAAGAGCGGTGTTAGCAAGGGGCGCTCACATCCCAGGGACAGACGTGGCACTAAGATTAGCATTCCAGGGGAAAAAGCCTACTAGCTATGGTGGAGCACACCTACAGTTCCAGCATTCTGGGAGACTGAGGCAGGAGGACAGAAAGTTTGAGCTCAACCTGGACAACTTAGCAAGATCCTATCTCAACATTAAAAAAAAAAAAAAAAAAAAGGACTATGGATGTAATTCAGTGCAAAGGTCCTGGGTTCAGTTTTCAGTACTGGGGCAGTGGGATAGGGAGAAAAATGTATATGGTCCTTAGGGTTTTTAAAAATTCTTTTTATTACAATGTTATTTAAATATGAATAGAATAAAGTTCAGCATAAGTTCCTAGCACTTAAAGCTCTTATATATCCAGAAAACCAGCAGACATTATACATGAAAAACAGAATGGCAAAACCTAATAAAATCCAAATTAACAGCATTAATTGAATGTGGCAGGTGCTGGTTTTGCTAGAGTGAAATTGCTGTCTGCACACGAGAGTGGCACTGGCTGCTTGAGCTTCAGCTCTGAGTCCTGGGTGTCAGGTCCCTGACCTTTCTACCATCTGTTGTTCTCTTGGAGCCACTGCAAAGCCTCTGTCTAAACAGCTGGCCGTAGTCAAATGCATTACTTCTCTGGGAGGCTGCTCCCTGCTGTTCCTATGAGTGGAGACCAAGGAAGTGCCGTGCTTGGTGCCAGCGCAGCCCGAGCACCAGCAAAGTGGACGCTAGCGTCACCTGCAAGGGTGGAAGAAGGTGCTGGGAGGAAGCCAGGGGAGACCCAGGGGATACTAATTTCAACCAGGGAGCCGGAGCCAATTTCTTTGACTATTAAATTCCAATAAAGTGAGTTGTTTTTCTGGATCAAGAGTCCCCTCTATACATCTTTGGGTGGAGTAAAATCCTGGTGAAATATTGCGTTATTGACTATCTCTCACACCATTTTGTGAAGCTGCTGTATTGTGAGGAATCCTAAGGAAGGGAACTTAGTCGCAGAGTTTGGGTGATGGCCCTTGGTCAGCTCTGCAAATACTTCCACCTTTGGCTCATTCCTGTTCCTGCACTGTCCAGACCCAAGAGACTCTCTTCTGAGGCTACTTGCAAGACTTGAGGAGGCCTCTGGCATATACTGGACTCTTCTGGGAAGCCCGACCTCTGCCTTCAACCTTAGGATCGGGGCCCGGAGTGAGAGCCCAGGCCCAGGTGGACGGGGCTTCAATCTTGGCTTCCCTATTTTCTATGTAGTATTAGACAAGTTGCTTAAATTCTGTCTCAGGCAGTGGGGATGATAATAATGCCCGCTTTCCAGGATGGGAGAAGTTAATGAGAAGTGTTTGGAACTCCTATCTTAGGCTAAATGCTCTACAGCAGCACGTGGTGGTGGCGACGTGGTTAACTAAATCAGGATGGTGACCGCAGAAGAAGCACTGGGCCTGCTCTTTAGGGTCCTGAATGACCCTGGCTGATGACTCAGAAGAGTCTGCCAAAGAGACCACGCCAGGATGATCAAGAGCCTTATCATCCAGATCTTGTTCATTGGCTTCTTTGGACTTTGTGGTCACACCTTACCTTTAAAGAAGAAAGGGCAGTGAGGAGATGGTGTGAAGAAAACAACAGCTGTAAGCAAGATGAGAAGGGCTTTGTTTCAAGGGGCTTCAGAAGCTCGTACTTTCTAACAACATTTACTTTACATTAAAAAAACAGATGTGCTAATTATGTGTTAGTCTTAGCTGTTTATTATAGCAGGTCCCCAAGGATGCTATTAGACTCCCTGAGCTCTCCTAAAAACTTTATGTGGAGAGTATTAGTTGATGCCCCCCCAACTTCTCAGCCAAGGATGGGAGGAAGCTTAGGGAGGAGTGGGAAGGAAAGAAGCCTTAGCCAATAAGCAGAGGCCCTTGGTCACACCGAGTAGTGCAGAAAGCTCATCAAGTGGCTCCCGCTGATGTGTGGGAGTGTTGGGCTATTTGTCCTTTCACCTGCAGATTGTCCTGCATCATTTGTTGAGTTCTTCTAAGGGTAGAAGCATCAGCTGTCAGACATTTCCAGTTATGGGACCAGTCCTGCATGGTTCCAGCAGCTTCTGGTGGCTAGGTGGAGCTGTGAGGGATGGATGGCCGATACTGAGGAGTGGCAGGGGTAAGAGGGGCCTCCAGTGCCTGGGAGCCCTTGGGGTGTCAGTGGGGCTCTGACATAAGTGGGATATCCATGTGTGATACCCTCTTCCTCCTCCCCCTCCTCCTCCTCCTCCTCCTCTTCTTTTTGTCTTTTTGAGACAGGGTCTCGCTCTGCAGTTCAAGCTGGCCTTGAGCTCACTTTGTAGCCCAGCCTCGTCTTGAACTTGCAATGACCCTCCTGCCTCAGTCTCTCCAGTGCTAGGATTACAGGTGTGCACCGCCATGTCCAGCACCATCTTCTTCTTGACTAACATGACTTAGTGTGATTTTATAAAATGTGTCCCCTGTCTGATGTCGATTGTTAACTACCCACGGAAAGAGTCTGTCAAATTCTCTGCTCTATGAAAGACCTACAGCCCGGGAGTGGGGGGCTGCTTGACACACATTTTTATGAACATACTCTGATGCATGCTATTGGCTAAATGTCTTCAGCAAGGAGTCCCATTTGTCCTGGTTTGGTCCAGCTGGGGAGTGTGGGACAGAGAAAGGAGTGCAGGCTGAAGAGCCTCTGCTTGCTTCCTGGTGTTTGCAGGATTGGGGCCACCAGCTTGGTCATCACCATGGGGTTCAAAGGGCTTTTAGGTATTTTCCCAGGTGCTCTAGTTGTGTGGTTAATGGCAAGGTTTTAGATGGGGTGAGAAGGTGCGGTCAGGGAGATGGATCTTAGAACTGTAGCTTTGGGAAGGACACTGGTTTTCCTCATATTTTTAGGCAAAATTTGTAGCTCAGTCTTAGAGGGATCTAGCTTAGAAGAGGGAGAGGCAGAATCTCAGGTGTGCTTTGTGGAGCTGGAGTCAGAAGGCCTGAGTGATTTTATGTTTATTTTTTTATTTTAAAGATAATAAAATCCAACAAATCAAGACAGAACAAAGCCAATCGAGACAAAGCAGCAAAATTGGTACAGAACTTCAAAACAGGAAACTGGGAAAACAACAGTAGCTACCATAATCTATCTTGGGGGTTCATAATAAATCTTGGAGGATATGTTCACAATAGTCCATTCCCTCAGGTATAGCAAAACCAAACCAAAATGAAACAGAATAAAACCAGTGAAAACAGAACATTGAATAAAACAAAATAATTAATTAGAAAAAAACAAAATAGTGAGAACAATATTGGATTTCAAAGACAAGATAGAAGGAAACCCCCCATCTTTGCTGCATTGCATACTGTCATCCTCCCAATACATACTCAGATTGCTGGTCCTGGGCCTGCAAAATCAATCAGACAATACAAGCATGTAGTTAGTTGCTCTTTGTACTTTAGTTGCTATCAACTCAGCCTGGCCTCTGAACAAACCGGTTGCTTAGGGATGTGTGTGTGTGTGTGTGTGTGTGTGTGTGTGTGTGTGTGGTGGGGCTTGAGTCTCAGCCTGCATGCCAGGAGGCTCACAGGAGGCACTATTTGACTTTTCTCCTCCTGGGCCCCGCAAGGCCAGTGCAGCTTACCAGAAAGGATGGTTAGTTGGCTTCTTGGCTGGCTCCTACCGGTCCCGGCAAGGCTGATTCTCAAGAGGCCTGCCTCTGTTCTTTATAAATCTTGTGACCTTGGTCAAGTTCAACCTTCATTTCATTACTAGGTTGTTGAGAAGACTAAATGGGCAAGTATATCTATGTACTTTTTTAATGGTGGAATCTATCTGTCTATCTATCACTGTAACAGTACTGGGGATCGAAGGCAGGGTTTTCATACTGAGCAACATCTCCAGAACTTTTAAAATTTTTTATTTTATTTTGAGGCAGATTCTTGCTAAATTACTAAGTCGCCTGTGCTGGCTTGAACTTTGGATCCTATCTCAGTCTCTCAGAGTGCTGGGATTATAGGCATGTGCCACTATGTATAGCTAACAGTGGGAATATTTTAGATATTTACACCCCATATGGTGCTTTTAATGAAATAAAACAATGCAATTATTCCATTTGCAAGATAATTGCAGGTTTTATAAAATGTTAATTCAGAGTATATATTCAAGTTTTAAATTGAATTTTAATACTTTTTAAACAAAATAAAACAGTGCTGATAAAATATATCTAAAAGTGACCTAAAGAAAAAGCAGACCTCTGACAATTTCCCAAGCCAACTTTTTAGAGGAGGCACTTTGGATGTTTTTTGAAGATGTTTTCTCATATATTGTATATTTTAAAATAGTATCTTCACTCTGCTACTTCTTGAACAGCTTTAGATAGTGAATATTCAACTTTCTGACATGGTTGGAGTTTATCCTTATACACTTTTCTGCGTCCACATCCTTCTTATTTTTTTCAATATAATCATGTCTCAGTTTTTAGTTAAATCCCTTGCTAGTTTTTACATTGTTATGTCTGCATAAATAACACTTACTTTTGAGCCAAATTGTGAGCTATGACAATGTTTACTTCTTGTACATCATTTTATTTTCCTAGGGGATAACGCCTTTTAAATTTTTTCTTAGCTTTTAGTGTACCTATTGCTAACAGTATATTTCTCAAAGATTCGAGTATCTCTTGTCAAATACTTGGTATCATTGTCCTCCCAACACCAAAACATGTCAGATAATCTGCAAGTTCCATTTCCCCCTCCTAGAGCTCTCTTTCTCTCTGCTCCAGTTGGCTTTTCTTATTCGAGGCTGTTATTCGAGGCTTTCATTGATCACTGCCCTGGTGATCATTGGTGCCATGTCTTGTCTTCTGTTTTCTTGGTTTAATTCCTCTTTCTGCTCGCAGCCTCGTAAAGGAGGGCATAAAGTTTTGAATCTGTGTCTTTGCATGAAAATGCTGTTATTCTCTTAGCTTTGGCTGATAGTTTGAGAAGACAATTTAAAGTTGAAATTAATTATGTCAACTTGGAAGGCAGGAATCAGTTGTTTTCTGGGAAATGAAAGAGGTGATGTCTCTCAAATGGCTTCTTTGTATGAGAGCTGATTATCTCCTCCTGTGAACTTAGTACCAGTAGGTCTGAGTCTTTGTTTCTTGGGCTGTGGGAACACACACCTGTCCCTTCTTTTTAGCATCCCCTTTGACTTGCTGAAGTCATAACTTCCTTTACTCTCTTTAGTCAGGTACTCTCTTCTGCCCATTCTCCTCCAAAAATGTGTCACCATCTTTCATGTGTTGAGGTTTCTATTCCTGTTCTTTTTGTTTTTTTGGATTGCATACTTTGCTTTTTTAAAGATTTCCTCTCACTGGTGGAGTTTACATGGAGAGGAGAAAAACAGTGTTATTTGATTTGCTTTGTTCAACTAGAACTTTGTTATTATTAGCAATAAGTGAGAATAGCCTGCAAATTTCCCCAGAAAACTGGAGCATGATATATTCAATGTCTTTCCTTTAGTAAGTAAGCAAGGTTTATCCTGGGTAAGAAAAGAAAGAGAAGCACAGAAGGGCAAAGCCTAAAAGAAATGGAAGAAAAGAAGAAGAGGTCTTAGTAGGATAAATGTCTTAGTGGGAGTGTGTGTGTGTGTGTGTGTGCGTGCTCGTGTGGTGCTGGGGATGGAACTCAGGGTCTTGAGCATGCTAGATACACCCTCACCCTAACAATGGCCTTTAGAGGGATGTATCAGGAAGGACAAAATGTTAAAATCAGGCCAGCTCTGTCTAATGCAGGTTGTACAGATGCTGTAGGTCAGGAAATTGTTATTGGTAATGGATTTATCAATGGGCCATTATTGTAGCATCTTTTAAAATTGCTGTGACATATAAGTGCTGTGACATTTACGGTTTTTGACCCCAGAGGACCAAGAACACAAGTTAAAAAAAAAAAGACATTGATTATGTAAAACAAATTTCATTCTTTCTCAGTGAAGGTGACTCACTTTATCTGAGGAACACCACCAGCGCCAGCAGATGAAACACAGGGACAGTGACATGGGATTGAACTATGGAGACTGGAGGTTCAGCTTTAACATGATTACATGAATGTAATATATTGTGATAGAAGGGAGGAAATTATGGGTAAAGGCTTTTTCCTTTTTTATCTTGTCCATTATTTTTCTTCTTTCTCTACACTTTTTCTTTTTTGTAAATCTGAAGGCTCTGAATGAAAGATAACCATAATAGCTTGTTTATTTGTGCTATAGAGATAACTATTATAGCTCATTTTCTTTCATAGCCAACTACATTATTCCATTCCCATTTGCAGGTGGATCAAGGCAGCTGTTAAATAAAAAAGGATACCCTAAACTCTGGAAATTCCAGAGTGGTCATCCAGACCACTTTCCAAATTTCAGTCTAGTTGCAGACTTTGTTTCATTTCCAGGATTTTGATATTGACTTTTGCTTTTGCTGTGATTATTTTTGTTGTTATCCCTTTGCTTTGAGGTTCTTCTGAGGGTGCTGAATATTTTCTTTTCCTCATTTGTCCATTCTGCCTCTTGATGCTTTACAAAGTGAAAAAGAATGTAGCACTTAAACCCAAGTCATGGGAAGAGAGACTTCTGGAAGAAGCACTTGTGTCATGCAGAGGAGAGGGCGGTGGTTGGGATAGTGCATCTGACTCAAACCTTTGTCCACACTGGCTACTGGGTGCTTAGGTGGACCCTGACCTTGGTGGGCCTCTGCTTCCTTCACTGTGTAGTGTGGGAAACTAAAGGTTGTGGGCATATGGTGGTGAAAGCCAAGGATGGACATTAAATCTATTTTTTTTTGGTACTGGAAATCAAACGCATGATCTCTCATGGTTGTGGGCATATAATATGAACATTCCTTGAAGTTATAGGCAGATCTATCTATCTGTCTATCTATCTATCTATCTATCTATCTATCTATCTATCATCTATGTATCTATTTCATACCAGTTGCATTTTTTGTACAGTAATAAACATGCAGTTTTTGAAAGTGTCACATGAATAAATTTCTGTCTTATTGGACACCAATTAGTTTATGTAAAATTAATATCAAATATTAAGAAGCAATGAGATCCTTTTTTTCTTTTAAAATTTTGGCAAGCATTGTTCTCAAGAGTGTAAGCACCCTGAGGGCAGATTTGGAGACCTCCTCAGATCTGTCCATGGTGCTGAAAGCGAAAGTTGGTCATATTACATTTATTTCTCCACCACTCAGCACAGTGCCAGGAAAGTTATCAGTGTTTGTTGAATTGAATGTCCAACATATGGTATTCTGAGTATTGTGAGTGTTTGAAATTTCAACATAAACAAGGTAGGGTATGAGTATTATATTTTATTTTTCCTATGGGGGGATATCATGTGAAATAAAAACCTTTCAAAGGAGATTACAAAACTGTTTCCTTTTTCACTACTCATCTTTACTCTTCCCTAGAATTTCAAGTCCTTTTGTCCCACCAAACAGAATCAAAAGAAAAAAATATAAAAAGAAACCTTCTAGAATTACTAAGCCTACCTACGCCTCATCTTTTTTCTGTCTTTTTGTTCTTTGGTTTGTTGGAAGTTAACCAAGGATAAAAGAAATATCTGAGGCCTCCTATTGGGATGTTAATTAGTTGTTTCTTATCTAAAGAATTAAAAAAAATACTTCTGAATATCTGTGTTTGATTCAGAAGATGATCTCTTTCCCAACTCAAATCCAGTTTTGATAGTTGACATTCTCAGGTGTCTCCAATTAGCTCAAGGGGTGTTCAGATGTTTTAAAAAATTCTGAAATCAAAATTAATCTTAGTTTTCTTTGGTTTAAACAGGTATGCCATACATTACTTCAGAAGGAAGATAGCTGTTAGAAAATCTGATAAACAATTAAAAACAAAAAAAAAAAAAGAAAAGAGAAAGAAACAACTCAGCTTCCTCACTACTTGGGAGGAGATAAAGTCCAGTGCCACATGTCACTTGAAACTTACTGGAAAATGAAGTTGTTGCTTTAATTACAGTTGGCATTTGGAATTCTCCAGGTGAAGGAAGTCAGCTTGCTAGAAATTTTTTTTGGCATTAGAAACTCAGGAAGTTAATAAGAATGAACCAAAGACAAAGTTGTACTTAGCTATTAAAGCCTGGCTCTGAAATTTTTCTCAGACTCTCAGGTAACTGACTTTTGTTGGGTAGTGGACATTATTGGGGAGCTGTTAGGGGGATACTACCTGCTGGGGTTTAGAACTCTCTTCCTGAAAAGGCTTAGGGTGAGTTAACAATGTTAAGCAATGAACAGATTGTGTGGAATGAGTGAAAAGTCAGATCATCAGTGATCAGGAGATGGGAGAAAGCAGAGGAGGCTGCGGAATGGGGTAGAGGAAGAGCTTCACCTGGTGGGACCTCTAATTTGTAGGTGGGAGAACATGCTAAGCTAAGGATTGGCATGGGCCACAAGGACAAGTGGGGATTGTGGTGGATGGAGTAGGGCTTGGTGCAGGTAAGGGAATTAAAGGAAAGTTGTGGTGGGCAAGGTGGGCAGGGGACTGATTTGGGAAAGCCTTGAATTTAGGTGTAGATCTTGATACCTGAAATTTGTGGCTTTTGTAATTTGTTTATTCAACCCTAGAGTCTTTCCTAAAAGGGATTTTTTAAAATTTTTATTTCTTTAGTATGGAGGGCCGAACCTAGGGCTTTCACATGGAACTACATGCCCTGTGGTTTTTTTAAAAACTTTTTTATTTTTGAATCAGGGCCTCAGTAAGTCATTGAGTTGCCTAGACTGGGCTCAAACTTGGAATCCTCTTGCTTCAGCCTCCCTGAGTGCTGGGATTACAGGTGTGCATGACCACACTCAGCCTTCAAAGAAATTTTAAGTGGGGTGCTGTTTGATAAAGTGGGCAGAAATGGAGATGTGCTCTTGGAAGCCACAGCATCTGCCCTGAGCCTGCTTTTTTCCTATTCTACACCTTGTTCTGAAAGTAATTGGAAAAATCACTGGGAAAATGCTGCTACAGCAATGGGCTGAAGCAATGGGCTGGCAGGAGAGTGACATATCCTGGAAGATAATTACATATCATGTATCTTACTATTCAATTTTATGCTGTTTTTGTCTTATTTACAGTTGCAAGCATTTGGTGAACACTGGATGTTGTAAATTGGATTGGTGTTTTGTTTGAAAAATCACATGATTGGGTGGGTTCTTTATCTAGTAAAATCCTGGGAATTTGAGGTTAAAGTCACCCATCTTTCTTGATGGCTGTGACCTGAGAAGGAGACCTCTGTTTTTCTCTCTGATGTCCTCCTAAACATACATGAGAGGCAATCCAATATTTTGGTAACAAAAACATGAGAGGTATGAAGGCCGTTGGGCCAGGCAGCTCTGTGTCAGATCTTTCACGTTCTGCCCTGTGTGTGCTGAGCATCTGGGACAGTCTTCCAGATGAGAGGTGGGGACTGGCCACCAGCCAGCCTGGCAGTTCTTCCTTGGACACAGGGGCCACAAAAGCTGTCTCTCGGGTCTGCTTTGCTCCTGGCTTCTCTCCTGTGGTGCTTCTAGCTCTTTTTCTTATTATTCTAAACTTAGCTTGGAAAGACTTTTTGCTTTTACTGAAAAGAATATTTGGTGAATTTTTGCTCCTCTTCATGTGTATCTATATCTTTTGCATCTATATATTTACATCAATTCTATAGTGGGTTGTATGTCCAAAAAGTTATATCCAAGTCCTCATCTCTGGAACTTGGGAATCTGACCTTATTTGGAAAAATGGTCTTTGCTGATGTCATTAAGGTTCCGTGAAGATGTCATACTGGATTTAGAGTGGGCCTTCAGTTAGTGGCAGGGGTCACTCTCAGGAGAGGAGAGTGGTGATACAGGGATGCACAGAGAGATCCACGTAAAGACCCAGGCAGAGGTGGCTGCGTTTGAACACTGAGGATTGCTAGCAAATCCCTTGAAACTAGGAGAGAGGCACGGTGTGGAACAGCTCCTCCCTCATGGCTTCTGGGAGGAACAAACCCAGTGACACCTGCCAGGGCACTTGCTTTATAGGAATTTGCTGTGGGCCATGGCTCCCTAGGGAATGAATGCAACACCCAGGAGTGGAGGGAGCTTCCTTTCTCCTTGTGCCCAAGCCTCTTCAACCACCCTGCGCAGTCAGTCTTTGTTTCTTCAGAGGATTTTATATTGGGTCTTTGTAAGGTTTTGCATGTAAGAGTGCCATGGTTTGAGTCCAATTCCTTTTGTGTGTTATTTCCCCTCCATGTCTGTTGGCCCTGGATTCTGCTATTACCTATCTGAGCAGGTCCCAGGTGAATCACAGGCTATAAACAGAGCTGGTCTCTTTTCCCTAAAGGCTGTATCAATTCTAGTTCACCAGGTTTCACTTCCTTTACTGATAAGCTGGCATATATCATATTATTCAAACTGGGACATTTTCAGAGTGAAAGAGTGCCCTATTGTATCTGTAACAGGTATTTATTGGGACTGTCACAGGGAAATGGGGACAGCTGGTCACTCTTCTTATTGGTCCTATCTGGATTCTGAATACTAGGCCCTTGGACCCCCTTTCCAATTTTGTCCATGTGGAAGTCAGGAATATTCACTTGTCTGGTTTTAGGAGCCACCAGGCCTGCAACATATCCACAATCTGCCTCTCTGCCTCCCTTTCCTCTTGTTAGTTCCCTCCAGGGGTTGTCTATTTTTTTCAGCTCAGGAGGTTTTAGACTTGTTTGGTTTTTGGGCTTTTTGATATCAAAACAGCCTTTGGATAACTTCTGTGTCTCTGTCTGCCAGTCAGCGTTGTAAACATGCTTCTCTGTCGTGAGGATGAAAATCAGGCACATTTTGCTGCAACACAGGTTAGCTTGAGTCTTTTAAAATACAAAATCTAAAATATGTTTAACAGATTATTATTTATGCCGGAAAAAGGAGCAAAGAGTTTGTCACGTTAATACTGTAGGAGGCTGGTGCTCGGATCATCTGCAGAGCAGTGTCCCAGGGCCTGGGAGGAGGGCGAGCGAATCACGGGGGTCAGATGTTGTTTCATGAGTCCCACATCACAGCTGCTGCTGAGAGGACAAGGACTTGTCTGTTGGCTGTTGCACCACAGAGCAGAAGCTGGGCCACATTCTCTAAAATTAGCTTCATTTGCTTTCCGTTGTCACAAACAAGAAGCCTTCCAGGAGGATGTTTGCCATCACCCCCAGTGACCGAGAAATGTCAGTTACAATTAAATACCAAGACCTGAGCTGTACTAACCACATTGCTTCTTGGGAGAAAACAGTGACCATACATGACATTTTTGGTACTGTCCTGTGGACGTCAGTGAACTCCTGCAAGACCCTGTGGCCACATTTAGAGAAGCTGCCACCAGTTGCCCAGGGTAGTGGATTGCATGACTGACTGAACATTTCAGGGGTGCCTGGAGGGCAGGGATTGTGTTGTCATGTTCATTCACATGTCCTGGCACTGAGCATGGTCCTGGCAACTGGGAGATGACCAGGAAAAGTGCATCAAGTGAATGAACTATTTGTGACCAAGGAGATCCAACATTCCCATTCACTGCAGCCATCGGGGGCTGAAGATATCCAACATACTGCATAATAAATACTCATATTTCCTGATATACTCCTTTATTTTGCTTAGTGGAACTTATACTCTTTTTTTCTTTTTTTTTGGTACTGGGGATTGAACTCACGACCTCATGCTTGGCAGGCAGGCACTTATGCCGCTGAGCTAAATCCCCAGCTGGAACTTATAGTTTTTAAAAATTTTTTGGAGTATAAGATGCACACAGTAAAGAATTTATATATGCAGCAAACAACTCAGTTAAATTTTACACACATGTACACTATGTCAGCAGCTCTGAGATCAAGATAAAGACCATGTCAACACTCGAGAAAGTTCATACTTCCAGCCAGCAGCTTCTGCCAAATATAAATATTCTTTTGACTTTTTTTTTTTTGAGATAGGATCTTACTCTGCAGTTCAGGCTGGCCTTGAACTAACTTTGTAGCCCATGCTGGCCATGAACTCAAAGTGATCTTCCTACCTCAGCTTCCATAGTGCTGGTATTACAGGTGTGTGCCACCATGCCTGGCCTCTGTTTACTTCAATAGGTTGGTTTTTCTTGCTCTTGAACTTCATATAAGTGAAATTACATAATATATGCTTTTTTTAAAATGTCTGGCTTCTTTCAATCAATATGATGTGAGAGACTCATACATGTTGTTAATTGCTGTGTAGCAACCGTTTGCTCTTTTTATTGGAGGGAGATGTTCCATTATATGAATATATTATAATTTATTTATCCATTCTACTATTTGGGCAGTTTCCACTTTGGGCTTCTATGCGTGAAACTATTATGAATGTTTTTAAAATATCTTTATTTGCACATATATTCTCACAGTTCATGTTTCTCTTATAAGAAATGAGGAGAGGACAGAAATAATGATGATAACTATGGAAGCTTATTGAAAGCTTACTGTATGTCAGGAATTATAGAAAGCAATTAACTAAGTGCTCTGTAGCCATAGCTGATGTATGCCTTTTATTGCCATAAAAGTCTGTCCTCCAATTTCTTACCTTAATTAAAAAAATGTAAAAGCAAATGACCTTTTAAGTACAAATTTGGTACATACATAAGTCAGCATTTGAAATAATTGAATTTTAACATTTGGTTTATTTTATAGTTGACCCTCTCTCCCTGCTGCCATCCTACCCCAACTAGAGTAGGCGCTTAGAAGATTTGAGGCTGAAATTTCCAGCACCCAGGCTTCAGTAAATTTTCTTATTTATAAGAGAGCTGTTTTTTTTTTTTGAACAAGTTGCTTTTGAGTATCAGAAAGTATTTGCTGTAAAAGTCCTCTTGACCCCAATAGGTCTACAACCTGTTCATACTGACTTTGAATGCCAAGGACAGCCACCAAGACTTTGTATACTCTTAACTTCTAAGAGATCAATGCTCTAAATTCAGTTGTTTGCTGGTATTTTTTATGTCTTCTTTATTGTTAAGTCTATATGAAGCAGTTTAAATTTAAAAACTCGAGTCTTCAGTAATGTAGCATAACATACCCACATCTTAACTGTTTTATTTGATGTCAACTGATGCAAACAAGATGCAGAATATTTCCATCACTTTATATATGTCCTCGTCTATTTTCTGCCTTTTTCCAGAGCCAAGAGACCCTGGATCTGACTTGTTTCAATGCAGGTTAATATTGTTAGCTCCTCTTGGTCTGTAAACAAGTGGGACATATAGTATGGACTGTTTGGTGACTGGATTCTTTTGCTTGTCCATAGTGCTTGAGATTCATCCTTATATTGGGCTGGGTGTATAGCTCAGTGTTACAACACCTGCCTAGCAAGTGCAAGGGTGTAAGTTTGATTTCTGGTACCAAAATAAATAAATAAGAGAGAGAGAAATAGAGATAGATTCATCCTTGTGTACATTTTATTGCTGAGTGATATCCCATTGTGTGAATTGTTCACAATTTGTTTATCTAAAGAAACACTGTTGATAGACAGTTGGGTAGTTTCCACTTTTGGGCTAATTTTGATACTTTTCAAACATTTTTAAATACTTTAAAAAATGAATTTGTTACAAACTTTTTGTAAGACAGGGTCTTGCTAGATCACCCAAACTGGCTCCAAACTCCTGGGCTCATGTCTGCTTCTGCCTCCATCTTCCTTGTGGCTGGGACTGTAGGAGTGTGCCAGCATGCCCGGTGTTGTTGTGAACGTTTTTGTTCATGTAGATTTTCACTTCTCCTGAGTGAATACTTAGGGGTGATAGTTTGTGGTAAGCATATGTTTAACTGGCAGCTCTCAAAAGTGGTTGAACTATTTTATATTCCTGATAGGATATGGAAGTTTCAGTTGCCTTTCATCTTTCCAGACATTCAGTCTTGGGCATCTCTGTCATAATGAGCTCTTATTTTGCCCAACATTTGTCTTGATATAATTTCTTTCTTTTCCCTCTTTCACATAGACCTTGGGCCACTGTTCCCAGCCTTGGGTCTTCTGTTAGAGCCTCACTGCAGGTTTGGTGCTCTTTCCTGGAGAAAATAAGATTCTCACCTCCTCCCAGCTCTTTTGTCCTGGGCTGGCAGCTCATAAGTTCCTCTTCAGCCTCATGGGCATTTTCTATTGCAGTTTTGGTTTTAGTCAAATTTAACCAGAAAGTAAACTCTGTAAGAGTAGAAACATTGTCTGATTTGATTGCCATTACCATATGCCTTCAGCTTCCAGAGCAGTGCTGGCTTATAATAATATTTATTTAATGAATATGTTAGAAAACTATAAAAGTAAGTACGTTTGTAATTAACATGCAGTGGTTTATATATTAGGAGTTTCTGATACAGCCAAAGCTAATACTGTGTTTTTTTTTCTTTAAAGACAAAATGGAATATGGTTTGGCAAGGAGGCTATGGAAATAACTAAAGAAAATAGACAGAAGTTAATGATAAAATGGGGCTTTTGTGTTGGCTCAGTCTTTGGTTGGCCGTGTGGTGTATGGAAAAGGGCTACAAAATCTCTCCCACCAGAGTGGCAGAAGTCCTAAAATGTATATTAGTAAAGACTTGTTTCTTGGCTTAAGGTATTCTTATTTTCCTGAGACCTCTTTTAAAATTCAAATTTTTAAGGAAAAAGTCACGTGCATACATCAGGGGAATTAGTTTAAATGATTATCATGCCAGCTCCTCCATAAATCTGGTGAAAGAAGACACAGGAAATGACAAACTGGCCCAGGTGGGCTTGGTCCGGGTCTTGCTTTCTGGGGGGAAAAAGGTCTGTCTGGGAGGAGGATGGTTCACTGTCCAGTGAGCGAGGAGGTGGATGGGGACATCGTGGTGACTTGGGCATCAGAGTGCTGTAGGGAGAGTGCTGAAGAAAAACAGGATCTCTCTGAAAATTCAGTCAAGCTGTTAAGGATAAGAGTTATGTGTAGAAAAGACAAAAGTGGCTTCCTGCTTTCTTTCATGGTTAAAATCGCGTACAAAAGCTGACTTTTGTGTTTTCAAGAAGGTATCGTCCTCAGGGATGTCACAAATTATGAAAGACCAAGTTAAATTTCTATCTTTTAGACATAATCTTCAATGAGATAGTACGGACATTTTCTAGGTGTTCTTCTGAGTTTTTCTTTTCTCTCATCATTATGGTACAATCAACTGAATTTCAGTGAATGCAGATGAATTTGATTTCACCTTTATTTATACCATTCCAGTCCCTCTAAAAGCTTCTATCCTTGCTCAGCAGTGTAGATGAGAATTCCAGCTTTTATCCCCAACATTTCCTTTCCCTTTTGTACAGTGATAATAATAAAACGTTCCATAATTGGACTGCTACATAAAATGGCTCTACTAATGAGACTGTTCCTTTCATTGCTTCTTCCGTTCTTAGTACAAGGTCTTTCTCCTTCCAACAATCTTAGATTTCTTGAAAAACTGAGCAGCAAGTGCAGAGAACCCTTAGATAGTCTCTGTCTTCAGTTTTCTCTGCCAGGAACATCTTTTGTTATAGTGGTACATTTGTTTCAGTTAATCAACTAATGCTGATTTATCAATATTGACTAATCTCTCTAGTTGATTCATATTTTCTTGCTATCATCCAGTATCTGTTTTGTTGTTTGGAGGTCCCATCCAGCGTACCACATCATTGGGTTCCTCTTGATTGTGATTTCCTGGAGAAAATAAGATTCTCACCTCCTCCCAGCTCTTTTGTCCTGGGCTGGCAGCTCTTAAGTTCCTCTTCAGCCTCATGGGCATTTCCTATTGCAATTTTGGTTTCAGACTTTGTTTCTGATGACCTTGACAGTTTTGAGGAATACTGGTCAGGAATATTGTAGAAGATAAAGCATGTTTCTGTCAACATGAGGCCTGGTTGTCCTTGTTGACTTTGGCTCGATCATGTCTGTTAGATTTCTCTTCTGTACAGTTAACCTTCCTTCCCTTTTTGTTCTGGACTCATACAGCATATTTAGAGTTATAATCCAATGGGATTTTATTTTATTGTTCCAGTTCTTTTTTTTTTTTTTTTTTTTGAGATAGGGTCTCACTGTGCAATTCAGGCTGGTCTTGAACTCACTGTGTAGTCCAGGCTGGTCTCAAACTCAACCTCCTGTGTGCTGGGGTTATAGGTGTACACTACCATGCCTAGCTATTGTTCCAGTTTTTCTAAATTTAGCCATTGGGAGCTCTTTCAGTTGATCTCTGTGATCCTTTGACCTTGCCCCACCAATATGTGAGTTTAGGGCCTTCTTACTTTCTGCTGTTACTCCATGTCCAGAATGATCTCGTACATTTTCTGCCCTGGTCTTAGAATCAGGTCTTTTTTAAGGATCCTTGGTTCCTTTCACTGGAGCATTGGAAACCAAAACCCAGGCATTAGGCATGCTTGTTACTACTAAATTTTCCCTGTTTATTTTTTTATTATAGTACTGATTCTGTCATAGCCTAAATACACAGCATGTTATTTATTTGCTCTATTTTTGTATTGATTAGCTTTCCCATTGCTGGTACAAAGTGCCTGGCACACACAACTAGAAGGAGGAAATGGTTTCTCTAGTTCCTGGTTTCAGTCCATGGTTGCCACTTCTGTTGCTGTGGGTCTGAGGCTGGGTAGAACATCATGGCAGCAGGGCATGGTGGAGAGAAGCTGTTTACTTCATGGATGTCAGGAAACAGAGTACAGGATAAGAGCATCAGAAAGGAAGGGATCAGATAGAGTTCCCATGGCCAAGCCTTGTGACTCACCCAGAAGCGGGCTCTATTAATCTCCTATGTGTCTCTCCCAAGGTAATCAAGTGACAGTCAAGATTAACCATCATAGCTTCATATTGATGGTCATCGCTGGCTCCATGAACTCAGGTGGGATGTTCCCTTCACAGTGCCTAACTTAGAGTTAACTTTCAAAAGATTTGTATTAGAGAGGGAGAAACAAAAAAGAATGACTATAGTTAGTGAAGCAGGATTTTCACAGGAGAGCTTTCAATATTCATTCAGTAGCTGAGAATTAAAGCCCAAATTTATTTTATTTTATTTTTTTTGTTGTTTTTTTTTTCTTTTTGATACACTGTCTTGCTATGCAGTTTGGGCTGACCTTGGACTCACTTTCCTTGAATTCACTTTGTAGCCCAGGTTGGTCTCAAGCTCATAATGATTCTGTGACCTCAGCCTCCCGAGTACTGGGATTACAGGTGTGCACTAGCATGCCCAGCAAGCCCAAATTTAAAGTATGAGCAGTGACTTAATCTTTGGGGATTTCTGTGTACAAAATATTAAAGAAAACCTCAGTCGGTCAAAAGCTTACAAGTTCATTAATTGTGCTGATGTTTACACTGTAATTCTCAAAGCAGCTCGATAATTAAGCTTTATGATTAGCAAAGTCATCTATGAAATCCAAGTGTTGCTCTCTGTAGGTGAGATATCTGGATAGTGGAACCTCATTTTTAGTTGCTGGTAGGTGTAAAAAAAAAAAACACATTTTTTTTTAAATGAAAAAAGAAGGAAAGAAAGGCCATGGGCTAAGAAATACAATCGAGGCACAAAAACAATTGCTAATTTTTCTCTGTTGAAAGTTACATCTTTGTAATAAAGCCAGAGATGGGACATGGTAAAGTGCAGAGGGCTGGGTGGGGCCGGTGGGGCTGGTGGGGCTTTTTGCAGGCACCGTGGGTGCAAGGGACAGATTATAAAGCCTTCCAGCTTCTGGAGCTCATCAGGGAGGAGCACACCTGGGAAAGCGCCTTGTTCCTAGGACACGGAACCCAGAGACAGGTGAGAGCAAGTCTCCAAATTCAACCACAGGCTTGGGAATAGTCCTCACTCAAGGTCAGTGGTGGAAGCAGGGCATGTTGGACTTGGAGACTTGGGTGCATAGGAAGTAGGGGCACATTCATCAGCTGTGTGGTTCAACGTGGAATCCAGGGTGAAGGGCAGGATGTCAGTAAAGCAGACTCAAACTTTGACTCGCATTTGGACCAGGATGGACACCTTAGTGGCTTCCTCCCATCAACCAAGTCTCAGGGAACACTGGGGTTGCAGGGGCTTTGGGGAGCCAGTGGAAGAGGTTGGTCCTGTAACCCTTTTCTTCTAACTAGAGAAGAAACGTGGGTCTGATGCTGGGGTCTTTATTTTCTGTTTGACCTTTAGCTCTGGTATAATTACTTTCCTGAGGAAATATTGAAGGTCACCTTAGTTTGTATGCTGAGTCAGTCAGCAAGACTCAGTCAGCGCCTGTGACTCACAACTTTGTTCCTGTGCAGCAGAAATACCCCGGTAGATCTGGGAGCTGGCCCCTGGCTCTGCTCCCTGTGCCTTGGGCCATTGCTCCTTGAGCCTTGAGGGGAGTTCGAATGAGGATATTTTCCACTCCCACCACGAGGATATTTTCCATTCCCACCACAAACTGCAATCTGAGATTCTGTCCCCCAGGACCTCTCCCTGCCTCCTGACAGACTTAACCCTTCCTGTCCCCATTGTGTGTAGCTTTCTTGGCTTCTGAAACCTGTGCAAAGGAGGCCCAAGGCTTCTCCTGGAAAATTTCCTGGACATGCTAGGCTTAAAAGGGCTACTTCTTTCCAGGAAGAGAGAAATGGCCTTTGTTTATTTCTTGCTTCACGTGAAAGAAACATCCCAAGCTGGCAGCACTGCTGGTCTGTGAATTCACCCCTGAGCCATGCATCTTGTTGGAAAACACAAAGTGTCTCTACTCTTCAGTTCAGTGGCTCTCAAAGGGAAGTGTGTACAAGGATTTAATCGTCCTCCTCCCTGGGAAAGTGTGATTCTGTGGGTCAGGAGCGGCCCATTTTTGGTTGTGTTGGGTCTAATGCAGGAATCCAGAACTCAGATGCCTTCAGGGGTTGAGAGGAGATTGTAATTGCAAGAGCTACTGAGTGTGGAGCTGCTTGTTTGTGGCCGTTACAGCTTCTGTGCAGTTACTGTGTCTTTGAAAGTATACTTTATTGGTCAAGCAATGCACATGTACAAGAACCATAAGCTGCAATTGCTCTTCTAATGCTTCTGGAAAGCCTTAGGCTTGGGAGATTGAGGAATAAGTATTTGTTGGAGCAAGAGCAAGTGAGAGGAAGGGATTACTTTAGTTTATAGAGTACGTACTGTATGCTAAACATTGTATTTCACATTTTACGTGGAGTATTTCATTTAATTCTAACGAAACTCAACAGAGTGAGTACTGATGTGCTCAGAGAGGTTAAGCAACTTGTTAAAGTTTTCGAAGCTAGTAAGTGGCAGAACAAGGATTTGGGTCTTGTATGCTTTTGATGTGTAAGAATTGATTGATGCATGTGCTACTGTCAATTTGTGCTTCTTTCCCAAGGGAAGATGTCCAACCCCCATGTCCAGACCTTAGTGACTGGTGATCTGTGAGTTGCTTCCAGGCAAAGTCTGTCATTGTGAGATGGGGAAGTACATAGACTCTGGAATCTGAGAGCCAAGTTTCACACATGATGCTGTACCTTATTATATTATGTAGAAGTTGAGGATAATGACAGTATTTACCTCATGCAATTGTTGTGGAGACTATAAAGGAGTCAACAAACGTACATTACTTAGTGGCTGGTATATAATGACCACTGTCATTAGCTGCTGTTATTACCGTTACTAAAGATTTTAATGTCTTATTGTTTAACAGCCTGGGGTTCAGCCTTGTTGGTCCTTAGGGATGTTGGGGGAATGGATATATCCCAGCAGACTCTTCCATGGTCATTCTATTTATCCTCAACCCTTCTACCATCCTCTCATACCTCTCCTATCTCTCTATTCTCTTTCCCTCTAAGCTATGGAATTACTTGATTCCTGACTTGGATGTCTGTGACCCAGGCTGTGTGTGCATAGGAGGATTCTGATTTTTAAGGGAAGTTATGGGAAGGCATTTGCAGTTGGATGAGCATCTGTCTGTGTCTTCCACATTTGTGTTTCTGTGAGTGGGCATATCCATAAGGAGTGAAGGTTATAGCTATTTGAATTTTGGAGTGTGATTTTGCTTACATTGGGAGTGTCTGGAGGAGCAGTGAGAATGTGTAAGAGCTGACACATGTGTATGCCAGTGTCTGATACGGGTGGTCTTGGATGGAGAGTCAGTCAACATGGGGTTTTGGAGCAGGCACAGTGAGGGAAGGAAAGACCTGGGAGGGAAACAAACTTTCTTCCCCTGCCCCTGCCCCTTTCCAATAGAGTACATTTGGGGTGGTGGGAAGCATGGGTGGCACTGCAGAGGAGGTGAGGCTGTGGTGATGCCGAGGGAGGCAGACTGAAGACAGCCGTGTTTAGCAACTTGACTTTTATCTCAGAGAGAGATCTATGCACAGGGGATGTGGTGAGATACTTGCATTTCAAAAATAAAAATGCAGTATGGAGATGGATTTGAAGGGTTCAAGGATGGAGGCCAGGACACCCTGTGGGAAGCTATGGTGGAAATCGAGGCCAGAGTCAGAAAGAAATGTGACAGAAGCAGTGGAGGAGAGGAGATGCGCAGGTGAGAAAAAAGTAGCAGGACTAGGGATCAAGTAGCCATTGAGGTGCAGGAGGGGGAGCCCTTAGGATCCCCAATGGGAGGGCAGTGCGCTTTGCTTCTGTCAGCTAGAAGAAAAGGCAGAGGACTCAGTTGGAGTGAAGTGGGAAAGGGATTGAGCTGAAGATGTGCCGAGTTTGAGGAACTCATAGGACTTGAGGTTAAAGATGTTAAATGAGCTGTTGGATTTGATAGCATGAATTTTAGGGGAAAAGCATCTAGTTATAGATGGTAAGTGACACTACCGGCAAGAATAAAATTTGTTGCTCAAAGGGACAGAGGAAGGGAAAGAAAAGAAAACAGTATTGGTCTCCTATGGCTGCTGTAACTAATGAATATGACATTTATTTTCTCACAGCACTGGAGGTTAAAAGTCTGAAGTGGATCTTTTGGGTGTTGCCGGACTATGCCCCTTCTTCAGGCTGTGGGGAGAATCATCCCTCGCCCTCTTAGGGGCCGCTCTTCTTCCTGGCTGTGTCCATGTCACTCTGACCTTTGCTTTTGTCATGTCTTCTTGTCTGACACTGACTCGTCTGTCTTCCTTTTGACAAGATCCTTGTGAGATTGATTCACCCAGATAAGTCAGGATTATTTTCCCAGTGCAGATCCTTAACCACTTAGGGGAACGAATTAACAGTTCCAAGGATTAGGACATGGGGGCCATTGTACTGTTTACTGCAAGGATCTGAACAAAACCTGCCAGGTTTACCAACATTAAAGGTTCAGACAGGAAGAGCAGTGGGCAAAGGAAGCAGAGACATTATAGAGGAGAAAAGCAGGAGACCATGGCCTTCAGGTTGGAGATAGCCTTGGGTAGAAGATGGTTAGGAATTTTAAGAAAAAGGAGAGATTGTTTTTGTGAAATGCACTAGGTTCTGCAGGCTAAAGATTGAAAGAAATATGTCTATCGGTGTTGATGGTCAAGAAACATTCAATGAATTCAAGTATTTATTGAGCATTTACCTTGTGTTAGGTATTATTTAGGATGTAGAGAACATAGCAGAGACAGAGACACCATCTCTGCTGATATTCTTGATGGAGAAGGAAGAAATTGAATTAACAAACAAGTAAACAGAACTTGTAGTTGTAAATGCTTTGTAAGACATCAAATTAGGAAACCTGTGAAAAGAGAAGGTCTGGAAAAGGCCTCTGAAGAGATTACATCTAGGCCTCTATGCGGGAAAAGAGCGAGTCATTTCAACCCGAGGGCGGCATTCCAGGAAGCAGTTGGAGCAGAGACTCTCCCTTGGGTGGCCTCACTTGCTGGAGATGGAGAGGCACTTGGTGTAGCTGTACTGCGAGGGTAAAGAAAGCTGTGGGGGACAAGGCTGGGAAAGGCTAGTTAGTCATGGCTTTGGGCTTTGAGTGCCATGTTAAGAATTTAGATTTGTTTCGAGGTTTTGTTGTAGGGGGTTGGGAGTAAAACAGATACTACTAAAAAATGATTGCAGTAAGAAATGATGTTGGATTGGGATTATAGTAACTGTTATAGGTTGAATTGTGTTCCTCCAAAAGATAAGTTGAAGTCCTAACTGCTGGAACCTATGAAGGTCTTATTAGGAAAAGGGATCTCTTTCTTTTTTAAAAATTCATCTTATTTATTAAGGGAAAAAAGAAGGAAAACTAAAAATTTGAAAATATGTCAATCAGGGGGCAACAAAGGTACATACATTGCACATTGTCACTTCCAGGATACAGAGACACCTGGGGAGAACACCAGGTGGTGATGATTGCAGCAAAGAAGTGACTAACACAACCGCCATCGAAGGAATGCCAAGGCCACCAGAAGCTAAGAGCAGGCCAGGAAGGGTTCTCCCCTATGCATTACAGAGGGACCACGGTTCTGCTGACCTCTTGATTTTGGACTTTTGTAAGATGACATACTTTTGTGTGTAGAGCCATGGAGGTGAGGAACCTTGCCATGGTGGCCATAGGAAACTTAATCAGTAGTAGAGGTGGGTCATGGTGGCATGGAAGAAAAGTTGCCATCATTTGTTGATGGAAAGAAGGTGGGGAGTGAAGGAAAGGGAGCAATTGAGGACAAACTAGATTTGTGGACTAGCAACTAGGTGCAGGAGGATTCTCTTTTCTGAGTGAGATTAGAAAGATTCTGGATGGAGCCAGTAGGAGAAAGAAATCAAAAGTTGAACATATGAGTCAGAAACTGAGCCGGAGGTAAAATTTGAAGGTCATTAGCATATAGATGGCCTTGAAATGATGAGGGTAAATGAAATCACCCCGGAGCGGAAGTTTCAGGCAACCCCGACTGGCCTTGAAAAGTCCTGTGGAGAAAAGATATTTTCCAACATCAAATTCTCTTGACTTTTTATGGGTCCAAGTGGGGTTGTGTACTCCCCCTTAAATCTTCATGGGGTAAGTTAAATGCTCTACATTTCTTTTACTTGATCTGGTGTGGAACCCTGGGCACAGTATTTTGAAATTCCTTTCATAATCAGACAGAGTCTCATCCTCCTTCCAACCCCTTTTTCCCCAATTGTATAGGTCTTGTGACTTGTTTGACCAATGAATGTTGTTGAAATGATGCTTAGATAATTTCAGAGCTTTGTTTCCAGAGGCTACAGCTTATGATTCTGTCCTCTTGGACCATTTCTGCTGCCATCTGGGCTCGATCAGGCTGGAGAGAGGTCCAGCTGACAGCTGAAAGGCCATCTTGGGTCAGTCCCATCAGTTGCTGTGTGACTGTAGCCAAATGAGTGAGTGCAAGTGGACTAAGTAGAACTGTCAAGTCAGCCCACAGAACTGAGGGTGATAATAACATTTTTTTTAAGCTACCATGTTTCAGAGTTTGGTTATACAAAGGGACAATCTTGATGTGGAGCTTGTATTCATGTAGGTGGGGTAATACGGAGGGAAAGAGCTGTATGTTGTTCAGGGTCATAGAAATAAATCACGATTTAACCTAGAAGCATGATTAAATGGAAATCTAAAAGGTCATGGAATAATGCAACATTTATAGAATGATAAAATACAGAAGGGACCAAATGGCTTTCACATAATCATTTCTTCAACAAATATTTAAGGGTCTGCCCTATATGATATGCCTGGCAGGTGGTAGGTGAGGGACACAGAGGTGAACAAGGTGAGTACTCTGACTGCTGTAACTGGGGCTCCTTGTTGAGTGAGTGTCATAGCTGTGTGCTAGGAATGGGCATGGACATGGCAAATGTGGTCCATAATAACAGAGACTGACCTCTCGCTAGATCCCATGCACCTTACTGCCGTCCTCTTACTTAGACCTCCCCACAACCCTATGTGGTGGGATTATTCATCTTCACTCCACAGATGAGGAAACTGGGTCTTGAAAAGGGTAGGTAGCTGGGCCAGGGTTGCACAGCTGGAAGGGGGTGGATGAGCCACCAGTTGTATCTGTCAGTCAGGAATAAACTCTTTCTACCTGATGGTCAATTGACTCTTAATCCTCCACCTGGATGGAGGGTGTCACCCACAAGAGGGGCTCTCTTTTTATCGTCAGTGCCCCTCATCTCTAAGGTCCCTCCTGGGCTCCACAGCATGGAGTTTGCACCTGGGTTATACTGGCTGAGCTTGCTATGCATTGTCCGGGCCACCATACAGCATGCTGCAGCAGGGCTGTGGGGTAAGGTAGAAAGAGGGCATGTGTAATGACTCTGGGGACAGAGGGGTCAGTGGCCCGGGAGTCAGCCTGTGCTGGGATGAATGGCACCGTGCAGAGTCGGAGGGAGCCTGTGGCAGTCACTGTCCTGAGAACTGGACCGAGGAACAAGCTCAGATGGAGAGAAGCTTCCAAGTAGGGGAACGTGAGTTTGGAGTGGGATACAGGCCCCCAGAGGGCAGAAATGATTCTCAGTCCTGGGCACAGGCTGGGATGTACTACTGTATAGCAGAAATCCCTTTTTATGGCTTGATGTTCCGAAGGTCATGCTGATTTGGCTTCCAAACTTCACAAAATAGTGGTCACCTCAAGAACAATTACTGCCTCTTTTTGTTTTTGGATGCTCATTTTCAGACAATATATTTCCATGAGTCCTAGGAGCTGAGGGTAGAGGATGTCCATATATCACTTCTACATCACCAGCTAAGGCTTTACATTGACTGGGATACTTAGAAGGTACTGAAATTTTAATTTACTTTTTAAAAAATTTCCTGATGTAGCTTCACCCTGTCATGGCTCCAAGCATTGTGGATTCAGAAGGTGGAAGATTAATAGCAGAGACCAGGGTGGGAAGTGGACCCTCCACGCTGTGGCTCAGCAAGGGGCCTCCAGCCAGGCAGCTTTTTATCTCCCTGGACAGAGCTAGCCTTTTACCTGGACATCAGGAAGTCAGGTAGATTCTGTTAGACCTCCTTGGAGCCCAAGGTCAAACCTCAAAATGCATTCTTTTCTTTTATAAGATAATAGTTACTGTTCATCTTCGCTAAGAGGAATAGCTAATGTTTACTAGGTATTTGGTATGTGCCAGGAATTGTGGTAAATTCCCCAAAATTATTTTACTTAATTCTGATAGATACTGCCAGATACCAGAATTCCTTCCACAGATGAAGAAATGGAGGTACACAGAAGGCAGATAGCCAGTCCTGACTCATGCAGCTGGCAAATTGGAATCAGGACCTAAACCAAAGCCTGCGCACGGGTTCTGCATCCAACTGAAAAAGAAAATCACGTGCTTGGTAGAAAATTTGCAACACGTTTTTTTAAAAAACACCAGTCTTTACATCCCAAATAAAAAAATTACAGGTGGGGGAAAAAAAGCCAAATCATCTACACATAGTCTATCTACACGTAAGTATTGTTAATATTTTTCCAGGTACAAATGTGTTTTAAAAAAAACTTGAGTTACTTTAAGTGTTGATTTATAGACTATCCCTCTACTTGGTATTATATTTGAACATATTTTCCAGTGTTAAATATTTTCAGTACTTTGAGTATTAATAGCTGTAAAATATTTCATTGTATAGAAATCCATAATTTACTTTAAAAATTCTTTCACTATTATTGGAAATTTAGTTGCTTTTAAATTTGATTGTGATGCACAATACCAACACTGGCAACTTTGTTCATGCATCTTTGCCTATTACTCAGAAGACTGCCTGAAGAGAAATTCTTACAAGTGCTATTCTGCATTAAGAGGCCTGTTCATTTAAAGGTTTTTGGTGAGATTGCAAAAACAGTTTCTGGAGGTTTCACTTATTTACTTCCCCTATAGCAGAGAATGAGAATTCTCATGTATTTGCTAACACTGGGTAACTCATAGTTTTTTTAACTGTAAGTTTTCTCAGCTGGAAAGTGTCATTCTTTGATTACTAATGACACTGGTCAATTGTTCTTTTGCGAATTGTATTTGTTTTTATTAGAACGTTAAATTTTTTCTTACTGATTTACAGGAGTGCTTTACATATTAAGATGTGACATGTACCTTTTGTTGTATATTGTAGATATCCAACTTTTCTTTTATATTTTATGATTTTTTTTTTACATACAGAAGTTTTATATTTCTAGGTAATCAAATTTACCAATCTTTGCCTTTACTCTTTTTCTTTTTGGGTTTCTGACAGGTGATACATGTACTTTTATTCTACAAAGATGCATAGTTGATTTCATTTTGAAATCATTCATCTGACAATTATTTTTTGAGTGCTATTCTATACCTGATCTTTCTAGGCACTGAGGGACCTATAAGAAAAGTAAAAGGATGAGCTTCTTTCTTCTGTTTACTTTTTCCATCTGCCTGAGATTTAATTTTAAATACAGTGAGAGAAGAAACTCTAAGATGTTTTTTCTTGACTAGGTCAGTTGGGTCTTGTTTGGTTTATTTTTGTTTGTTTCTGGGGATTGAATCCAGGGCTTTCACACTGAGTTTTGTCCCTGCTCTTTAAAAAAATTTTTTAAGATGTGTGTACCATGCCTGACTTTAGCTGGGGTTTGCTGAACTCCCCTGCAGTGGCTGTGTCTCCCATGGGAGGAAAGGGTAAATTCTTTAGCCAAAGCCAGCGTTTAAAGCCTTGAGCCACAATGGCTTTCTGTTCTGGTGGAACATGTATCACCAGGAGATGAGACTGTAAAATCCCAGGGCCCCAGCCACAGGTTGGTTTGTCCCACACAGGGCTCTGAGGCTCTTCTTCCTGACGCTGGGTCTGGAGGGCAAGTGTGGGCAGAGCAACCCCAAGCTCTGCACAGCCCCCGAGTTCCTGGTCAGCTTCTTCCTTTGTGTAGCTGGTCCCTCAGAGATGCCGTGGTGCGGGTGAGAGAACTTGACCCACTGGAGGTCTTGCAGGCCTATCTTTCCTTTCCTAAACAAAGACTCGGGGTAATCAAATTATAACAGGAAAGCCTTTATTTTTGGCTCATGGTTCTAGAGAGGTTCCATCCATAATTCGGCAGGTCCATTACTTTTGGGTTGGTGATAAGGCAGCAGATGATGGTGGATGGAGGCTTGTTATTGAGCAAAACAGTTTGCATGCCCAGGAAGAGGCAGAACAAAAGAGGAGGAATCCTACAGTCCCCTTGAGGCCATGTCCCAATGACCTGAAGACCTTCTACTAAGCCCTGCCTCTTAGACTCTTGGAAATTTCCTCCTAATAGTGCCAGATTGGAATGAACCTTTGACATGCAGGCCTCTGGAGGGCATGGAACACCCTTCTAAGCTGATGCTGTAGGCTCCTTTTTCGAGTCCTGACCTTCTGGATCATGGAAACACTGGATGTTTTTTTCATGGAAAGGTGACAGGTCAAAGCCCCACAGTGGCCATCAGATGGCATGGTTCATCTTTTCACTGGGCAGCTGGAGCCCTGGACCTCAGCAGGTGGGAAATGGCTGTGGACATTTCCAACTCCTGTTAGAAAAAGGGTTGATTCCCCTTTTAATGCCCCAACTTGGTCAATCTGTGGAGGACTCAGAGGACAGAGTGTTAGCTGACCCAGGGCTGACCTAATACTCAGGGGCTACCATGGACAGCAGGGGTCTGGATGTTGAGGTAGGAATTCTGAGAGATCATGCCAGGCAGATGCGAGTCAGGTACGTACAGGAACAGAACTCCTGGGTTTTTGCTGACAGGCTTCTGGGTAAGAGCTCTTTTATCCATGGTAACTCAGTTTTATCTTCTTTTGAGTATCCCTGTCTGTTTAGAAAAGTCTGCTTAGTGTTAGGGCAGGCCATCTGTCCCTGCAGGAGGGGTAAACTGGTGTGGGTAAACTGTGCTGGTAACCTGGTATGGGTAAGCTGTGGGTTAACTGGCTCCCAGAAAAAATTTGCAGCATTTGCCACTTTCCATGTTGTAAATATTTTCATCATGGCTGACTTTGCAATATGCCACACAATTAACAACCCACTCACAAAATTAAGTTATCAGTTCTCAGGAAGGGGAGAAGCTGGAGCCTGCACCCCACTGTGTTCTGGCATTTGTGTTTGAAGGAAGGGCTGTGTCTATTTAAGGGACCTTGGCTCTGCCTGGGTCTGGGGCTCCAGTAATCCTGGTACCTGTTGGCGCCTCAGGGAGGTCTCAGTTTTTGTCAATCAAGGCCATTTTCTTTTGTTATTCAGCCTCTTCACAGCTGCAGGGCATGAGTCTGACACTGGGCATCTTACCACCTACAGAGTGACCCACTTCCACAAGCTCCTGTAAACAGTGGTGTGTATTACACATTTCTAGATTGTTCCTGCTTGATTGCTGATTGCTCTGCCGCTAATTAGCTGTGTGGCCTCAGGAAGCTTAATGATCTCGCTTGAACCTTGGTGTTCTTATATGTAAAATGATGAGGCTAGAATTGACAGTCTCTTGAGTTCTTTCCCAGCCCTAACATGCCACAGTTAGAAGGATCTTGCAAGGACAGCAATATTTATAGGAATCATATTGCTGAAGCAATATTCAGGCTGGTCATAATCTGTGTGAAGCATAGAAGAACATGCAAAGTCATTTGGGAAAGAGCTGTTATTTTTGAGTAACAGAGACCCTAGTAATAACACACAAATTCCAAAAGGAAAAAAAAATTGGGCTGATTTTTTTTTTTTTTTTAACATTGACACCTTGAGAGATGATGCAGTTAACAAATTCAGCTCTGAAGCTCCCTGTGGCTCTGATTTGAGATGAAAGGGCCTCATGGGAAATCAACAGGAATTCTTTTAGGCACATCAAGTCTAAATTATAGAGGGGTTATCCAGTTAAATCTCGACTTCACGCTTTTGACTGCATCTATTCTGCTTAGTTATTTACTTGGTTGGCATCTCAGATTTCTTCTATTTTCCTGCAGCCTGTGGAATCCTTTTGAAAGGATAGGATGGTACAGTGAAAAAACAGTGGGTTAGAAATCTGGAAGCCCAATATCCAAGTGGTTGTAAGGCTCCCATGAATCATTTCTCCAGTCTGGGCCTCAGATGTGTCATTGGAAAATGGGTTTGGGGACATGTCAGTGATTTGCCACAAGGGTTAATATGTAGATTTAGGATGTGTTTAGCTCTCAGCTGCAGCTGGGGTTTGGGTTTTATTGTTATTATTGGTGTTGATTTTTTGGGGGGTCAGTGGATGGCCCTGTATGGTGGTCTCTTAGCTGTGGGGACAGTGGAAACGAAGAGTGCTTCCAGGGACTGATTCTTCTGTCATTTTCTATTGCCCATGGTCAGTAACTTGGCCAATCCAGGCTGCGCTGGGCAGGTTTTGTGCCCCACTTCTCAGGGGGCAGACTGAAAAGTCACATGACAACTGTATTAGTTACTTTCCCATCACTAAGACAAAATATCTGACACTAACAACTTAAGGGAGAGGTTTATTATGGCTGCTTCAGAAGGTTTAGTTCATGTTCGGTTGGCTCAAAGGCAGAAACAGTGTGTTGGAGGAGCACAACATAGGGAAGCTGCTGATTCCATCCAGCCAAGTAGCAAAGATCCCAGGGAACAGCTAGTGACAGGAATATACATTCCCAGGTCATGCTCCCAGCGACTCACCCTTCCAATCAGGCCCCATCTTCTAGTAGCAGATTCAGTCATGAACTCATTAATGAAATGAATCCACTGATGATAGAACTCCTGTGATCCAATTGTCTTTCAAAATTCACACCTTTAAACATGTCAGAGTTTTGGGGGACATTTTAGATCTAAGCCTTAACAGTTGACTTAGGGTTGGGAGAGGTAGAGAACTGGGAGCAGTAACACAGTCTTCCAGAGAAGGCCATTCCCTTCCTCCTCTCCTGCTGTGTCCTAGGAGAGGAGTTCTCCTCATCTTACAGGACAGCTTCAAGACAAGAAATAAAGGAGAGAACAAGCCTACCCCCTCTACCGCAGTGACCAACCACCACCACCCACCAATCACCTACCCACCAACCACCAACCAAATCAACAAATCAACCAAGCAACCAACCACCAACCAATCCCCAAACAACCAGCTAATTGAACCAACCACCAACCACCAAACAAGCAAATAAATAAAACTCTATCTGCCTAAGAATAATAACAGTAGCAACACAGGGAGAGGGCCCTGGGCATATATAGTAAATGCGGCTTCGTTTTCTCTTGTCAGTGGTTGGAGGGTGCATCTGAAAGCAATGAAGCAGTTACACAGTTGTGAAATGGGGATAATACCCTCAGCGCTGTCCCTCACAGGTGGCCATGGGAATGAGTGAGGTAACAGCTATGAAATGTCAAGCATGAAGCTTGGCACATTGAGAGGATGTTTGTTCCTTCTGTGCCATCTCTGCCTCTTGTCTCTCTTGACTGGATGTCACACCAGCCTCCTAGCTGTCCTTCCACCTTCCCCACCGTGTCCCCCTCATGGCTCAGCTTTCTTCTGCCCCTGTGCTTTCAATGAAGGAATTTTCCTTGCTCAGTGCATCCTTTCCTCTTCTCTGTACCCTAATTGAGATTTTCCTTGAAGGCTGGCATGAGTGCCGATTTCTTCTGCTAACAGACTTTGGTTCACAATAGTCTCTTCCTCTTTATCAGGTGATGGGTCTGGACTATAGGTCAGTGGCACAGCGTCTCCCTGCCAAGCACAAGGTTCTGAGTTTGATTCTTGGTACTAACACTTCCCCAAAACCTCTTTATCATGTGGTGTTGAACCCCATGCAGCCTCATGTTGCCAGTGGGTGTCTGCACTTAAAATCCTTCAAGGACAAGATCCATGTCTGATCCATTTCTCCATCCCTTTTGCTGTTGTATAGCTAAGAACATGGTGGGTGGTTAGCAAATATTTGTTGAGTGCCTTTTAAAGATGAATCTCAGCCTCTGCAAAGCTGTCCTTCATTTATGAGATGTGACAAGGACAAGAAGACCGGCAGGAAGAACAAGGCTTATGGGGACTGTTTGAGATAAGAGATCGGACCTGTGGAGCCTGGTCCTGGTGATGTGGTCTCAGGTGATGCTCTTGAGCAGAAGGGGCTCCTGATAAGCTGCTGGACACTGACTGGCCAGCTCTCAGGCCTGTTTGGGGATGTGTGCGTCTGACTTCCTGCTGGTCTAAACGCTGAAGGAATCAAGTCCTGTAGGGTAGGGGGGTCCAATGGAACCGGTGTCCCTGCCAGTCTATTCTTTCCTGCTTGCTCGAACTCAGTCTGAGCGTGACCTTTTCTTTTTCTTTTCTTTTCTTTCTTTCTTTCTTTCTTTCTTTCTTTCTTTCTTTCTTTCTTTCTTTCTTTCTTTTTCTTTCTTTCTTTCTTTCTTTCTTTCTTTCTTTCTTTCTTTCTTTCTTCTTTTCTTCTCTTCTGTTCTCCTTTCCTTTCCTTTCCTTTCCTTTCCTTTCCTTTCCTTTCCTTTCCTTTCCTTTCCTTTCCTTTCCTTTCCTTTCCTTTTTTCTTTCTCTCTCTCTCTCTCTCTTTCTCTCTCTCTCTCTCTCTCTCTCTCTCTCTCTCTCTCTCTCTCTCTCTTTAATCTAAGTCAGGCTCTTGCTAAGTTACCCAGGCTGGGTTCAAACTTTTGATCTTCCTGCCCCAGCCTCCCAGAGTGCTGCTTTTTTAGGGATGTGCCATCATGCCTGGCTCTGAGCATGAGCTCTTGAGGAGGAGCCAGAGAGGGAGGCCTGAGAGATGAAGGCTAGATCGAGATTTAGGGTTGGAAAATATTTGGAGGGGGAGGACAAGGAAAGGAGGAAGGAGCTTTGGCAGGTACTGGCATCCTTTATGGACTCTTTAAAGACATTTATGTTTCTGGCTCTACTCCATCTCTGCAAATGTCCTCACCTTGCACCCCGTGGCTCAGGCCCCAGACCCAAGAGTGCTTTTCAGTGCTCCTTTCCCACCCCACCCCTTTAACTCCTCACACCCTCTCTGCCTCCCCGCGGGCTCTGCTGAGGCCCCTGAATGAGCTTCTAACTGCAGCAGTACCCCTGCTGCTCCTCTGCTCCCTGTAACCCAATCAGTGTATTCTCAAAACCAGTGTGGTAGAACTATGTCATTCTCCCACTTCCGATGGCCTCTACTTTTAGTTAGAGTAAAATCCAGACTCCTCACCCTGGAAAACAATATGGCAATTCCTCAAAGAACTAAATACAGAACTACCATATGATCAAGCAATTCCACTTCTGGAATATTACCCCAAAGAATTGAAAACAGAGTCTTAAGAGACATTTTTACATCTCTGTTCCTAGCAGCATTATTCACAATAGCCAGGAGGTGGAAACGACAGAAGTGCTTGTGGATGAGTGAGTGGATAAATGAAACGTGGTCTTTACCCACTATAGGATATTTCCTGCCTTCCAATTTAGGTGAGCCTGGAGGATAATGTAGCAAGGGAAATAAGCCAGTCACAAAAAAGACAGATATTTACAATTCTACTTATATGAGAGGAAATATTTCTTCCACTAAGAATGGACAAAGTCATAGAGACAGAAAGTAGTATGTTGGTTATCCGGGAGGCAGAAAGATGGCCAATGGTTTGATGGGTGTGAGGTTTCAGTTTTGCAAGATAAAAAGTTTTAGAGAATGGTTATAGCATAATATGAATGAACTTCTCATTACTGAACAATTTAAAAATATGCATCTTTTTTTCTTTTTTTTGGTACTGGGAATCAAACTCAAGACCTTGCACTTGCCAGGCAGGTGCTTATGCCACTAAGCTATATCCCTGGCCTCCAAATATGCATCTTTTACCACAATTTAAAGAATTCATCTTTCCTGCAGCCTGCAGGCCTCCTCCCAACTGGTTCTTCCTACCAGCTTCCCGACTCTGCTCCAGAGTCTCTAAGCTCATTTGCGTTTGCTCTTTCATTGGCCAATCCATCTCTTCTCCCGGAAGAAATATCACATGGCTGGTGTCTTCTGAGGGGTCAGGTCTCAGGTACTTTGGCCTCTACAGTCTCACCAGTCTCTAGGGTGCGTTATGGTGCTGTCTGTGTCCCTAACCTGTGTTTAGGTTGCTCCCTAGTGGCCTGCAGAGTGCTTGTCATGTGCCATCTGCTCAGTGATGGCTAATGAGATTATTTTTCTGACACGTTTTTGGATGGCTATGAAGAGAGTCAGGCTAGACTGGCCCAGTCTACTGGGCTCCGTGATGGAAACTGGGACTAATGTGGGACTGACAAAATTAATGGACTTTCAAAGGGACTCAATTATTAACATTGAATCCAGGACATTTTTAATGGATATTGTTCATACTTAAGGCATCAGGGAAGAGGCAGAGAATTACAAAGATGAAAGACACAGGATGTGGCTGCTCAGAGAGCTTCTGTTAGAATTAGAGGAAGGTGCAGGAGGCCAGGGCTCTGGGGGTGGCAGTGGTGGGAAGTGGCCTGAGATGCGCTGGTGCCATTGGTCACAGGGCTCCAAGAGGTACCACAGAAAATCCTGGGAAGGGGAGGCAGGAGAGTTGGGAGCCCCGAAAAGCAACAGCAGGGAGGCAGCGAGGGCCTTCATGACACGAGGGAAGGATGGGTCCTGTGGTCTCTTGGGGTGATTTGGCAATGCCCATCACTTGGAGCCAGGAAGCAGAAAGCCTGGAATTTGTGTTTGTGGCATGGCCAGTATTATGTCACACTGGGAGAGCCAGCGGCTTCTCAGCAGAAGAGTGATGAGATGGGAGGGGAGCTTTGTGCAGATAACTCGGCCACCATGTGCAGGATGACAGGAGGGTGGGCTGGGAGCAGCCCCAGTCAAAACCAGATACAGAGGCATTGGCGAGGCCCGAGGGACTAGGAGGAGGGGTGGGACACCTCTGAAGTGGACTGGACGGGATGTGACAATTCTGCATGGGAGGGGGGTGTATTTATGAGAGAACAAGAGGGGGTGTGTATTTGTGTCTGAGTATTGGGCACAACAGTGTGAGAATGTATGGTATGTACAGGACCGCGTGTGTGCACGAGTGCTGAGAATGTGTGTATGTGCTGTGTGTATTTGTGGCGATATGTGGCATGTGTGTGAATGTTTGTATATGTGTGTTAGGATGTGTTGTAAGAGTGTGTATCTGTAGTGTGTATGAGAGACTGTGTTGTGAGAGAGGGAGAATGTGCTTGTGCATGCAGTGTGTACATTAGGGAGTGCTGTGTCTGTGTGAGATGAGTGTGTGTGTATGTTGGTGTGCATTTGCAGGAAGACTCTGTCTTAGCACCCAGAGTCCCTGCCAGGAGCTGACTTTCCAGCTGCTGGCAGTCAGGTACCAGTGACCATGTCTGCACTCCATGGGCGTCACCAGCTGCCTGACCCTGAGCCCCCAGAAAGCACAGAAAAGACCAAGCAGGGCAGGAAGCCAGCTCTGCTGCCTTGTGCCTTGTGCCGTATAGCTTCTATCTGCTGCCTCCTGTCCCCTTCTTTCTAGCTGCTGCCTCTTGCCTGGCTCTGCTCGTGTTGAACACCCCAGTTCTGATGTTCGGCCATTCTTTGACCCCTGCAGCGTCCCTGAACACCCCTTATAGGTTCAGTTGCTGGCACATGAGATGCCCTGGGTTCTTCTGCCCTAGCTGCTGCCCGCACCCATGGCTGACATCTGAAAGCATTTGCATAGATTGGTTGATGCTTAGTAAGAATTATCTGTGGAAATTTAAAAAATCAAGTGAAATGAGTCGTGCTAAATACATTTGCTTTTTACCTCTACTGCCTATGGGGATGAAAGGAATATTTAGCTAATTATGGGATGCTGACATCTAATTTAGTTTTTTACCAAAGCATAGTTAGAAAACAATCTTATTCCCTTGGTATCAATATTCACATTTCATTTCATTAATCAAAATGGGCAACATTTTGTTTAATTTAGTTGCTGCAAGGATGGGGACCGGAATGGATAGTTTTTGAAAGCATGGTTTCAAAGGTAGAGTCATGTAGACAACTCAGCATTTGAATGTGGTTTCAAAAGAGTGGAGACCAGCGCCCAAGAGAGCTCATGCCAAGGAGGCAACTTCCTGGTGCATCTGTGGGATTGTGGGTATAGCTCCAAGGGGGCTCGTGTGTCCATCACTTCACTAGCAAACCAAGTCTGTTTCCTGCAGAGCATTATATGGCAAACCAAGTCCATTTCCTGCAGAGCATTATATGGCAAACCAAGTCCATTTCCTGCAGAGCATTATATGGTAGCCAAATATAATAGATTCCCTCCAATTTATTTTTTTCTTGCTGGTGCTAACTAGGGATTAAATACAGGGCCTTTGTACTGTACCCACAATCTTTTTCTGTATTTTTATTTTGACACAAGGTGTTGCTCAATCACTCAGCTCACCAGGCTTGAATTCGCAATCCTCCTGCTTAAGCATCCCAGAGGGATTAGAGGTGTGTGCCACCAAATCTAGCTCAAAAGTTGAGATTTTAAACGCAGTGTATCAGCGACCTTTTGCTGTATAATAGCCTACCACAGACCTCAAGGGCTTTGGGGTGCTGTGGATCTGTCCTGGCCTCTGCTGGCTGTCTGGGTTCCTTCCTGCATCTGTAGGCTGATGGGGGTTTGGCTGAGCTCTTCATGTGCTCCCTGTTCCTCCCAGGACAAGCAAGTTGTCGCAGCTTGTCATTTTCATAGCAGAGGTAGAAATGGCACATGCACGTGTGGAAGCACGTGGGGCTTCTCCAACTTAGGCTTGGAACTGGCACACTGTCACCCCTGTTGTGTCATATTGGCTCAAACAGGTCACATGGCAGAGCCCAGACTCAAGGTGTAGAAAAATAGGTGCTCTCATTGGGGAGCAAGTCTGATGTTACCATCGTGTATCTAAAATTAGCTTGAATCATGTCACCTAGGGATGTCAGAGCCACCATGATTGTAGCACAGCATGTTTCCCAGTTATGCGGGGACATGGGGGGTAAGCACCCTATGGGACTGCCAGTGACTTGGAAGTGGGGCACATATGGTTGTTTTCAGTCCATGATTCTGGACAGTGGGAAGATTTGAAGGTGATACTGCTCTGTGTATTTACTCCGTGGCACTTTTTATTGTTATTAAGTATGTACTCTTTCTGCTCATAGAAGAAGCTGACTGTCACACAGCTGGCCTTGTCGCACCAGCAGTGGCCTCATGGCTTGTGTTTACTGCGCATGTCCACCAATGGACGAATGGATAAACAAAATGTGATATAGTACATTGTGGAGTACTATGCTGCCAGAAAGAAGGATGAATTTGAGTCGTTTGTAGGAAAATAGATGCACTTTGAAACCATAACATTAGTCAGTCAGACACATGAGCTTAAATATTACATATAAGAAACCCAGTGTATAAAAATTTTTCTCAAATGGGAAGGGGATCAAGAGTTGGAAGGAGAAGAGAGGGAAGGGAGGTAGAGGGGATGAAAAAAGAATTAAGATGAATCATGGACAGTTGTGAGTACCAACTCCACACAAGGAATGGAAACACCAGGTATTATACACAAGTACTAATAACGCAAATGACCTAAAAAAACAGTATAACAATAGCATTCTTTTAAATAATTACGACTTCTGTTCACAAAATGCTAAATATGAAAGACAGAGAATTACAATGCAGTTTGTAGTTGTGTTGCTGGGTTCAGTAATGTTTCAGAAATGTAGACTGTAAGAGGTTTTCTGTTTGAGGGAAGTCAGCACTGAGTGAGATTAGGACACCTCTGCTTTTATGTGCATGATAGTATTAATACTGCAGTGCTGGTGTTTGGATCCTCACCCATCAAGGTACAGTTCTGGGCATTGGACCTGTGGCCTTTGCACTGAGCTATATTCCCAGTCATTTTAAATTTTATTATTATTATTATTATTATTATTATTTTCATTTTGAGTGACTCACTTGCCCAGGCTAGGCTCAAACTTGCGATCTTCCTGCCTCAGCCTTCCATAGTGCTAGAATTACGAGTATGCACAGCCATGGCCAGCTTTACCAGTTTTTATACTAGTGTCCCTTTTCGGTTCCAGGATTCAGCCATGAACCGCACATTGTATTTCCTCTTCACGTTGCTTTAGTCTTTTTTAATCTGCGAGTTTCTCCATCTTTCCTTGTTTTTTATAACCTTGGTCAATTTTTAGAGTCTGGGCAGATATTGTACAGAAAGTTCCTTAGTCTGGGTGATCCGATATCCTCTCAAGATATAAGACTGGGCTGAGGGTTCTGGAGCAGAACTCCACAAACTTTGAGCCCCTGTCTCATAGCTTGGTATCGGGGTCCCTAAGATCATGGCTCGGTGTGCTAGGGTGCTTAATTCCTGGGTTAAGGTGGTGTTGACCTGGTTTCTCCATTTTTAAGTGACTCCATTTCTCTCTTCAGGCTCTCTGGGTCAGAAGTCAGGCTGCAGGTTTTTGGCTCACACTCAGAGAAAGGGGAAGTAAGATCTGCCTCCTGCAGAATTTCTGCTGTCAGCGCTGAGATTTGGGCACCAGCACAGTGCAGTTCAAAGTCTGGCTCTGTGCATGTTCAGTATGAGTTAAACAAATCACTTTGCTTGTCTGTGTCTTTGCTCCCCCTGCAGAAAGGGAACAATCACGATGCTTCTCAGAGAGTCATTATGAGATTAAGCGAATCTGTGTGTGAGTGCTTAGAATTGTGCTTGGCACACCGCGAGGTGCTGCGATTGTGAGCTGTTGGGATTCTTTTGTGGCCGCACTTGGTGATGAGTGAGGCTGAGAAATGCAGTTTTTTTCCTAAGATGTAACAAGCCAAGCTAACTCAAAGTCGAGCTGCTGTTACTAAGGGAGAAAAGGCAGACTGGCAGCACCTGCCACTGTACTCAGATCTGGGCCATCGGACCTATAGCAGGTGGGATGTGATGTGACCATGTTTCTCAGCAGGCAGGGTCACTTCAGGTCCCAGGAGAGTGGGAGCTAAGAGGTCACCAAGGACCAAGGGTCTTTCTGGGGGTTCTTTATCACTGGAGAGCAGTCAGCCATCCTCTCTGCTTTGGAATCCCAGTGGGGGACATCTTTTAAGGGGTTCACACCCAGCACATGTGGGTGGAAGCAACAGTGTGCCTATCTGAAGTGTCCAGGACAATTGCTTTCTTTCCAACATTTCATCTCTATGAAGGGAAGGCGGCTTCTTTGGAAACCGCCTTGATCGATGGGGTGGACTGCTGGGTTTTGCAAAGATCAAAGCCACTTTGTATCATCTGTGGACAGAAGGGACAGAGAAAGGACACCTCTAAGGACTGACAACTGGAGGCCTGCAGGAATGGCCCAGAGCCTCCCCAGCCCTGTCTGTCATGTGTCAGGTGCTCCTTTAGAGGACAAACAGTAGCTCCAGGACTGGGAGCTCAATCACTTCAACTCTTGCCATTGAGTTTTCAGTTTTAAAAGGCAGACAAGGAGAAATGACCAAGGGCAGCCTTTGCTTCTGCAGATGTCATCCAAATCCTGCAGTTCAACTGGAGTCTGCATGCTCTGTCAGACCATGGCTTCACCTCCCAAGTTTAACAATGATTCCTTCTCCTTCCTTGTCATTGTGTGGCTACATTGGCTCAGACAGTTCCCCTAGTCTAGTGTTAACTCTGCTGGATTCATGCCCATCACATAATATTATGCTTGGAGAACGACAGTGTTAGAGGTCACAGCCAGTGGCTCGCCTAGTGCTCACTGCTTAACCTCCCCAGGTCCAGTCTCTCATCTGTAAAATGAGGGTGCTGACTCATATGACCTAAGGTCCCTTCCAGCAAAAGCTGCTCTGGGCTCTTCCCCTGCATGCAGAGCAAGTGGATCTAACATAGTGCTCAAGCTGCCCAAGAATTCTGCATCTTGTCCTTCACTGTGGGGCTGAAAGGTGGCCTCTTTGCCTGTGCATCCATTACCCACCATGTTATTTGTTTGTCTGGACGACGCTGAGCAATTCCAGTGTAAGTAGCTCTGTCCCTGCATTGGACAGGTGCTGGCATTGTGTGTGAACTGCATTGTGCTCCTGTTGGCTCGTGTCTTCTCTCTCCTGTTAGGTTCTATTAGGAGTGACAATTCTGAAGCAGGTGTGTGCCTTTAATCATGTCACCAAGCACCAGGGGCCTGGACCTGTGTCACTGACATAGGTCATATGTCGTCCCTCGCTCTTTTTCATTCCTTTGATCACAGATGGTGCCTGACATACTCTCTCACGACAGGCTTCCTTCCATCCCATCAATGGGAAATGTTTTGCAAAATGCTCATGTCCGTGGTGTCCCCAAATACATGATTAATGAATGTAGCATAGCTCGATTCCTGATTTTCTGACTGCTACCCCTCGAAGGCCCTGTGAAAATGCAGCCCTGTTGGGTGCACTTGGAAAGCTGAGGCAGGAGGATAGCAGGTTTTGAGACCAACTTGGGAAACTTAGTAACGCTCTGTCTCAAAATAAAAAGTGCTTGGGCTGAGATCAGTACTCCCTAAGTTCAATACCCAGTATGGCCATAAGAAGAAATACAGGAAAAAGCCCCCAAAAAACAACAACAGAGGAGCTCCATCAATGGCTTCTCCTCAGATCAGCTTGCCTGTCATCCCCCATCTCCTTCCCATCATGCATTGGCCACGTGGCTGTGTCCTGCTACTCTGAAGATAGAACTGTATTTGTCTATATTTGTCCCTACATTTCTGTAAAATCATGTATTCATCTGACTTCTTTTCATCTTTCAATGCATTCATTTTGCTCTAAGAATTTACTGTGGTCAGGCCCTTGTGTAGTACCTCAAAGTTTATACTTCTTTTTTGTGTGCGACTGAACATTTTCATACCATGTTTGGTTTTCACAACATTCCTGTGAGATGGACAGGACAGAGACCAGGAATCTGATGTCTAGAGAAGTCCAGTGATTAGCTTATGCAGGTGTGGATGGGCAGTGTCCCTGGTGGGGCCATTTATGTCATAGAATCCAGCATCTCTGAGAGTTCATGCTCTTGACTTGGTGTAATTTGGTTGGCTTTTGACTTCAAATCATTGTTTGATTATCTTGAACTTCATGGCCTGTGCTCTGAAGAGAGGAACCCTACTTTGGAGAAGGTCTCCAGACTCTGGAAGATGGAAACTAGAGCAATTCTGTCTTGTGTTCCTGGCCTTGGGGATTATGATATGTGGAATCAATCAAGCACTCTCTTCCTTAGATTTTGCTTTGATCTCTTCTTAGGAAATAGCTTTTCCAGGATATTTTCTTGAACTTTTAATTCATTTAATTAACATGTAGACACATAACTCTTAGTATAGTCCATAATCTGACCTGATGGGCCAGTGGTCTGAGTACTGGCAAAAAATCATGCCATAGGATTGTTTATTACATACTGTGAGTGTTTACTGAAGTTGTCACTTGCAGAAAACTCTGAGATACAAGAATGATTCATTCTGGCCTTAAAAGGCTTACAGAGATCATTGACATTATTAGAAATCTTTTAGATTCTAGTGTGATTTCTTTCATTTCAGTTTTTAAAATTTTATGTGATAGTCCAATAATATTTTGCAATATTTGTAGAACTTTGAATTAAAGAAAGAAAAAACGATTGACCCGCAATGCCTTCCCTGCCAATTCAAGCTGTTTTTAATAGCCTGTGTTCTCTTCCACACTGTGTCTGCAGGAATATATAATTAGTTTTGCATAAATTATAATTCTTCCATATTATATAAATTTTTTTCATATTGCTATGAAAATAAAATCAAGTGTGTGTTGCATGTGCTTTGGCTTTCTTTGACCATGGATACTTAGATTTCTACATTTTTATCATTATACAGTGACAATATTTTGACACATAATTTTAAAATTCTTTTGGATTATTTTCTTAGCCTAAGTTTCCTCAGGTTGATTATTGGGTCAGAGACTGTACATTATCATTATGCTTAATAGGTTCATATTGTTATTTAAATGGTGGTATGAATTTATTGTCACCAACAAAGTGTGAATTAATTTCTCTGACCTGAATTATCTATTATTGACAGAATCCCTTCCATCCACAACAATTATTGGGGCCCTTGCAGTCCAGTCCTCTGGTTGATTGATCCTTATTCCTTTAATTACAGTTCTTCTCAACTCTTTCTTAGTTGTGATGGGACCAATGATGAGATCAGGGCTAAATGACTTAACCCGAGTGCTCATTGTTCATCTGTAGATGGGGACCATCAGTTATTTCTGGGTTGTTATGAGAATCAAACAATAGAACTCATGGAATGATACAGAAGAAGGAAGCTGTCACTGATGGTGTAATTGATTGCTTCTGAAGGCTCTTTTATCTGTTCCAAATGATCCTCCCTAGAATGAATGCTAGTAAGTGCTCACCAGCTGATAAGACCTTTGTGCCTTGTGTCCATATGCCAAGGTGGAGACTGTGGGATGGGGCAGACATGTATTTTAGTCGCTTTCCTGTTATTGAAACACAATCCCTGACACCTACAATTTAAAGGAGGAGAGGCTTATTCTGACTCACATCAAAAAAATTTCAGTCCCTAGTTAGCTGGCTCCAAGACAGGATACCGTGGCAGAGGGGCATGCGGAGGAGAGCTGTTTACACCATGACAGCCAAGAAGTGGGGAGCCAAAGGGTGAAGGTGGGGAAGACACACCCTTCCAGGTCACATCCTCAGTGACCTGCTTCTTCCAATCAGATCCCACCTCCTAATATGACATGTAGCGACAGTACCTCCATGATTAAATCCCCTTTCAGCAGCCCCACTTAGGAGCACTAGAGGCTTTAGGGGGACATCTAGATATAAATCTACCTCCAGCGGTAGGTCTCAAAGTGTCTAAGGTAGAACTGATTTCAGACTGGTCCTTGTTATCATTGTTTCATACCTGGGGCTCCCCTTCTAGCCACACTGTCACAGATCCTGGACTGGCCACATGTATGCCAAGTCACAAGGGAAAGGCAGCATTCCTCTGCTAATTGGCATCACATACTTTGTTCTCTAGGGTGATTCTGAGTGGTTAATCTTCATCTACAACTAATGAATGAGTCAGGGGTTATTATAGATCCTGGTTACACACACACACATGCCTGCACATGTGCACCCCCACATACCCTAGTTGTAAAATAAATACTTGAAGTATTTTATAGTATTTCACATTTTAATCTTGAAGCCTATTCTTAGCTCCTTAGTATATGATTGTCTATTTTAAAATAACTAGTGTTTAAGATTTTTCACTATGTGAATGGCAGTGTCCTGAGTGTTTCCCATGGGTCATCTTGTTTTATCCACATGGCAGTGCCATGATGTAGGTGTTACCATGGAGTCCATTTGACCCATCAGGGAATATTCTGGGAGCTCAAGTAACTGGCCCGCAATCAACCATCTGTGACAGGTAGGGTTGGAACTCAGGTCTTTAATATTTTCAGCTCGAGTTTCAGGATATGGCTTGGATCTGAAGCGGGGACAGGTGACCACATCTGCCAGGCCTTGATGTCTCTTGTGATGCTGTCCTCTGGGAGATGGCTGCAGAGGGCTGTGGTGTTAGAGGAGATCACGCTGAGGAGGACAGAGTGCTGATAGTTGAGCAAGGCAGCGTGCACATGAGCCCAGGGACCAGGATAAGGGAAATGTGTGCTTGTGGTTTTAGTGGGAATTGCTACACATTCCTTTTCAACCAATATTTCTCAAGTACTTAGTATGCATTAGTGCCATGGTCACAGACTTTGTTGCTGCTTACCTTGTGCTAGGCATTGCAGCTGGTGTTTAGACACTTTCCCTCCATAATTCCCAACTGCTGCTTTATGTGAACACATTGCTGTCTTACAGATAAGGAAACAGGTGGAGGGAGATTAACTAATTTCTTCAAGGTTACAAAGTTGGAAGCAGGGTTCCAAATTACAGGACAGAGAGCATGAAAAAATTTATTGCATGATCTCATTATGTCAGTAGTGCATTCGTTTGTTCCTTCTCTCATAAATGCATATTGAGAGTCTTCTATGTGCCAGCCACAGTGTTGGGCACTGGGGTAAAGAGAGTATCCTTTGATCTGCAGCCGCCAGGGAGGATATTAATACTGACATGAAGAATTACCAGGCTCTGTGTCTCTGACCATGACGTGAAGTGCCGGGGCTGTTTTTCAGCTTGAACATAAACTGGAAGTTATTTTCATACCAGAAAGGAGACCAGGAAGACTACAGTAGCTACCCCTGCAGAAGTCACAAGACTGGGCAGGACTCCTGCAGCCAAGGATCAGAGGACCTGCAGGGCCCTTGGTTCCCAGAAAGCAGGACTTGCCCAGCTCCCAGCACGCTGGTCACCTCCCAGACCCTCAGGATGTCACAGAGGAGTCCCCAAGAAGCAGCTGCCACAGGAACAGCTACTTGGGAAGGGGGCAGTGATGAGGATATGTTGAAGGCAGTTTGCTATACATGGTTATATGTGAGATTCATCCCAAAGCAAAACTAGTCATTCTCAATTAATTCTTTTGTTCTCTTCACTAGAGCTTAGTTAAATTACTCCTTGGGGTTTTGTTATAGATGAGATCTATAACAAATGCGTTGAGTGTGTGTGTGTGTGTGTGGTACACACACACTGCTGTGAATGTTGAAACCTAGGAACAATATTGAAGGACCATGGAAGTCCTGGAGTAGGTGACCAACAATATCTTTCAAGGAGTCCTGCACATTACACTTGACCCTGGGGGTACAGAGATGAATACAACACAGCCTTTCCCTGTAAGAAACTCAGAACAGAGTAGATGGTAAGCTCTTGGAAAGCAAGAACCATACCACATGTGAATATATATCCCCAGTGCCTAGCAGTGTGCGTGACACAAAGGAAACACTATAAATGCTTCCTGACTGAGTTGAGTGAATAATATACTGTATTTTGTAGAAAGAGAATGGAATCAGTTACTTCCTGGCCACCTTGTCTCCAACCCTTTCCCTGGGGGTGGGGGGTGGTCTTGAGAAGGTTTTCTTTGAGCCAGGTCTTAAAGGTGGGACTGGACTCATGACTGAGGAAGTGGAGATACCCAGAGACGATAGCCTGTCTCACAGAAAACCTTGCAACTCTGAGAGCACATAAATTTAATTCGAGGCCATTTAACCACGACTGAGGCTTGGGGCCATTTCCATCTGAATTTCTGTCTGCGATAACTGTCTGGATTTGAAGGATTCAGAAGCTTGATACTGTACTGGATCGATTGGCCATGCTCACCATGCTGTGGGAGGGGTGCTGGTGGCAGTTGGGTCACACATTAAGTCTCTGGTCTCTTAAACATAACCTTTTCTCCTTTTGTATGCCCCAACTCCAGTGAGAGGGGCAAAGCAGCTCTCTGGTCCCCAGGGTCTGGCACCATGTTTGTTATCAAGTCACACAGGCAAAGAGACCTTACAGGAGAAAGAAGGGTCCATACCTTTCTCACCAGTCAGTTCCCCATCACAAAACATTCTTATCTGGACTAAGGGTCTAGAATAGGCTACAGAGGGATCCTACTGGAGGTGCGGGCTTTAAGTATATTAATTATCAGAAAGGAATTGTGCATCTGGGAATACAAAAGCGTAGATGTTTTAGCATTATTATGTCCATGGAATAATACCCATCATTTCTCATTGAATCGTTGAGGTATACATTGGATCACAAAGCTAAAATTCCCAGAGTACTTAAGCATTGTGTTAAAATTTAGGCAAAGTGGAAATAATCCTAAAATGGATTGTGGAATCTTTTTCTTCTTACATGGATCATTCCAGTTGTTATTTAAGGTATCCTTGGTGATATATTGTCATCCCCATGTCCGATGATGTCCTTGAAGGTTACTGGGCTGCTTGCCTCTTAGTTTGCACTGATTCCTGATATCTTCTGTCTTTATTCTGAATCTTTTTTTTTTCCATTTTTTTGCACTGGGTATTAAACCCAGCTCTCTGGGATTGAACCACCCAGAACTTTTACTTTGAGTTACATCGCCAACCTTTCAAAAATATTTTTTTGAGGGTATGGTGGCACATGCCTATAATCCCAGCACTCAGAAGGCAGAGGCAGAAAAATTGCTGCAAGTTTGAGGTCATCCTAGGCTGTATAGTGAACTCAAGGCCACCCTGAACTACACAGAGAGGCCCTGTCTCAAAAATTATTATTATTATTATTTTTGTTGAGATAAAGTCTCACTATGTCACTCAATTGCCCTGGTTGAGCTTGAACTTGTGATCTTCCTGCCTCAGCCTCCCAGAGTGCTGAGATTACAGGTGTGCACCATCACACCTGGCTCTGAATAATTCTTTGATGGCTGCTGACAAGCTCTTGGCAGCTGTCAGCTCCTCAGCTTTGAGCTGTAGCTTTTTGTTTATCATTTTGTATTTATAATTTCCTCTGGCCTCCAAAATCATATATGGTGACTGCTGGAATTTGGTGTAGGGAGCAGCAGTGGGTTATGGATGAAGGCAGAGGGACTTTTCTTGAATGTGCACTTGCTATGTGTAGCTGTTGGGCTTGCTACTTGTGAGTTCTTGGCTGGCTTTTGCTTGGAAGAAGTTGCTCCGTCAGTGGCCATAAGGACACTGAGGACCAACTGGGCTGCAGTAGATAAACTGATACAGATTGAGCCCTGCAGTTTAGACTGGAAGCCGATCTAGAGAATAAGACTCCAGGCTGATGAGCTGAAGACTGTGAAACCCTTGCTAGAATGTGCTTAGCTCTTTGGAAATTTGGAAGAAAAGACCATGATTTAAGAATTTAGTTTCGTGAATAAAGGGCTATATAATATCAGAAAACTGCAAAAGTTAATTCCTGATGGAGGGTAACAATTTAGGCAACCTTGTGATGGAATTTGCCAAGTGGAAAAATGGATAAAGGTTTGAAAGAAGGCATTTTTTGGCAAATTAAATTTTTTTCTCTACCTTGTGAAGGATGGGAGGGAAGGAGAGGCTTTCTGGTTGCATAATACATGTCAGCCAGGAAGTCCTTCAGCGTGCATGGGATGTCCTGCTGCTGTAATATGCAATGTCACTCGCAGCTAATCCCTTTATTGATTTTTTTTTCTCTCTGAACTTGCTGACAGCAAAAGATTAGGTCTAGAGAAATAGTAGCAGTTCAGGTTCTACTTGACAATATTTAGAATTTAAAATGACCTTTAAAAGCAGAAGGGCTGCAGGGGGTGGGCTTTAAGTGGTGAGGGACAGGGCAAGGTATGAAGGGGTGAGTGGTCGGGTCAGGGGAGGCCAGCTGGGACAAGTGTCCTCTGTCTCTAGGGCCATGTGAGAGCCCAGGGCCGGGCTGATCTTTGGCCAAGTAGCAAAGGAGATGAAGTCTGATTGTTGCCACTTAGTCTTTAATGCGCCTTGCTGTCTCCCCCATCGCCTTCTCCACAGCCCCGTCCTTTGGTCTCTCTTGGTTCCCGTGGGCTGTCCACGCTCACGCTGTGTCCCCCAGGATTACATGCTCCCAACCTACCTCCCTTGCTCCTCCCATCTTGCCTCATTTTAAAAAGGAGAACAACCTAATTAGATCAACATCAGATGTGAATGGATGCTGGTTCTTGTCTCTCCATAGAGTAAAGCCTTTGAAACAAGGTGAATGGAGGGGGGTCTTCTCCCTTGTGTTTATCCATTTGTCACAACAGGAGGGGGGAGTTGGTGGGTGTGGTTTAAAAATGGTTTTGCATTTAAATAAACACATGTACAATACACCATCACCCCAATTCTACCCCTTCCTCTTCCTATTTCCTGCACTTGAATGCCATTTACTGTACTATCCTTTAATTCTTCATAGGAACAAAATGTATACTTCATTGGTAGATTGTGCCAAATTGAGCTTGTATGAGACTGGTGTATCCAGATTAATGTGATGGCTTCTATTTGAAGTATTATCCTCTTGGTTTTAATACTTACATTACCACCTCATAAAGGACAGTGACATTTCTGTTGGTTCCTACATTGTGTAATTATTAGTTACTAGTGGTGTGGCCTAGGACTTGTTACTTAATTTCTCTGGCCTCAGTGTTTTAATCTGTGAAATGGGATATATGATCAAATATCTATAAGGTAACTTTATGTCAGATTTGGGTTTTGTCTTGCCCTGCCCTCTGGTGCCTCTAAATCTCATTTCAAAAGGGCTCCACAGAAGAAAAATTCCACCAACATCTGTCTATCCACTATTCATCCCTCTATCCATCCACACATTCATCCATCCATTTCTCATGTGTCAAGAAAGATAGTGAGGTAAGAATTCAAAAGGCATAGAAGATATGATTCTTTCTCCAGGGAATTTATAGTTCAGTATTAGAGCTAAAACTAGATACATAGAGTAAAGATTAGGAAATAATGTAAGTTCACATCATCGCAGAGATGTGATCATGATCATATCTTTCAGTGTACAGATTGCGAGCCTTTTGAGGCCTTATCCCATGGTAAGTTCTCCAAGAATGTTTGGCAAAACTCAGGGCAAAGAATCTGTAGAGGGAAGATGAAGTACAGGGTGGCCAGTGTAGGCTAGCTGACTAGGGAAGGGTCAGTTTAGACTAACTAGGGTGGAGGTCAGTGGAGATTAGATTCCCAGGAATTTTTGAGATGAGTGGGTTGAGAACTTGTATCCTGACCATCTGCTTTAGTTATGGAAGGATGCTACTTACTAACACTGCTCTTTTCTTTTCCTTTTCTTGGCAAAGGAATGTAACCTTTGTCATTTCAAACCTGTGCTTAGTCTTAGTTGTTGATGCCAAGACTGAGTGGCAGTGGGTTCAAGTTCACAGTCAAAAACAAAGCCACGGCCACATGTATTCTTCTTTTATCGATGACCCGTGAATTTTATCATGCTAAGCTGCAGCCTTAGTTTCTAAAATCTCTTGACAAGTCTTCCTCCCTGGGAACTGACACTGTCCATGATCTGCCATTCCTTTCTCTAGAATCATGGTACTACCAGATGCCTGACGAGGAGGTTCACCCAATCCAGAGTCCTGGGGCTGGAACTCACCCACCAGCTTGGCTCTTTTGCCTGTTAACTATCTCATTAATGCTGGAGAGAGGGGTGTCTGGATGGTCTTCTCACTCAAGGCTACATCTTGAATTGGGTAGTTTTTTACTTAGGGCTGCTTTTTCCCAGTCACAAGCTTTCATAGTAGCTTACTTTTGAAGACCTCGTGCCTCAAAGTTGGACTTACAAGAAATATGACTGGGAAAGTGACAGGAAGTAGGAATTTTGGGGGACTGTGTCCAGGGGTCTGGGGCCAGGCCTGCTCACTGGGTGGCCATCTTAGGATGCCACTACTGAGAAGGCCCGAATAACCCATACTGTGTGCAGTGAAGGAGCTCTTTGGACTCTTCCTACTGGGTTCTAGTTCATTTCTAGGGTATGGACTATTGGGAATCACACAGGTAAGAGAAAAGAAGAGGGCCATGTGGCTGTAAAAAGTGAGAAAAACAATAGATGTGGTGAATGTAATGTTGAGCAATGGCGCTCATCAAGGCATTGAAAAAGTCAGTGAAACAATAGGTCTGAAGAAAGGCCTGAATTGTGTTTCTCTGGCCAGAGGTTTTTAGCAGAGAATTCCATATGCTTGAATGAATAGAGTTGTCTAGTATCCTGATTGGTTAAATCTCCTGATTATAAAAACAATGTTGGTGATAAATCATAATGCAGAGGTCAGAGCACCTCAGCATGAAAACTGCATCCCTGCTGACCTCCTCTCCAGCAGAAATCTTCCAGAAGCCTGGACTGAAACAAGCCCGGGATGAGAAGGCAATTTCTTAAACTTTGGCCTCCTCCTCAGTGCTTGCAGTCAGATTGAGGCCCTTTGTTTTTGCCATTAATGATGGAAAATGCACATGGAATTAACTTGGTAAATGATAACAATCAGACCTCTTTATTCTGCAAACAGGGCTGGAGTTGGGATTTTTCTGTGCATTATCAAGAGAAAAATAGTTGAGCGTATTGTATTATTTTCTGATTTCAAAGAATTTAGAGGCATGGATTTATTTTCTGGCCATGGATGAGTGAGTCATCAAATTGTTCTTTTTGTTTATTAAATCAAGATTTCCTTAGGCTTGATTTTCCTCCTCATCTTTCTTTCTGTTCCCCCCAAAACAAATGACAATTCTGCATTGCCTAAAGTTGGGGACACCTTCTGAGAAATGTGTCATTAACTGATTTCATTATCTTGTGGACATCATAGCATGCACCTACGCAAACTGAGATGGGCATGAGGTCACTGGATGGCCTGATGTCATAGGACCATGTCATAGATGTTGATTGCTGTTGACTGAACACTGTGAGGTGGTGCTTGACTGTGCATCATGAGCTATCGAGGCCACGTTCTGCTAATCTCACCCCACTCCTTCGTGTTATAATAATGGATAATCATGAACACCTATAAGATTAGGAGTTGGATAAACAAGAGGATTTTCTGGAAGCAACTAGTGGAGAGTAGATGCCTGGCTTTGGTCACATGCTGGCCTATGGCTGAGTCAGTACCACCTGTCTGTCCCTTTGGTGCTCTAATGGCCTGTTTGGCCTCAGCAAGGAACATCAGCTCCAGACATGATGGAACCAAACCTTTCTGATGTGGTCTCCAGCTGGGGGCTGCTAACGCTAATGTTTCCTGGAATTCTTCCTTTTCCTTGGAGAGTTTTCCCAAAGGAGAAATGTTCCTGTGGATTTCTTGGGGTTTCCTTTTCCTGCAGAAGCCCAGAGTATTATAAGCCATTACCAGTGAGAACAGCAATTGACTTTAGGGTTGGAGGAAAATGTTGAGACAGATTATATGATGAGATTCTGGAGTGTATCACTCCTCCTTCATCTTGTGCAATGTTTTTCACAGTTCCTCAGGACTCGATTGAATTTGCCTGACTGTCATGAATGATGGGTCTGCAGTTGCTTTACAGTCTCGCTTCAGGTTTTAAGCACAGATTCAGTTGTCCTCAATTTCATTGTCTTTCTTCTCTGCTGTTGCTCCTTAGGGACCCTGAATTTCCTTGAATGGAATTGAAGATGTCCCCAGGACTGTTACATGGATTTCCAAATGCTCTTGACTGGAATGAGTCAGGAACACTGTCCATTCTGCCAGCAACCCCTGCCCTGTGGCCTCTTTTGCCCATTGAGGCATTGTGCTGCACCCCTGTCAGTCTGATGTTGGGAGCTTCTGATCCCTAAGCTGCTCTAGACACAGGCTGGTCCAGCTTCGGTGGTGCATGCTGGACTCCAACTCCCTGCACTGGGTCCTTGACTCTCAGTTCATTACAGCAGAATTGCTTATCTGTCTGTGTTGCTGTGGGTGTACAGCAAAGTCTTAAGGGGCTTTTGGTGGCTGGCTTTTTTGTTTATTCGGTTAAACTTTTCTTTCCTAGGGCTTTCAGGCAAGTTCCTGGAGCTACGAGTCTGGAGACAGCAAAGCTGCATAGCCCTGTGCGATCAGAACAATCCTCCCCTGACTCTGCCCAGTGTCCTTAGGGCTAGCTTGTGCAGGGGCCTTTTTCTCAGGATGCATATTTTCCCTAAAGTCATGCTGGTCTTTGGTACAAATAAACTTCTAGAAGGCCTGGAGAGGGGAAGAACCAGATAATCCTGGAACTAGACTGCAGATATTCTGAATTCCAGTTGGTATTTCCTGGCTCTAAACTGCAGCTGCCCAACTGGCCTTCCAGACATGGCCAGACATGCCTAATGCCACAGGCAGTTCTGGCTTAGGCAGACCCCACAGTGCTTTTTGTTTGTTTCTGGGGCACTGGTATTTAGTGGCCCATTCAGAGACCTGCAAGACCAAAGATGATCTTAATTATAATTGTTAGGGTTTTTTTGTGGCACAATATAGAAGCAAAAAGAAAGAAAAAGATGCATTGTATTATACATCTTGAAGTTATGCTTTTCTGCAATATGTTCAAGACCAAGTTAAGGTGATATTTGTATTAAATTTAATTAGTCTCTTGTTATCTGTCAAGGTCAGTTAAGTCTCCTCAGGAATTACCTTGGAACCATGTGTAGCAGAACCTCTTAGCTTTACTGTCTGTCAGTGTCAACCATCTGAATGAGTCATGGCCATTATTTGACCAAGTTGTCTTCTGTGAAAGCTTGATAGATTTTTTTTTCTTGGTGACTCTTGTTATGCACACTACACGTTGATGATCACTTTATTTTTGTGGTCTCACAATCTCTTTGATCAGAATGTCAGGGACTCACTGAGTACTGGTTATTGCAGCAGAGGTTCTCTTATGTCCTGGGTCTTTATTGACCTTGGAGGGTAAGGGCCAAAATATTGGCTATCCTCTTAGCCCATTTATCTTTCTAATTTTTGGTGTTTAAACTTTAGTTGTTGAACACCTAGAAGAAAAGATTGGTGACGGTACAGTATAGTAGAGGCAGTAAGCGTAACATTACTATCTTACATAAATATCAAGCATCTTAGAACAGTAAATGGAACTGTTATTTTCTATTAACCATGGTGTTTTAACATTTGAATCCCTATAGAATGTTAACAAAGTTATATAATATTATAGCATGACAATCATAATGACATTTTGTAAAACACTTGCATTTTCATTTTTGAAATAAGATACTCCTTTTTTGGTCAGTTATCTCTATCTAATACATAAGAAGCTTTTACTTAACTTGTCCTTTAATAGGATGTCATTGAAAAAATTTGTGACATTGTTTGGATGCTCAATGTCTAAGCATCTCTAAATATAGTGGCACATCTATACCATATACATTACATAAATTTTTGCTTAAAAATGATCAGGGTGACCTCATGTTGGTTTGACTTGAATCTGGCTGGAGCACAGGAAAAAGGAAGATGGCTGGATCTGAAGGAAGATGTTTATCATCATAAACAATCCCAATTTTACATGTTAGATTTGTATACTTGAAGGCAAGAATACATTTAATATACCATAAAATCAGCAATAAGAATGTCTTAGCCATATGAAACCTTTGTATTAGCATCGTATAAAACTTACACAGCTTAACAGACAAACACCTTGCACAATCCTAGTGCTCTCAAATATGTTTGGGCAATTTGAACTATAATAACTTTTATAGTTTTTACACTTGTAAGTATAAATAGACTAGTGAGAATCTTTTTGTAGGTCAATGAACAGAGATCTGTTGAAATAAGAATAGCATACCTAGGGTCATTTTTAGTAGTATTTGTTTTATGTCTGTGATTGGGTGTTTCTTGAGCTGTTTGCCATAATTGAGCCTGCTCTTATGAGCTGAGGGTGGAATTTAGAATCATATAAACATCCTTGAAATTTAAGTCATAATAATTAGTTATAAATTTAAACACTCTAATATAAGTTTGTGGATCAGCAGAAAAGGAACCTAGTTTATGGTTAATCTGAGATAGGTTAGTAGGGAAAAAGGAACATGGCTATGAACTAGTCCCTTGGGACCAGCCTGTTCCCTTAGAGGGAATAGGGATTAAGGCTGAGAAGGCTGTGGAGTGGGAGGTGTAGATGGCCACTAAGTGGCCAAACATCCAGTAGGTGTCTGTGAGCAGTTACAGGGTGATTGACTGTAAGATGGTCACTCGTCACTATGTGACAGGAAGCACAAGATGGTGACTGGTTACCATGTGACCCACAACAAGATGGCTGCTGGTCATATGGTGAGAGAGCACAAGATGGTGATTGGTCATCATGTGACCTGCAACAAGATGGCTGTTGCTGATCACATGTTGAAGGACTGTAAGATGGTGGCCATTTACCATGTGACCTGTCACAAGATGGCAGTTGGCTGTCACATAGTGGAGGACCACAAGATGGTGGCTATTCTCTATGTGACTTACAGCAAGATGGCTGCTGAGGACCATGTGTTATGGGATTGTAAGATGGTGGTGGAATACCATGTGGTTGGCTAGGTGGCTGAGAAATGCAAGACCAAGTATGGTAAGCTGGTGGGGAGAATGGTGACATGAGAGCAGAGGGGGAGGAAGAAGAAGAACTATCCAGTGAGATAGATGGCTCAGGTTGAGAGGATCTGAGATTGGGGAGAGAAAGTAAAGGAAGAGTTAGAGGCTGTTGGGGTTGAGAAAAGGAAGAGGGTGAAGCAGGGGCTCAGAAATGTTGGTTGAGAAGGCTGAGGGGTTTGGGCTTGGAGATAAAGGAGAGGGGGAGTAGAGACAAGAGGCACATCATCTAAGGGGTTTGGTAGGGAGGAAGAGAAAGAATCTGGTGGAGTAGAGTAAGCCAGAAGTATTTGGGCTGCTGTACATGGCTGCATAAGAGAGGGGCATGTCTTCAGAGTGAAAAAGGCCTGGACATAAGGGATTTCTAACCATTTGTCATTGCTGTGACAAAAGTTATATAAATCTTGAAGAATAGAGGGGTCAACCCCCCCTCCCCCACTTTAGGTCATTGGCTGCCATCAAGTTTGTAGGTTGACCAAGCCACATGGCAGTAAAAGATCAGCTTTTTGGGTTTTTTTAAATGGTCTTCTGGAGACAAATAGCACTAAGGTTATGAACCAGGCACCCCAGAGGTATGTTTTTTAAGGGACAAGAAAAGTATTCCCCATAGTGACTGAATTAGAGGTGAGCCAAGAGAACAGCTCCGCTTGCATGAGGGCAGTAGCCCTGCCCAAGGAGCATGAGAGCTGTCCTGGGTCACACTTTTAAAAGAAGTCATCACTCATTTTGAGAATGTGACAGAGAAGGCCCTAGCACCCGTTTTCATTAGCTTTCACTGAGAGCACAGTGGTGAGAGGGAGGTGTCCCAGAGGACAAGAGGGTAACAGGAAGGGTGGCTCATAGGCAGGGGAGCTCAAAATTGGGGTAACCCCCATCCTGGAGCCCACACACACTGCCAATCTGAGTGATGGTGCCAAATGTTAGGGTTTTCTGGCACAATAGAGAAGCAAAAAGAAAGAAAAAGAATGCTTTTACTGAGGATGTGGAGAGGAGCACACAACCTCTGGGGTCAGGCTTTTTTCTTTACCAGATAGAGGGGGCTGAAGGTTATGTGACTTCTGACTGGAAGTGGCACTTGGGGTAGGCGTTGATGACGTGCAAGGAACTGATTGGCATTCTCTTCTCATGTGCGGGAAACGAAAGAGGAAGCTGTAATCAGGGCTGAAGGGGAAGGAGGAGGAAGTGGTCATCAGGGTAAGTGTCATTTTTGCCTTGGTCTTCTGCATGTGAGTAATTTATACTAGGGCAGAAACCTTTCAATGATATTAATGGAGATGCTGCTTGATAGCTTCCCCTGAGAATCTTTCCTTTTGAAACGTCAATTTGTTGAAATGTCTCAGATCCTTAGTTACTTCTCTGATTTCCACCATGACGGATACTGTGACAAAGGATGTTTTAGTTACTTTCTCATTGCTGGGACACCCACAAGTTAAAGGAAGAAAGATTTATTTTGGCTCATGGTTTCTAGGGGCTTCAGTCCATAGTTGACGACATGACAGAGGGACACTGCAGTCAGGCAGCAGAGAGATGAAGGGAGAAGGGAGGAAGATGTACCCTTTTGGCCAGAGCTCCACCTCACCAACACGCTTACCTATAAACTCATCAGTAGACTAATCCAATCACCTCCCCAAGTCCCCACCTAAGAACACATGAGGCTTTGCAGGGGAACATTTAGATAGAAACCCTAACAAAGGGAAAGCAGGCTGAGGGTGGGATGGTGTGCTGCCATGGGGAGAAAAGCAATATCAGTGCATCAGGTGGTACAGGTTCAGTTTGTGGTCAAAGAGTCAAGGTCAGGTGTGGGAACAAGAGCTGATCCAATAAAGCCCGGGACAGGTGTAAGAGCTGAGAGAGTGGTGCTGGAGAAACTGTCTGGAGAAGGAGCTGTGCTTTAGAAACTGGATGGGTTTTCAGGGAATCTCAGGATTTGGATCTGGCTACCTTGGTGTCAGGAAATCCACCCCCGTTATGTCAAGCAAACAGGGTTGATTGGAAGGATGCACCCAATGGGGCAGGGTTGTGAGCTGCGAAGCTGTGAAGGAGCAGCCAAGATCCTGTCCTCCTTCTCTGGGCTCCTGTTTTCCCCTCCTTTGCTCTGTGCATACTGAGTCCTCCCTGCCTGTCTCTCTCATAATTTTAATTTGCATTTTACTCACTTTGTTTTCCTTGCTATCAGCTTCATCCTATGGCATGCTGTACATTTCAGCTGGGAACATTTTCACTCCAGGGAGGATTTGATCTTGTGCCAGGCTCCATGTCATGCATGGTTGAGGTGTGGTTGCTCTGGCTTCTAGGAGACAGAGCTGTGGAACAGCACAAAGCCATTTTCTTGGTTGCCCTGACCAATAAGCAGCAGGGCAAGTCTGCATGGGTAGACAGAGCTCATGTCTCCTAGAGCAGTGGTGGCGAACCTACAGCACCCATGCCAAGTGGGCATGCAGAGCTGCGAACCAAGTGAACCAAGTTGCTCCAACAGCTGAGCATCAGATAACAGTTGTTTTTTTTGAAACCAAAAAAACAGTCCTACCCTCAGTATTGAGGTTGAATTGCAGCACTGGCACTTTGTGATAAATAAATGGGTTTTGGGTTGTAGTTTGGGCACTGGATTTCTAAAAGGTTTGCCATCGCTGTCCTAAAGGTGCTTATAAGCTGAATTTCAGTATTTTAACCCTTACTGCTCTGGGCTAGCACAACACCTTCACATACCTGAACTCACTGGATCTTCATGAAGTGGGTATTAGAGCTTTCCATCTGCATATAAGGAAACGGAGTCAAACAGAATTTGAAAGACTTGCCGATGTTGTACACTGAGACTCAGGCCTTGGCCTTCTGACTTCCCTTCCCAGCTTCTCTTTCCTCTCCATCATCATCTGTATGCAGAATGGTGTGTTTCCCTAGGTGTTAAGAGAGATAAAACAGAAATAAGCTTACATTCTAGTTAGGATAAGCTGCAAACAACATCCATTAAGACAGTCATTTGAGAGCTGATGATTGTGCCGTGCTGGTGATTGTGACCTTGAAGTACTCACACAAGAGGACACAGAAATTACAGGCTGCTTTGTGAAGTCTGGGATGCACAGTGGATTGAAGATAAGCTCGGAGAGAACCACGGTCAAGTGCTTGCCCGAACCCGAACCCAGAGATACTTGTTGGTATTACTGAGCTGGAAGATGTCCCTGGATCCTGCTCCCTGAGGAAGAGCTGGGGCCACAGGACCTGTCATGAATAAGTTGAAAAAGAATCAGAAGCCTCAGCTGAGAAGGCAGCTGTGTCTTTGGAAAGATGGAGTGGTGAAACCAGCATAGCTCTGAAGGTCTGCACTGAAGCTCTGTTTCATCTTCCGGACAGCTGTGGTACCTGAGCTTGCTGAGGACATCCTGAGAGGTTTTCTGAGCTGTTTTGTCTTAACCAAGAATGATCGTCAAATGACAGGAGAGAGGCCCGCACTACACTGTACTAGAACATAGCTGGAGGGCAGAACTTGAAGAGCCCTTTGCAAGAGCAGGGCTCTGGTGGGCTGACCCTGCCAGGCACATGAGTGAAGGCAGAGCTGTCTCACACACTGGCTGAAGGGGCACCCGAGGGGCAGCCATTAACATGAGGGGTGGAGGCAACTGCCATAAATGAGCCAGTCCAGCCTGCAGGGCCATCCTGATGGGCAGACAGCAGACAGGCAGAGCAGCAGGAATTTAGGACATTTATCTCCTGCTAGTCCAATGGCCTGGAGGTCTGGCAGCCAGGGGCCATACCTTCATGGGTTCATCTGGGGTCAGGAGTCTGGCCATAGTTGGTGGCACCCGGCAGAGGGAAGGCAGAGTCCTTGGCTTGGAGGAACCAGTGGATTCAGTGGCCACACGTCTGGCCATAGACATGGTAGACTAAGGCAGAGGCCCATCTGCCAGGACCAGTGTACAAGGTCAGTGCAGTTAGGTTTGGGTGACAGTGCTGGCCTGTGTTAACCTTAGCCTCCACTCTGACTCTCAGCCATTCTAAGCCCCCTGGGAAAGGTCAGCCCAGCTTTTAGGCTTATAGGAAGGTTTGGGTTGTAGGGAAGAGGAGGGCTCTGAGCTCTAGGAATGGAAGTGCCTCCAAGAACCACGAGGACAATGGGCAGAGCAGGGACAAACCCACCACACCCCTTTTTAGCATTCTTGACTTTACCTTGGTTTGTTCTTAGCATTATAATTGGCTTTTTAAAATATAGGCATTACATTCATATGATTCCATATTTTACAAGTGTGGAGGGATGTTCCTTTCTCTTACATTTCCCCAATCTCTCTATTCTCTTAACTATAGACAACCAACATCACTAGCTCCCTGATGTTTCTAGGCAGAGATGTCTTACAGATATGCAAACATCCACCAATATATCTATATTTATATTGCTATATCTATATCATATTATCTCTTTCCCCCTTTTCACTCCACAAACATAGTGTGTATTACATGCCCTTCTGTACACTGCTTGGGTTCACTTAATTTATCTTGTAAGGATTTTTGTACCAGTTTGTAGAGTTTTGTCTTTTCAAAATTGGCTGCACTGCCTTTCGCTGTGTGGCTATCCCTTAATCTATTCAATCAGTCTCCTGTGGATGGAGACGTAGGTTCGTCTTTCGCGAGCTGGCAGTAAATAACCTTGTACACGTGTCACTTCCCACCTGTGTGACTGCATCTTGTAGATACATTACTAAAAGTGGAATTTTTGGGTCAAGTTGAGCCTCTGTAATTTTGAGAGATGCTGATCAGTTGCTCTCCAGAGAGGCTGAATACAAAATTTGTATTCCAACAGCAACCTTTGACAGTGTAGGTTTCTCCCCACCCCAACCATCCAGTGTACTATCAAGCTTGGTCACAGTGATAGTTGCATGGATGATTTTGTAATTCTATTATACTGAATATTTTTGAGCTTCTTCTTACATGTTTAAAAGACATTTATATTTCCATGAACTGTCCAGTCATATCTTTTCCTCATTTTTAATTGGATTGGTTGATTTTCTTAACAATTTGTAAGTATTTCAGTTGAAGCAAATTAGTCCTTAGTCTGTGAAATGAATTGCAAATGTTTCCCTTGGTTTTCCTTTTGGTTTTGTTTAAGGTGGGTTTTGCTATGTGGAATTTTATGTTTTTAGCCAGTGAAATTTATCAATTTTTTAAAAAGTGGATTTTAGGTCATAGTGTTAAAGATTTTCTCCTTCTAAGGCTATATAAGAATTTCTCATAGTTTCTTCAAGTACTTTGTGCTATTTTTTTTTTTTTTTACAAAAAAAAAATCCATTTGGAATTTATCTTGGTTTAAGGTACAAAATATGCTTTCACTTTAATTGTATTTTTCTAGAGGATTAGCCAGTACTTACAGAGGAAGTCATCTTTTTCTCTACTGATTGGAGATGCTGCTATTACTGTTGCTATAGAATACTTACTCATGTGTGTTTGGGGGCTGAGCTGGCTTTTCTGAATTCTGATCCAGTTCCTTCTCTGTCTCACTGCATTCTCTCCTCCTGGGTGGTAGCGGAGGGTCAGGACCCTGCTGGGAAGGGGTGTGGGGCTCAAGGAACCACCGAGGGGGGAGAAGCAGAGGACTCCAGGTAAGCAGGAGGGGCCGAGATGGCTGAGTTGCTGAGCCCTTGGCAAAGAGCTCTTGGAGTCTGTAGGGGCACACAGCTGACACCACTTGGGGAAGGGAGACTTGTAGGGTTTGGAGTGCTCATGCAGCAAACGGTAGTCCTGCAAAGAGAGATCTAGGAGCTCATGGTGGGCAGCTGCAGCTTGGAAGGAAGAAGGAAGGAAGGGGATTTCGTTCCCAGGTGTCTCAGCAGTGAGACTTTGTTTGCTTTGAGGGCTTCACTTCCAAAGATGTCTCCGTGATGTGTATCTGAGTACTAACTCTCCAGGTGTGGCCCCTTCACTGTTGGATATTTGTTTTTATTTAAAATATCTTTATGTAGTCCATCATTGGTAAGCAGGGAAGAAATATTAGTAAAGGGAAATTTCTCCAGTGGTAGCTGCCCAGGCCCTCCCCTATCTCCTACCGTACCCCACCCTGCCCTGGTCTCTTCTGCCGCCCTCCAGCCCATGTCCGTCCACTTTCTCAGTGGAACCAACCCTGGCCTTCCTGGCTTTGCTTCCTGGAGCCTCAGACCCCTTGAGGGAGCATCCTTGCAGGCTGATGCATCAGCAGTTCTGTTCATCAGAGCAACTGGAATGGCTCCCCGAGGCCTTGCAGGAGAAGATAAGAGGCAGCTGTGTGTCTGTCTTAGCATTGTCTGCTTCTGTGTGCTGCCTGCTCATTGCAGAAAAGGCTGGAATGCAGAAGCCCAGGGGTCTTAGAAGAGTGCGGGCCTCAGTTTTAGAGAATAACATGATCTACTCTTCTCCCCTTGCTCAGCCTGGATCCTGGCATCCCACGGGGACCCGCACACTGCTCCCTTCCTTCTCTAACTTCGAGAGTTAGAGCATCTCTTGAACCCAGTGGTGGAGGGTGAGTCAGGAGACAGACTCGGCCTGGCTCTGCAGGGGCCAGATCAATGTCAGGGGGCCACGAAGCCATGTGCAGACCAGAAGGCTCATGCACCCTCTCCGCCCATGTCTGCAGCCACATGCGGCTCCACTCTGGAGCTTGGATAACATGACCGTTCCTGCCTGGCTCTTCCTCTCAGCGTCTTGGCCCCAGCTTACCTGCTCTCCCTGCAGGACCCCTCAAACTTGGCTTTGGAGTAGCTCAGTTTCCAGCTCAGCTGGGTGCAGACTCAGACACTTTGGGCATCTCAGTCTGGCCTCAGGGGTCCTTTTTCCCTACACTGAGTTCCATCAGCCTTCCCTGATTTCTCCTGCCATAGTGACCTTCTGCCCGCATCTCCCCTGGCATGGCACAGCTCTCACCTACCCTGTGCTCACATAGCCTTTCTTCCTGAGGCTTTAGTCTTCTTGTCAGCCACTTCTCTTAGGACCACACCCTCAGCAGGCACCTGATCAAACCGTGCTGGAGGAGAGGGCTCACAAGTGGTCTAGGAGAAGCCTCTGCGGGGACTCATGGGAGGTGAGTCAGGGCCATGGCTCCTGCCTCTTCCCCCAGTTGGAGAATAATGGCTTGATTTTTATTAAGGGATTAAATAGCTTTCTTTCTGAGAAGTGATTGGTGTGTTTCCATTGGGCCCCAAGGGACTATATTATGTAGGAGAAAAAACTTAAAATACACAAAAGAATACTGTAATAAATACCACTGTCCTTGCTGGATGGAATTAGTAAGTGTTAATGTTACTCACTGTCACTCAGAAAAATGTGGAGATGAAGGTGAGGGCTTCCTTGGATGCCACTTCAATTTTTCCCTGGGGTGAATGGTCTCAGGAACTTGGTTGTCCTCTGTGCTCATACTTACACAATATGATGTCACCTTAGCAATGGGTCAAGCTGCTTTTGTGCTTTGACAGATTATATACGCAGAACCTATCAAGCTGCAATTCTGTTAATTTTGAAATGTACCTATGTATATTAACATATACAATGCAGCTGTTAGATACTACTTTATCAAATGAAGATAATCATGCTTTGTTCTTTTTCTGTTTCCTAATTGATGGACATTTGTTCTGGCAGTAATACTACATTGAATGTCCTTATACACATCTCCTCACGTACACATGTTGAAGATTGTCTAGGGCTAGATGCATTTTGGCCACAGGGCATATACAGTTCTACCTGATTTTGTCAAGTGTTTGTAACCATTTATACTCCCAATAACAGCATCTGCAAATTTGTTTTCTTTTTTTTTTTAAACAAATTTTGATATTATCTGATTTTTTTGATGGGGAAGTGGAATGTGGAGCAGAATTTCTATAAAGTTAAAAAATGAGAAATTCTATCTTGGGCTTGGACTTATGTTTCATCAGGTTAGCGTTGGCATTGGGGGTTTGGAGACACATGTTCAACCACCAAGTATCGTCAGGTCAAAAAGGAGTCCTACCTCCTTATTTTCCTGGGATCAAACTGTAAGATCAATCTATACTTTGCAGTGTGTCATTGAAGCCATGATTCTGCATCATTGAGTAGGGAAGATGTGTTTGATAGGATGCTGTCTTGGTTACTTTTCTCTCGTTGCTGGAACAAAACACATGACACTCAAAATGAAGGAAGGAAAGGTTTATTTTTTTACAATTTTTACAGGTTTCAGTCCATAATCCGCTGGCTCCAAGCAGGGTGGCATGGCACTGGGGCAACACTTCAAAGCAGCAGCCAGAGCCAGGGTAGGTGTAGCACTCACAAAATTTCCTTGTCCTCCTTTGCACAAAGAAGAAACCCTGGCTCCCTGCTGAGTCTCTCAGTTAAACTTCTAAACTTCTCCATGTTGACACAATGTATTGACCCTAACACATGCCAATGAATTGGTGTTCCAGGGGGCTGGAAACCGGGGAGCAGTGGGTGTGGTCTGTAAGCCGGAAGCAGGTAGGATGCAACCAAGGTTGGAGAAGAGGGGTGAGATGCCTGGAGCCAGAAGTGGGGTGAGGAAGGATGGGTTAGTTGAAAAACGGCTGAGAAAGAAACAAAAGATCTGAACAGGAGGCAAATGCAAGACAGGCTTGCAGGAAGCTGTCTTCTCAGATATTCCTTTCTTCATTAAACCATGCCAGATGTGTGTTTGCTGCATGTGTTTAGGACATTTTTGGTGTCTAACACCAAAAGTTTGTATCATCTATGCAATGTAATATAATAATAGCAAAATCATGGAGTGTTTACTGGATTCTAGACACTACTTGCTTTACCTGTATTAATCCACTGAATTTAACAAACCTCCATGGAGGTGGATATGCCTATCTTATCCCATTCAAGAGAAAACACTTAGACACAGAGGGGTTCATTAATTTGACCAAGGTCACGTATGCAGAAAGTCTCAAGATCTGACCTTGGGGCAGGAAGACTTCAGCACTCACACTTACCCCTGGACAGTGCTTCTGGACCTAGCAGGGAAAGAGAATTAGGCACAATTTCTATTTTCATTTCTGTTTTTGAGTGCAATTAGAGAATCAGATTAACTCTTTAGTTTAAAGCTCTAATATAGTCATTCAACCTAAATATGAAAATACAGTAGTCAATTTTGTGAGTAGAGGGGTAAAGAATAACATAAATCGTCTCTTTGGGCTTTCTTCCTTCTTTCTTTGATCTTTGTCTTATGTCCAATTTTTAACTATGGCCTGCAACAGGTTGAAGAGTAAAATAATCAGTCACCAGGGTTTGGCTTGTTAGATACAATCCAGCTTCCCTCCCTCCTAAAATACCAGGTGAAAATGCATATAATGTGCCTCTCTGTCTCTGTCTCATCTCTTTTTGTCTTTCCCCATTCTCTCTTTATTACTCTCACTTTGCCTAAGTGGTAAAAATGAAAATCATATTACTATGACTCCTTTTTCAAATGGAAAGTGGCAATCTCAGTAATCTGAAGTTTTCTCCCCCTTGCTGAAACCATTCATTCAGCTGCTTGGAAGCATCAGGGCAGTTGTATGAACACTGACTTCTGTCTGGCTCAGCCTGTTGGTCCTGTAGAGCCTCAAAGCTAGGAGACCCAGGTCCAGAAGGGTCAGAGCTGTCCTGAGTGGCCATGATCACATCTTGACCTCACACCCAGAGGCAACAGAGACAGAGAATACTAAAGCATCTCTGTCCTGGCATCTGTAGTTCTGGTGACTCAGGAACAATCATTTTACTTTTGTCTGAAGAAGCAAGAATGACAAATTTCCAACCCTGTTTATCTTCTTACCATTCTTCCCCTTTAGGACAACTGCCTCACGCTTAATCCTTAATTTAAAGAAAATGGATGCTTCCCTCTGGCCTGAGAGCTGGGGATTCCTATCAAAAGTGACATTAAAGAAGTACCAGCCTGGTTTCCCTCCTCTTCCAGACCCATCCTTCATCACTCCTGCCTGCCTCCATCACTGTCTCCAACTCCAGATCTATCTACACTCTCTAGGTCCCTGGAGAGGGCATGAGCTCATTGTTTTCCAGCAAAAAACCAGATCTGGGCTCCTTCTCGCCTCATTTGTCTGTCAGCGCTGGAGATAGATGATCCTTCCACCAGCGGTAACTGTACCTGGAGGGGCCACATGCTTGGGCGACGGGCGTCTGTGTGCTTCGGGGAGGGTACCATGGTCAGGGCAGGGGCAGCTCATGGCCCAGAACTTTCTGGAAGGCTGTTAGGGATGCAATGAGAATTAGAGAACAGATTATTTACTACACCCCAAGTGATAACGAAAAGGCATATCTCACCTCTCTCCTTCTTTCCTGTCAAGTCTGTTTCAAGCTAGAAAATACATGAGCAAATTGGGAAACTGGCAGCCAGAAGCTAGCAGGGACAGTGGGGCGGTCACAGTGACAGCTCAATCTTCATTTCCTTTTGTGAGGAAGTGACTATGTAATGACATTTAAAAATGTCTTGTTTAAAGTGTACGTAGACAAGTGTAGTGGCTCATGTTTGGAATCCCAGCCTACAGGCTGAGTCAGGACAATTATGAGTCTGAGGCCAGGCTGAACTACACAGTGAGTCCCTGCTTCAAACCAATTAGTCAATCAATCAATCAATCAGTCAATTGATCATATAAAATGACTTAGAAAAAGGGAAAAGACATTCAATTCCAGGGATGAAGAAGGTAGGATTAACAGGGTTGAAGTTCTCTCAAAAGATGATGTGTTTAGAGGTCTTTAGCATGGCAGGTTGAAGAATGTTAGATGCTACAATATTTCATGAAGAAGGGTCTTGATAAAGCACTGGAAAGGATCTTGATGAATGCAAAGTTGGTGGAATAGAAACTGTGCTCTGGGATAATCGGGTATAAGGATGGGGACCTGGTGGCTGCCCTGGGTGAGCCTCATATTTGTTTCTTGTTGGAGTACTGACCTCTAGCCCATGGAATGGACAAGCACGAGCATGAGGTGCAGGGAGGTGGCTTCTCCACTGTGTGTGGAGAGAGACAGAGAATAGTGAGAGGTTGCTGTAGGATCCAAGGTGCCAAGAGCCTAGTGAGTTTCAGTGAAGAAAACAGAGGAGTCCATGGATGCAGACCAGCAGCTGGGTTGAGGGGGCTCTGAAAGCTGTCCAGAGGGCTAATGAAGTAGATGGTGGGTGAGTGAGTGCTTAGCAAGGAAGCTGGGATACCCAGACCTAAGCAAGCCGTGTCCCACTGCTTCATTCCCGTTTGTGGGTGCCATTCTTGGACCTGTCAATCAGAGTGAGCACTATAGGGAAGGTCTCCCAGGAGACCCAGGGGAGAGAGCTGGGGAAACAGACATGCAGAGGCAGGTAAGGAGGTGGAACGGTCCCAGCCAAAGAGCTCTCATCATGGTTTGATTTCTGCTCACAGGGAGTGTGCGCATGCACGTGTGTGTGTGTGTGTGTGTGTGTGTGTGTGTACACCATGGGGGGGTTAATGATGGCATGGAGGAGGATGGGAATGGCCTGCTGATGAAGCATGTGGGACTAATTACTAATTTGTAGAGTGACAAGATCATGATTCAAAAACTTATTTGGAAAACAAAAACAAAAACAAAAAAACTTATTTGGAAAACAAAAACAAAAACTCTTATTTGGAAAACAAAAACAAATAGGAGATCTCATACCTAGATAACACACCAAAACAGGAAACAAACAAACAGCCAAAAACTGAGAAAAGACAGGTGCTCAAGCATGTAGTGGGGCACAGTTGGTTTAGCTTCCTTGGAGGAAACCAGTTTGGCATGGTCTCCTCTAGGTGATGAACCCTGTGACAACGCTGCCAGCAAAGCTACGGGGAAGCCACGCTGCAGCACTAGAGCTGTACCTCCCAGATCCCAGGAACTGTGGTCCTGTGATCTGTGCAGAGAATGACCAAGACCAGTGCTCTCTGTGGGCTGGCAGAAATGCTGGTCCTTCAGAGTAACCAGTCTGGTTGGGAGAACTTCCATGTCTTCAGCTAGAAGCATGGGAGACTTAGGGGTGGGGAGAAGCGTGAGCGCTGTCATTAGGTATTTATGGGCTGCTTTGTGAGAGCAGGATGTGTATCTTCAAAGGCATAGCTAATGAATCATGCAAGCGTTTATTGAAGGCTCACTATGGAGCAGGTTTGCCATGGGTTATCTCATTTACTCCTCATCAATCTTATGAGCCGAGTTCTATTATTATCTGCGTTTCACAGATGAAGAAATGGATGCCCCGAGAGACTGAGCAACTTGCCTGCCCAAAGCCCCCTGCCGTCCGGGGGAGTGGAGACTGCCATGTGGCCAGACTCTGGCGTCAGATGCACGACCAGCAAACATGCCGCCGGCCCTCTCCCGCTTCTCCACTTCTGTGTTACTAGCGAGTTAGCTTTTCTCCAGCCCATTAGGGGAGCTATGGAAGCAAACATTTTGTCTTACTCTGATAAGAGCAGGGGGATCTGTAGCTGCTGAAAATTCCTGCAAGTGGAAAAGTTTTGCTTTATATAAAAAGCAATATAAAACCTTGGAAGGGCTCCCACTTTCTTTCAGAAGAGCTTGATTTTTGCCAATTTCCTTTCACATGTGCAGTGTCATGTGGTCCTTAAGGAGTGTGCTAGGTGGCTTTGAATCCTACCTCTGGCACTTCGTAGCTATGCTTTCTTGGGTAGGGTAACTCTCTAAACCCTTATATCCTTGACTGTGAAATGCAGATAATAATAGTCCCTAACTTTTAGAATCAAATGAGAAAATGCATAATAATGTACTTTATACAGTACCAAACACAGAAAGCATTTATTAAATAGCAGCTATTATTAAAATGAGTAGCAATATTCCAGATACCATTTTGGTCATCAGGAGTGCAAAGATAAAAAAGCATAAGCTCCTTTATCTCAAAGCTTTTATTGTAGATAGAGATACATGATTAATATGCAAATAACTGTGCTATCATAATAGCCAGCAGATGAGGTTTCAAGTGGGGTAAAGGGTTAGAAATAGGGTGATGGGATGGATGGAGGTGATGGTTTTAAAAATGGAATTCTGTGTGTGTGATCGGGAGGTCCCTGAATACTACTTATAACAAACACTAATGTAACATAGAATGGAAAGGGATTAAATATTTAAAATGCAGCCTAGGCAGTGCATCTGAGACATTAAAAGGCCACGCTGATACCACAAACAGAGCAAACAAAGCATACAGAAAGGAATGAGTCTGAAGCCATTAAAAACAAAAATGTAGCTAACACTCTTCCTTGGTACAAAGAGAAGAAGAAAAACATTCTGGCTGGGCCCGCAGCAGCTATAAGCCTTGCAAATCTTTCTGGGAACATCTGGGAGGAGCAGAAGGCGCTGAAGAGAAGACATGGGGAGGTGGGAGGGAGATTTCTGGTAATGAGCTTTTGTGAAGAGCTGCTTCTTAAATACAGAAAGTCCTGCCAACACTGTTGTGCCAGGGTGTCCCTTCCCCATCTCCTCCCAGTTTGGAGCCTTGAGAACAGGATCGAGAGGCGTGGTATCCACCAGCCCAAGTCTATAATTTCCTGAACCCCTGAAACACCCCTGGTTTGCTTTTTCATCACCTCTTATATCAACTCTTTATCTCCCTAAGCTCCTATGTTCTTCCTCCACCCCAACCCCTTTTATTGGGCTTCTAAAGAATTCAACTAAATGCTCATACATCTGCAAAGTGGCTCTCCTAACGTGCTAGAGGAAAATCCCCCTGCGTCTCTCCTCCCCAATAGGATATGACTTTTACTTTGTTGTTGTTGAGAGAAGACTCAAGGGAAGACAAAATCTGAGTCTTAAAGGTCTGTTTCATCCCTTTTTGTTGTTGGCTTTCTCTTTTCTGTGTGCTCTTCCTACTTTCTATTTAATCTTTTTTTTTTTATGAAGTACAGAACACTAGTCAGGCCTCGGGCTAGAAAGATGACTAAGCTGACAGCCCAGTGGGTGAGACAGACACGAGGGTGAGACTGTCTGGTGTAGGGCTGCCCCCGTGGCAGGTTGGGGTGGGGCAGGGGAGCAGGAGAGCCTGGGGGGCTGGGGTACTATGGGCAGAGGGGTGACATGCAGGACAGAGTGGACATGCAGACAGGGATGATGTCTCTTCCTCCCTTCCTTTTGTCCTCCAGTGGGTGTACTGAGCTCCATCCTTGTGCAAGGCTGTGGGTGTGAAAAGAAGCCTGTTTCCCAGTCTTCTACCAGGCAGTGAACCATTATGGCTGTGGTGTACTTAAGACCAGAATTTGCATCCTGGCTTTCTCCTGGCTGCCCAAGTGTCTTCATCTGTCTCAACTCCTTCTTTCTTCTTTGGTTGCACAGGGAGAGGACTATCACATTTCCCTCTCAGGACTGTTGTGACAATACGGGATAACTTGTGAGTGTCTGGGATGTGCAAGACATGGTATAAATTTGTTTAAAGAAAGGAACTTTGAACCAGGCATGATGGTACCCACCTGTAATCCTGGCATTCTGGAAGGCCGAGACAGGAGGATCATGATTTCCAGTCTGGCCTGTCTGATTTAGTGAGTTCCTGTTTCAAAATAAAACATAAATATAAGGGCTGAAGATGTTGCTCAGTGTGAGGATCCTCGGTTCATTGCCTGGTTCCATACACACACATGAAAAAAAAACCAACCAACCAACCAACCAACCAACCAAACAAACAAACAAAAACCCACCAACAATAACAAACACAAACAAACAAAAAAAACTTTGTGGGTAAGATAATCACGTAGATCCCTGAGTGGCCCAGTAGTCCCTCCTTGAATTGATCAGGTAAGTTAATATCAAAGAGGAAAAACACACAGGGAAGCTGAGAAGAAAGCGAGAAGGTTGCTGCCTCCTAGGGGCTGATGTGACCCTCTTAAGTCACCTTAAGACTAAACTGTGCTAGTTCCTTTCAGTGATTACCACTGCAGTGCTCTCAAATGTATGAACCTTGTCCACTGTTCTCTGGGTCATTGAGTGCAGCTCTGGTTCCCCCAAAGTGGAGGAGGTGACTCGGTGTGGCTGCCACCTCACCTGAGGGTGTCCCCTGGGATCACACATGGGATGGGGGGCTGTGGTGCAGGACACCCAAGACATTGTACAAACACAGCTTGTGGGGGGCATTTGATGTTGGTGTTGTTTTGCTGCTAGGCTTGGAGAAAAGACCAGCAAACATGTGGAGCCAGTTATTTAATTTACCTGGTAGATCATATGATCAAATATCAGGTCCTGATATTTGTTTTTCACTCATCCAAATATATACTGAGGGCTTTCTGTGTGTGAGTTTGCTGTACTTGGCCTCGGGGAGAATGTAAACAAGAGACCTCTTTCTGAATTTGATGAACTCACTGCCAGAAACACTATTTCTGCAGTAGAAACTGCTTGTCACATGAAAAAAGATTTGGGGTAAAGAATCTAGGGCTGGCTGCATGCTGTGAAGTTAAGGGTTTGTCCCCGTGTCACACCCTCCCCTTCCTCCCACAGCACCACAGGATGCTTGGTGGCCCCTTAGCATCTTCTGTCCCTAGGGTTCTGTGATACGGGAGGGCTTCTCTGGTCTGGGGATGGAGCTCTGGGATCTCACTTACACTTAGATGTTGGTGACTCAGGGCCACCTCTTCAGTCTTCAAAAGAGCTTTAAAGTGATTGTCTAAGAGAACAATGTTAGACCCAAAGGAATAGCTCTCTAGTGGGAGACTGAAGCACGTATTCAGGGAAGATAACTTTAGGCAGGGTGAGCTTGGGCCCCATGTTTTTTCTGAAGCATGCTTTTTCTGCCGAGAAGGGTCCTGCTCAGTATGTATTACCCTCAAGCGAGGCTTCCCTTGACAAGACTTAGGAGATGATGCAATGTTGATTGCTAAATCACTACATTTTGTTTATCCTGCTGGTGCTGTAGGGTGCGACCAGAATCCAGAACTCAGTTCTAGTGCGCTTGGTTTCTGTGCCCCCATCTCTGTGTCTTTATTTCTTCCTTGTATCTTGGAGCTCTTGTTCTACTATGGTCATAACCTCCCGTGGTCGTTGGGTGGTGGCACATGCCTGTGATCCCAGTACTGTTAGGCTAAGGCTGGGGGATTGCAAGTTCAAACCCAGCTTGGGCAACTTAGTGACTTAGTGAGACTTTGTCTCAAGAAACAAAAATGGGCTGGGAATGTAGCTCAGTGCCAAGAACTGGGTTCAATCTGTAGTATACTTAAAAAAAAAAAGTGCTCTATAGATGTAGATCTACATCTCTAGAAACAATATAAATAATTTGCTATTATTTTTTCTGATTCCCTGTGTCCTGAATCTTTATCTCAGTCTTGGGGAAGCCACTGATAAAAGCACTCATTTTGCACAGGGACCACACTTAGTACTTGATGTGAGTTACTGCTCTTATGCCTTGGGTCTTGTAAGACTTGCTGTGGAAAAAAAGGAATGGACACCCTCTCCTCAAATATGGTTGCCTCCCTGTGGTTGCCTTTGCCACGGGGGCCAGGGAGATGCACGAGGAGGAGAGGAAAGAGGAGTGAGGTGGACCCTTGCTGCCATCCCCAGCCTGCTCTGAGCTCCTGTGGGCTGCTCTGAGCAGAGAGAGGTTGAATATTTTTTCCCTGTCACCTCATCCCAAGTGGGCTGTGACATTCCCTCCATTTGGCCACTGATCTGCAGCTTCTGGTGACAGCTCCCTCCTCTACCCGAGGACTCAGGTTTATGGCAGCACTTTCTGATGTTACCCTCAGGACCTTTCCACTCTCCTCCTCTGGTCTCTATACTCTGTGCTCAGATATAAAAATTCTTACATCTTCCTTACCCATCTTCGATTTTTGAATGTGCAATTACGTTATGTTACCTATAGGCACAGTGTTGTGTGGAAGATCTCTAGAACTTCCTCATCTTGGATAACTGAAATGTTATACCTGTTGAACCATCTCCTCATTTCTACCTTCCCCATTTCTTCTCTCTCTCTCTCTCAAAACTGAGTAATATCCCAGCATGTTTACCAAAATCGTCACATTTTGTTTATCCAGTCATCCATCCACTGATAGACACTTGCATCTTGGATGTTGGAAATAACACTGCAATAAACAGGTGTATAGACACCTCTTTGAGATAATTTTTTTTTGATACTTACCTAGAGGCGGGATAACTGGGTCATATGGTAGTCGTATTTTTCACTTTTTGAGGCGCCTCCATACTGTTTTCTATGGTGGTTTAGCCAGCATAGATGCCCATGCAAATGTACAAGGGTTTCATTTTCTCTGCCTCCTTGCCAACCCTTGTTATCTTTTGTCTCTCTCTGTCCTTTTTTCTTTTTCTTTCCTTTTTTTTTTTTTGGAAAGCAGCCATCCTAACAGGTGGAGGTGATACCTCTTGTGGTTTTGATTTGCATTTCCCTGATAATTCATGATGCTGAACATCTTTTTACATATCTGTTGATCATTTAAATGTCTTCATTGGATAAGCGTCTGTTCAAGTCCTTTGCCCAGTTTTCAATCAGATTATTGAGTTAAATTGTCCTTTTAAAGAATTCCCCTTGAGTACTTGTTTGGGTGCCACTGTGTGCTTTGTTGGTAGGTAGGACAATCACCAGCCGAGGAAACACGCTGTGACCGAGGCCCAGTCCTGCCTCCCTTGCAGCTTCCTGAAGGGACTGATGAGACTCCGGGTTGGGATGCAGGTGTCAGGGAAGGTGGACTTGACCTTTTCTAGTAGAGCCCCAGGCTTCCCTATCATGCTTTAGGTAGCCCCTCCACATCTTTTGTTGCAGGAAAACTTGCTTGCACTGGGAAGGCCACATTCTGGGCACACGTATTTGGTACCCAGATGGTGCCTGTATTTACAAAAACCCAGCACACTAGCAGGACCTGCAGACACATGGATAAATATTTTGCTTTTTTTCATAGGCAATATTTGACTCTTTCAGATTTAATTGCTGTCAAAGGCAGGATGTTAAAATCCCCGATGCAAAGCAAACAGTGAGGGCCTCCAGCAGGCTGTTCCTGCTGTCCCAGGGAGGTCCCCTGGATGCCACCATCACCTATTTCCTAGTTTCTTGTTTTTATTGAAGGTTATGTGACCTTCTTTGGCTGCGTGGGTGGCAGGTGCAGGCGCTCAGGGAGCTGACTCCAACCTGTGACAACTTGTTGAGTTTATGCTGAGGCTGAGAGAGCCTGACCTTAGCTAAGAAATCAAGAACTTTTCTCAGACACAATGACAGGTACCAATCTGGCCATCACCAGTGAAATCTGGTTTTGTGCTCCAAGACTTAGTTCAGGCAATGTTTTGTTTGATCTTGAAATGGTTGCGTGTAGGATGGTGGCTAGTTTATATGGTACTGTTTTGGAAATTAGATAAGGAAGTTCCCTCTGGCAAAGGCAGACCCGACCTCTGCCTTACCAGGGTGCAAGGCTTGGCAAAGACAGCAGCAGCTGGATGCAGCACCCAAGTATTCAGGAAATGCCCTTGTGCAGGCACAACCTGCCCAACTGAACCTGTCCAAGGCAGTTGCTGTAGTATTCTTATTACAGCCTCCTACTCTCACTTTCTTACTTCTTTTCTGCACCCTGCCACCCTTTTCTTCCCCCAAAGCACTGACCTAGTTGCCCCTTGGATTACATTTGCTCAGTACAGTAAGACAGTGTACTGAGCAATCATCTGCTTTCACTGATTACATTCTATTTGCCTCAGTTATTTCCCTTACATGTAATAAAAACAGTTGGCTTTTTTGCTACCATGGTCTTACCAAAGCCATCTCATATTATTCATGCCTTTATTTGGAGCGTTTGGTATAGGTGCTTACCTTGTTGTGTTGGGGGCTGGGAGATAAAGATAAATGAATAAGACAATGTTTCTGCCCTTGAGAAACTCATAATCTAGTGGGGGAGCAAGGCATGTAAACAGATAAATCACAGCCCACTGTGCATTGGGTGCATGAGGGGAGCAGGAGGGGAGGAGGGAGAAGCCAAGGTGAGTGCTCCTGATGGGGCCTGCTGGGTACCTTCTAGATGCAAGGAAGGCTTTCTGGGAGCTGCCATTTGCACCCCTTCTGAGTACGATCAGCATCCTCAGGGAAACAGGTGTAAATGGATGTGTGTGGCATGCTAGGCTGCAGTGGGAAGGTCCCCCAGGTAGCAGCTTTGGGGGTGGCAAGGCTGGGGCCAGAGGGGAGCTGGAGTGGAGCTTGGAGGCTTTGTGCCTGAGGAGTGTGGGGTTTCTTCCTATGTGCACAAAGGCCAGCGGAGGCCTCTGAGCAGAGGAGGGCTCCAGAATGGGAGCTCTTGTGGAACAACCTTGAACTCTAATCCTGGCACGGTCACTTAATCTTCTTAGGTGGAACTTGCTCATATTAAAACAGAGATGGTGATAACAGCACCTCTGTGGAGTCTCCCGGGTGGTGGGACAAGTATGGCCCCAGAAATGGGGTCCAGGGATGTTGGGAATGCTGGTTCCTTCAGCTCTCAGGGAGTCTGGACAGGAGCTGCCTTGTCTGTTTATCCCAGACTGTCTTCTAAATATCTTACCTGTGAACTTCATGGTGTGTGTAAAGTTGGAACCACTGGCCTATAAAAGCAGGTGGTAATTTTCTCCTACTAAGTTAGTTCTCACCAAATGCAGTTGTTTGAGACAGGTCACTGTGGTCATCTATTAATGGTGGAGACCTATTCTGAGAAATCTATTGTTAGGTGATTTTGTTGCTATGTGAACGTGGTAGCATGCACTTTCACAGATGAAGATGGCTGTGACATCAGCAGGGGATGTCACCTTAGGGGACCACCATCGTATATTCAGACTGGCTTTAAAATGCCATTATGATACACATCATTATATTAGGACAACTACCATGGAGGAAGTGGGGACTGAAGGGAGACATTAGACTCCAGGGACATTTCTGGAGTACTGCTGACAGAATTTGGTGAGCAGTAGATGTCAGCAAGAGGAGGCACCATTAGGGAGGAGGAGGAGCAGGAGGAGGAGGCACTGGGGATGCTCCTGTAGCCTAGACACCGACTGATACTATTCATGGGATTTGGGATGGAATTAGAGTGTGCAGGCTTGAGGGGTGAGTCTGAGTAGCGGAAGTGGAGATTGCGTTAGATAATTCTTCAAGTCTGGCAAGTCAAGGAAGCAGGATGACGGGGTGAAGGTGAGAGGGAAGGTGTGCTGGGGCCCTGTGAGAGGCTGCAGGTGGTTTGTGGGCTAAGGGGACAGACACAGGGAGTCTGAAAAACTAAAGGAAAAGAGTGCACACTGCTTTCCAAATCCTTGCCTCTTTGGTTAGAGTCTGTCTGTTCCATTTGAGGCATCTCCACCAATACCTGGCAACTGGGCAGTTGTCCAGATATGATTTATAATAAGGCATTGGTTTCATGAGGCACCGTCTAAATTATTGCACTCCCCCAATTGCCAGGTTCCCTGCTGACTGTGGACTGGGGTGGGGGTGGGACAGGTCAAACAATTCACTCAGGTGCTACCAGTTATAAATTGAAAATCAGTGGGGTGCAAAATGGATTACCATCAAAATCCATTCAGGTGCAAAACCAAATTTCGAAACCCCTAACCTTTAAAAATCAGCCCTTTCCTGATTCTTCGCAATGCCCTGACACCAAATTTTAATATTCTCCAGATATAAGCAATTGTCAATAGTAATACCTGCAGGAGACTGAATGTAACGGGAGGACCTCTGAGTCAGGCCTTCCTTTGGGTATTTGCAAAGGAGGTGGAGTTTTGAATTGATACACTGGTAATTCTGTTAGAGTCTCTAAGGTAGCAGTTCTCAAACTTAATCATACAACAGAATCAGCTGGAAGGCTTAATAAAATTCAGCTGGGCTTTACCTTGGAGTTTTTGGCTTTGGGATGTCAGATTGGGCTCAAGAAGTTGGATATCTTGCAAGTTCCTGGGGAAACATTTCAAGGCCACACTTTGAGAATCTCTGTCCTACAATAATAATTTGACTGGCAAAGTCTGCTTTGATTTAATAATAATACACTAGACTGTGCAGAAGGTTGAAATGCAACACTTTTACTAAAAGAGCAAATGCTATTATGAAGGCCAAGACTGGTTTCTCCTAGTTCCTGGGTGGAAACTTAATGCTTTTTGATGCCAAACATCAGTTTGTGTGTTGGTTTTATTAGGAAGGTTAGAAAAATAAGAGTACCTCCCCTCTACAAGCTAGCTTCTAATAGCCTAAATGTTGGCTCTTTTTCACCTCTGCATGATCTCAGAGATGTATTTTTAAAAATAAATCAAAGACCTTTGATTGTGGTTCAATTCTCTTCCTTTTTTGAGCCAACATAACCGTTTTATATAAACTAGGTGTCACCAAGCCCTGTATGAAACTAGTTTCTCCAGGTTGGCAAAATAGATTCCAGAGCTACTCTTGACATGACTGTAATGTCATTAACATTTGGGTCCCTCTCTTTTTCAGGAGAAATTGAGCGATGCACGTACATCAAGTACCACTACTCCTCAGCAACCATCCCCAGAAACCTCACGTTTAACATCACGAAGACCATCCGTCAGGACGAATGGCATGCCCTGCGTAAGTACACCTCCGCCCCTTTGGCTGGGACTGCGTGTGATGTCGCCTCTGGGTGGCTTGGGGGACTGGATACTCTCCGCCTTCTGCGATCTGTGGACAGTCTCAGGGCATTGTACTGGTCATAATTGCCTCAGGTTTGATTGGATTATAGATTTGGGGAGTTTTACTGCTAAAAAAACCCCTCGGCAACACTCAAATGAAAACTAACAAACAAAAACAAGCCTCTGGCAGTCAGATAATGATCTTAGTGTACTATCCTGGTATGCATTTAAGGTTTCACCTACACAAATACACTTGCTGGTTTGTGCCCGCCTGGTTGCTAGGAATATTATTGTGGCAACCCGCTAGTGCCTCATGTTGTCATTTGCAAAAGGAGCTGGTGGTTGCCGGTGGCATAACTTTGGGGATTTGCATGTGGGTGGACACGAAGCAAGTGGATCTTGCCTCAGCTACAGATCTCCTGTGATGGGCTTCAGGCCTTGGCTCACCCATGATTGCTTAGCATAGATCAGATTCTGTAGTCGAGCCTATTGGTTAGGGAATTTCTTCGCCATGGATTGTTAAATTACAATAAAAGGGTAACTTAATGAGCCAACAGGTTTGGCTGGCTATTTTTGGCTTTCTGGCCATGGGGATCCACTGTCTGTCTGTGGCAGAAGCACCCCCCTTCCTTGCTGGCACAAATCTTCTTGCTGACTCTTTTGCCACATCTCTTGCAGTGGGTAGGTTTTTCTTTTCTTTTTTGCTTTTTTTACTCAACAACCTAAAGTGAAGGATCAGTTTACATTTAAAGGCAAAGAAATGTTTTATTTTTTCTTGATATCAGGAATTCCTTAAGTGATAAATTTGAAGAAAGCAGCTTTCTGGGCTGAAATATCTTTCTTTACTGTTGCTTAGTTTTGTTTGTATGTGTGAGGTCCACTTTTTGGTTTGACTTTCACCATCCGTAGTGTGGCACGGAGAGTGGGAAGGTGTGAGAGACAAGAAAAATTAAACAAAATAGAATAGTCATTCACTGGTTTCAGGGAAAACTTTGGGTGCCCAGTGCTTCTGGCCTGCAATGATAGAGCAGGTGCCAGCAGACTGCTTCCCCCATAAGCTGTAGCCATTGCTCTAGGTCCCAGCAGATGGGGACAAAGAGCTTAAAGATTAAAGATTTGGGGAGTTTTACTGCTGTGTGCTAGACATTGAGCTAACCATGCCACATCCTTATTTAATTTTAATATGAGATTTGCCTTACAGACCTTAATAATTGAGGTTATTAATTTATTTATGGAGGTAGATAGGTAAGGACCCAAATATATACATAAATGACATACTTATTTCCCACAGTATGTTGGTCTAGCATTAGTCACTCAATAGGAGTCTAAAAGAGATCTTCAAACTATGTGATTCCTGTTGATTTTCCACTTAGCTTGAACAGATTATGGGGTTCCTAATGGGATTCGGAACCTAAGAAGGAAGAAGTTATTGACATCGAAGTTTCAGTTCAAATGAACTCTGTCTAACCAAAGCTACTGAGTTTCTGTAAGTGCCAGGCATGGTGGATACCAAGGCCACCAGGAGCTCTTTTAAGGAGCTTGAGTTGGGGGGTGAAGAAGATTGGGGGTGGAGAGACATTCACAAAGCAAATAATTACAAGGCAATGAGGTAATTACAATATAGGAAAATTGCTTCAAGCAATTAAGATAGTTTGTGGAATTTTCAGCAAGGAGAATTATTTTGGTGTAAATTGCACAGATACACTTCAATGGAAACCTGGTAGAACTCTTCCGGCTGTACACTCTGTACTTGTCTTGAATGCAAAGAGCTCACCCATTGGGGTGTCACTGAAAATATATTATACAGCCACAGCAAAGACAGGCTTGTGGGGAGGACCCTCTATGAGCCCTGGATGTCTGCAGGAAGCTCATTCTCCAAATAACACTGTTGGGTTCTGAAAAATCTAATGTGTAGCTTATGCTGTGAATTGGGGTGCTAACAAGTCTATTTTTAACTGATAAACGTGGTTGATCTATGTAAAGGTCTCTGGTACATAGTGCTGGGTGAATTGATGGTGCTCTCTGGCGAGGGATTCATCTGCCTCTTTCCCAAGTCGCCTAATGGGTTATTAAACTGGCAGAGAGCATTTGCCATGGCTGAATTTCATGAAAGCTCTTTTGAGCTACAGGGCAGGTGAATATCTGAAGCTGGCACTGAGTGTGACTGGGAAAGCTGCATGACGAGGAAGGACAGTCAGTGTCCATGTTAATTTTCAAAGGTCAAATGTTCCTGACGTTAGGTGGGAAGTGGGCATAGAAACCCCCATTGACATAAAGTGGCAGCAGTTAAAGATGAGCAGGCTCCTTTTACCAAGCATTGAAAATGAAAAAAGGAACCCAAGTCTGATTTCTTTGCTTGTTTTTAGAGTTCTGCATTCTTTCATATCTGAGATCAAATGCATAAATTCATTTTGATATTAGGTTAGTTATGATTTTATAATTTGACCATAATATCTTACTTTCTGTAATTTTTCTCAGTAGATTAATTTTTGCCCAAGGAAAGCAGTTTGAGTTTGTCTTTTGTGAAACAACTTCTGGCAAGTATTTAGACTTTGGTTCACCTCGGTTTGTATTCTTATATTTCTTCAGGAATTTATATGTGATCTGATCATCAACCACTGTTGTGGGGAAAATGTTTTCAAATAGGAAAAAGCACAACTTGGTTTATAACTGTTGTGGGTTTTTTGCAAAGTTAAGCCCACTAATGGGAGGCTTGCTTGCGGAGCTGTGAACCCTTGTGCCTCCCTGACTGGTGAAAGCAGGTAAAATCACCTGGGGACCACGAGACCTAAATGTAAGACCTAAATGTAAAGATTAAGCTTCAGAGGCAGCAGAGGCCAAAGATCAAACCTGTGTACCTGTATGGATGGAGTGGGGTGTAGAAAGTGGGCTTGGTGCCGAGTTCTCAGAATGAGTTGGGGACAGGGTTCTGACACTGGCATGGTGCCAATTCTGGAGAGACACTGTGGGAGCCTGTTACTTTTTCCCACCCTAGAAGAAGGCAGGAGCCCAGTCTGAGCCAGGATTCTGTCCTCAGTACACTTGTCCTGTCCACTGCTGCCTTCCCTTTGGTCCTAGTAACCCACGTGGGTGGCAGGGGTGGGCAGGTGCCTCTGTGGGATCCTCACTGAGATCCTCCTGCTGTCTCCATGGAGGAGGCCACGAGTATCACTGGCCAGCAGAGAGGGCACAGGTAGCCTTGGGAGGTGAACTTGGTAAAGACCCTGTTTGTATGTTTTGTCTGGCTTATTGCTTTGCACTTGACAGAAGCTGGTTACCAGTAGCTGGAGTGGCCGGGGAAGCTGGGGGGCGCTGCAGGGGCACTTTCAGCAGCACTGTTCCCTCCTCTGACTACAACATGTCCTCACAGGCTTTTCACAACTCGCGTTTCAGTCTGAGGTGGTCACACTTGTTTGGAGAGCTCTGCATCCTCAAGCAACCCCCAAGGGCACCGGAGACCAGTCTGAGTGTCTGTGTCATTTTCTTTCTAGCACAGACTCCTGAAGCCTGCACCCTGAACACTTGCTCATTACAGGGAAAGAGCAGACAGGTGGGGGAGGCTGGGTGGCCAATGACTGGGATCAGGCAGCCAGGGTGGGCTGGCAGGACCATGGTAACAGAGCCGGCCTGAAACTGTGAGCCGACACCTGTAGTGAGGTGTGTGAGGGGCCCTTCTTTGCCCCATCTCCTGATCTGCTCGGCAGGGACCTGGGATGTGGCTGTGGCCAAATTTCCAGGTTGGATCCCTGGGACTCACTGTAACTGTGGTTGCAAAGTCAGATTTTCTCATTCTACTTGGCCTTGGTAAGATGGAGATTTGAGCTCACAGTTGATTGCTGCTGGATGTGAGAATCACAGAGCTGAGGCTCCACTTTGCTGCAATCAGATCTTCTCTGTTATCTGTTGAGAGGCTGTGAGCCAAGGAAGCTAGAGATTTTTTTTTTGAAGCCTCTGTCAAGACTGAGAGTTCAGCTAATAAGATTGGATGATCATGTGGCACATTTCTAGCTGGTGGGGAGGGCAAGAGTGAGGGAGGGAGAGAGACAGAGATAGAGACAGAGAGACAGACAGAGAGAGATAAAGAGAAATACGCTTTCCTTTCCTGTCTTCCTGCCCTGACTACACCCAACACAACTCACTCAAGGTTCCCATGCTGGCAGATGGCAGTGTCTGGAGAGGCCCCTGCTAAGGTACCCTGGACACAGAATAGACCCAAGTGGAGGAGCTGCCACTGTCCACAGCTTGGGAGCCCCATACCTCTGTCCCACCCAGGGGTCATGTTACCAGTGGAGCAGAGAACATGTGTGCTGAGAAGCTACCCTGAAGCTGGGTGCAGGGATTGTAGTGAAAGTCAAGCCTGGCTAGAAGAAAGGGGGAGAAGTGAGGGACAAGGAAGATGGAGATGGAGACAGACTTTGTGAATGAGTGAAGGCATTTTGATGCACCCAAAGAGGGACAAGAAATCCCAGCCCTGGATGTTTTGCCTACTAGAGGTGCCTGAAAACCTTTGCAGCTCCTGGAAGTTCTTCTCTCTGACTCTTGCCTGCAGGATAGCTCAGTCTTGGGGATCAGTCCCACCAAGCTTGTATGAAACAAGGAGCCCCATAAGTCTTGCCACTAGTGTGGAACTCGCACTTCATCCTGTTTGGCCAAGCTCTACCAGGTCTCCCTCATCTGGTCTCTCCTATGCCCTCTTCCTTACTCTTTCTCTTTCTAGAATTAGAAGGTCTTGCACTGAACCTCATCTTCCTAGTGGTGTTTAGATGCCTTCTGGTCACCCCAGATCCTGCCTACCTTTTGGATCCCAGGTAGTTCCTTGTCCCTCTCCCCAATGGCATCAGCCCTGTGACCTTGGACTTCTGTAGGTTCTTTGCTACTAGAAAAGAGACGAGACAGATTTTTCCAGTGGGCTGACCTGAAAGTTGCTAGCCTAGCCTGCTCATCCGTAACCAGCTTCTCTCTGGTCTTTCTTCCCAGTCAGCCCTGAGCATCTAGGCCTCCTGGTCCCTTTCCCTCAGCTGTTGCTGGTTGTGATCAGATGAATATTGTAGACTAAAGGGCTCGGGACATAACTACCAATAAGTGCAATGCTATCCATTTCTTTGTCCACACCACTGGGAATGCTGCTTGGAGGTGACCTGGGGTTTATTCCCTGGAGCCCAGTCTGCTTTGTTACAGCTCCTTTGCAGATAGGTAAGCAGGTCAGGAGAGGAGGGGCTGTCCAGAGAGCCCACCTCCATCTCAGGAGCCTGAGTAGAACTCAGAATCAAGGTCTGAACTCCACCCTCCAGCTGTTTTTTTCCTTCTGCTTTTGGCTGGTGTTATGTAAAACAGCCTAATGAGGTAAACATCCCAGACCTCTGGATCTTTGGTCCCCTGCAGCATCAGCCATTTTCCTTCTCCTGCTTCCTTGCATCTGAGCCCAGTCAGTGTGAAGCTCTTACTGCGGGCAGTCTGTTGGGAACTGCCTCTTGCATGTAAGATTGGCATCCATGGGAGTCATCAGTAGCAAGAAGCCATCCTGAGCTGGGAATCTTGGTAGCACCAATACTCAGCCAACACATCATCACCGTGTGTTACTCGGTAACAGAAAGTCTTTGCTCTTTGCAAACCATTCCACATCTCCCTGGCCCAGCTCCTGCAGGAACACTGTAAACATTGTGGGACACCCACAACCTCAGCCCACAGGCTGCTCTGTGCCTGTCCTCCTGGAGCTCTTGCAGCATTACGGCAGCAAGCCAGGCAGAGAACACAATTCCCTTAATGTGACAAACACCTAGACCTGCCCTTGCAGCAGTAACTCACCTGGGGATGTTTTCTCTCCTGTGCAGCTTTCCTGCCTGCCAAAATTCACCTCTGCTTTGTCCCACTCCCTCAAGATTTTGCTGGAGGACAGGTTCACTAATTAGATGAACCTCTTGAGCTAAGGCATTAATACCTTGGATATTTTCTCTGGGTATTGTCTTTTTAATTTTTCGGTGACTCACTCAAAGAAAAGATGAGATGATTACGGAAAGATGGAGCTGCTTTACACATGCAGCTGTTGATTGTACCTACTCAAATTGCTAGTGCGGCTAGATGAAAAAGATTAAAATGAAGTGCGTAAGGAAGAACATTTATTTTTGAGATGGCCAATGAACAGGGAAGGAAGGAAGTATGGAGTAGGAGTGGAACACAGAATAATCTTTAGTATTAGAGGGATTCATGTACAGGAAAAAAAAATCCGAGCAATGCTGGGCTGGTGTAATTGCAGTCTTCAAGCCACAATTCATCTGAGTGTGCAGGTCCAATTTTGTGCTGGGAATTAGTTGGAAACCTGGCCTGGAGGCATTTCCTCAGCTTCTACAGATCGGAAGTTGTTTTCTTCTGGTTGAGCCTGCTGATTTGGGTTAACACCATGAAGAAATGGGCACAACCCCGATGGCCTCTTTCATCCATTTGTTCATTGATTCATTCAGTATTCATGGAGTGCTTGTTCTGAGAAACTCCATAAGTGCTGGAGGGGATATTAAAAGATATCCTTCTTTCCAAATTGGATGATATACAGTATTTCTAGGTGTCAACCAGGCAAGGGATCAAACTGGTTGTGGCTTACTGTTTATTAATTGCCTGGAGTGTGAAGGTTAATATTAGTGACCTGTACACACCATGGGCTCCAACTTCCGTATTCAAATCAGCAAGGATTCATTGTGGGGGAGATAAAAGTAGAATGTAATATAAAACTACCACATCACAGAGGTATGGCCTGTTTCTTACAGTAAGGGAAAAGTGGGGGAGGTTTCTGATCTGCCTCAACTCTGCCCTCCAGGGGATCTGTCCACTCACTAGGGCTGAAAAAGAAACAATATGGTAGGTGGTCCTTTGTAACCGAGCAATCAGAGCTTCAGCATCCAGACAAACTGCCACAGTGAGAAGAGACAGTACTAGGAGCTGAGGTTTCCAGCAAAAACTGCTCAGCAAAAGGAAATCTTGGTTAGGCAAACATGGTTATCTGGGGAGACAGACAGCTGGCATCAAGGTAGGGTGAGCAGATATGTGGATAGTAGGTGCTGCTTGGGGATTCAGGACTGCATGATTCAATTCTCAGGGAGGAAGATTGGCAGAGGAAATAAAGCCACAAGTCTCTGAGAATACAGAGTATCAGGGAGGTAGAATAGGGTATATAGGGCGAAAGTGCTAACAAGGCAGGATTTGGGGGTTGGCATTCTGAATATGAACAGGATTATGGGCAGGGCAGAGAGGAAGTGACTGGGAACAGAGGTAGTGTAGCAGAAAAACCAAAAAGTTCTAAATTGTCTTGGCAGTGGTCTTATCAGAGTCAAGACCAGTGGTGCCTAAATGTGATCTGTGACCCAGCAGCAGCGTCAACATGCAACTTGTTAATGATGGGAATTCTCGGGCACCAGCCCACACATATTGAGTCAGAATCTCTGGGGAGTGCAGTTGGGAACCTGTGTGATTCTTAACACCTTAAAGTTCAAGCCTGAATCCTTGATTTGGTGGGCTTTGCTGTGGGCTTTTGTGTAGAGACAGCTCAGGCAGAAGAGAGCAAGTGTGGGCTTTGGGTGAGAATTGGGAGAGACAATGCTGCACTTCCGACATAGAAGCAGGACTTTCATGTGTGTGACATTTATTGATATTTTTCATTTGGTTATAGCTTTGGAAATTTTCTTTTTATCCATGTGTCTCATTGTTAGTTGAATAAAACAGCAATAGAAGAGGTGAGGTGTATTACCTTTTTGTATTATGTATGTTAATCGTACTAGCGCCTGGTCTCACATCTCTGTCTTGTGTCGCCAGCATACCTCCCTCATTCAGAATAGACCTCAAGCCCCACCAAATGCAGGGGACATTGTACTGAGTTCTAACTCTGCCACTTTTTAGGCATAGGACCTTGGGCAAAGTGTTTAAGTGTTTTGAACATAGTACTCTCATCAGTAAAATGAAGATAGTAATGGCTGCCTTGAGAGTTATTATATGATTCAAAGTGAACAAAATGATTCATGCAAAAGTCTATTGGTAACTCTGCAGAGTCCAATGCCACAACACTAAGGTGCTATCATATTGGGGCACAGGACTGTCTCAGGCCCTAAATTTTCCATAGGGTCTGGGGGATACATCTCTGAAATGACATTTCACTGGCTCAGGGGCTTTGCTGTTCCACTCTGTGCAGCCTAGGTGGGTGAGTTTGGCTTGTACATGGCTGTGTGTGTTGGAGGATCTGTTGTGGGTCTGCTGTCCTCACAGGTGTGTGGTGGGAGCCTGTCTCAGGTGTTTACAGTGTGGGGGTAGAAAGTGGCTGAGAGCCTTATTTGCTGGCAGCAGCGTGACATATTGTGAAAGGAGCTTCAGAGTAGAAAATCATCAGCGTTTGAGATCCTCAGTGGGACAGCAACAGCAGAAGCAGCCTGCTAATTTATCAGTCGTGTCCAGTAAGAACCCTGTTTAAACCATAACATGAGTGTCTGAAAGAAGATTTATATACTTGGTGTCTAAAAAGTCACATTTGAGAGCTTTGAAGATAAACACAGTGTGAGTTGACACTGCAAAGAAGTGAACCCAAAATTTTTAACTGTTGTAGCCCAGCCCTGCATTTTAGGAAAACTGTAGCCACTGTTATGTGCTGTGAGCAGATCCTCTTCTTTTCAGAAGTGAAATTATTCCAAAGGGAGAATGCTCTGAGGCTGCAGGGGGTATAGAGAATGGAAGGCCCAGGCAGAGGAAAGCAGCTGCTGTCGAAGGGAGAGGGAAGCAGTGTGGGTGACGTTACTGTACTGGGGGAAGTGGAGACCAATGGGGAGCGCAGGGTCTCCCAGAGAGACCACTAAGCACTGCTGAGGCCATAGACTCAAGTGCTGTTGATCGTGGAGTCAGTCAGTAGCACATTGGCTTCTAGGAGGGACTAGATTTCTGTGCTCATGATTGAGAAGAAAGGTTGCATGAACTGGCCAGTTTGGGCATATGTCAATACTGTCTTATGGTGGTGTTACTAGGTGGACACATGCTAGGGGTTTCGACGAATGATTTTGCAAGCTGACCTTCTTTCTTATGTAATTTGCTATTTGCAATCTTTGTTGTCTTCCCCTGAAATTTAACTCTGGTTTAGAGCTTGGTGGCACAGAAAGTCGAGAGGCCTATGTGGTTCTGGGTCTTTCTGGTTTCCCTGAATTTGTCCTTCATGGAATTCAGCTTCTGGTTCCAGGTGACAGTTGGGGTGGGAGGCAAGGCAGAGAGGACACCAAAGCCGTAGTGGCACAGTCCTGGTCTTGCCTCCCTGTCCATGCATGCTCATCTAAGAAGCCTTCCTTGCAAAGTTGATATGAAATATAATTCAAGCATTCTTAGTTGCTTCAAAACCCAATTCTCCCATTAGTGCTGGCCAAAAGAATTTCCCATAGTAATACAAATCTAAATTGGGTGGTAGCTGCAACCCACATATGGCTGTTAAGTACTTGTAATGTGATGACTTCAACCAAGAAACTGAATTTCAAGTGTTATGTAATATAAATTAATTTAAATTAGTCACATGTCTAGTGGTTACCATACAAGACAGAGCAGTTCCAAACAAATAATTCTCCCGCTTCTCATATAGGTTCTATTTCTAAATTATTCACTTTTGATTCTGAACACACATACATTAAAAACACAACGCTGGATGTTATCTGCATACCTGGCCATTTTCAGGCAGTGTTAAATTTCATATCTAGATGGCTTCCCAAGCCTCATGCACTCCAGGGTGGGCCTTGGGAGGTGACCGGATCGTGGGGGCTGATGCTTATTGGTGGATTGGTCCACTGATGAGTTTATAACCAAGAGTGGTGTTGGGAGGTGGAGCCTGGTTGGAGGAGGTGGTCACTGGGGGCGTGACCTGGAACGGTGAATCTTTCTCCCTACTCCTCCCTTGATCTGTCTCTGCTTCCCACTGCCATGCCCTGAGCTGCTTCCCCTCTGCAGTGCCTTACTGCTATGTCACCCTGCCTTGCATCCACCCGATTTTGGATTGAAACCTCTACAAAGTGTGAGCCAAAAAAAATTTCTCCTCTTTTAAGTCGTGGGTGTTGGGTATTGTGTCTTAGTGATGAGAAAGTAAATGAAACAGGGAGAGAGAACACATTTCTTTGAGTTCTCCAGGTCCTTCCTTGTCATTCTGCCCTTGGGCTCCCAGAAGCCCCAATTCCTGTGCTCTCTGGGGTGTTGCTAGACTTTTCAGCTGACCTAGGCCCACCTATCTAGTCTAGGCTAGGCTGTCACAGGCTGAATTCCCTAGAAATCAGCTTCAGTGTCTGGTCCATAGCAGGGAGAGGCCAGGCTGGGATGCAGGGGTAGGGACATTCCTTGGAGACTGCTGATCCAAGAATAGCCCTTCAGAGTTTCCTGAGTTATGCTGACATGGCTGTGTCTTTATGCCTCCCACACTGGCCCCTTCTAGGATGCGGGCCATGGCAGTGGGCATGTGGCTGTGTCTGGGTAATCCCTAAGGGGGCCTGTTGTTGACGGCCAGCAGCCCTCCCAGAACCTGAGCAGCAGGCCCTTCTGTGAGTGGGGGCCGGCACCATGTCTCCCATGCAGGCATTGGTCTGGGGTAGTCAGTTTTCTGGGGACATACCTGCGACTTAGGAGGGCCAGCACCTTCACTAAAGCTAGAAGAAGACGTAGAGGAGAACTGGAAGCCAGGCTGCTGTGGCTGCCCAGTTCGTGGTCTTCGCCCCACCCTAGGGAGCTGACCCACCTCTTGGGAGGAGGACCCTTCCCTTCCCTTCTCCAAAAGGATCGCTGTCTCCTAGTGACATGAGGAGTCTTCCTCCCCCTCAGAACCCAGGCCGGTCACTGCCTCTATCTTAGGGCTCTAGCATTTAAAAGAAGCAAAAGAAAGCTATTTATTTTCCACTTTTCTGTTTTTCTTTTTCATTTAATTACTGGTATCACAACAGGATTTTTTTTCTATTGCTTTTCATTGCAAATGTATAGTATTTCATCTACATTATGAGTTAAATAGGCTTTTGTGGACTAGCCTAAAAACCCAATCATCATTTATAACAGGCGTGACTTTTCTGGAAATGGGCTCTGAGTTCTAAGTAAGTGACTCACAAATGGGGTTTGAGAATAGCAGTCATTTTGAAACTGGAGACATTACTTCCTAGGCAGTTTTGCCTCTGGATGCCCCTCCCCCATCATGTGTCATTCTGAGGCCAGATCCCCAAATCTGATGCCCTCAACCCCCGTGGTAAAAGCTGATTCCCTGTCCCTTGGTCTCAGCTCATGACAAGCTGCTGATACAAAATTAATGAATGCCCCTTGGTGCATAGGCTTGGATAAAATCCTGAAACCCAACCAAGGGACATCGAGTGTCCTTGGTGCTAGGGATCATGCAGTGTCAGGCCCCAGTCTCTGCTCACATTGGTTAAATGAGACTAATTGTATAACATTTCTCAGAGGCTCTTTGTTTGGGAACCTGGCACCAAATTAGAAATGAACAGTTAGAGTTGTGTGTGTAAACTTCTGAAGCCGAGGGGCTGTTAAAAACGGGTGTGGAGGTACCATGTTTGATTGATATCAGCATACATTTGGCACACCACCCCACCCCATCCCCTCATCCAGAGCTTCCAGATCCTGCATGGTTGCCAAGGAAACCAGGCAAAGCTGCTGTCCACGAGATCCCTGCCTGGAGCTCAGGGCATATCCTTCTGGGGGAACGGGCAGAGGAGAAGGAAGAGGTCCTCCAGGCATTGTTCACAGCATAATGCTGACACCATGTCCCTATAGGCAGCTCTGTACCAACACCTCTGCTATCCCTCACCCCAGCCTGGTCTAATCTGAGTGTCACATGTGTACTGCACGCCACCTTCTTCCTACGCTCTGTTGTCATTTGTTCTTGCCCTCAAGGGAAGTTTTTATTTCTACAAAGTAAAAATCATATCAGAAGGAGGAGCTACCTCTGGCTATGGTGAAGGGTTGAGATTCAGCTCTTTGCTTAGCTTAGCTGACCCAACAGAAACGCACTGTTTAAAAAATTACCCACCTGGTTATTTCCTCATGAAATCTAACTAGAGAGGCTGGGATTCTGAGTGTTTGTAAGTCCTGGTCAGAGTTCTGTCGCTCTGGTTAATAAGCAGTCTCTGGTGGTTCTTGGAATGACCTGTAGGGCCAGCCCTTTACTCTTGGTGTTTACTGAGGGTCTGTGGCATGCACAGCGTTGGAGGTAGGTGGGAGAGAGCCCAGGGAGCCCCTGCTCTCCTAGAGAACACAGAGAAGCCACCCTGACTCAGGATGGTGGGAGACAAACACCACACCCCATTGGTGTCTTCCAGGGAAGGAAAGTGGATAACAGGTCAGGAACAGTGACATTTGAAATGGACTAAATACTTCAGCCATTTACTTGAGTAAAACGTAGAGTTCATTTATCATTTACCAGGAATGATTTTCGGCTTTGGATGGAAAAGGCAGCAGTCCCTGCTCTCCTTAGAGCCTGTGTCCTCATGTCATAATAAATAGTAGATAGTGAATGCTTAACATGTAGCAGCAGCCATGGCAAATCCTGGACATGATCATTTCGCTTAAACCCCACCTGTACTATGAATAAATGTCATAACTGAAAGATGAGGAAACTAAAGTTAACAGAGGTTAAATAACTCATGGAAGAGCCATTAGGTGTGAGTGATGAGACTTCACGATACTTTAAGAGATTCATCTGTCAGCTAGGAATGGGATCGATGAGGAGGCAATCTGGACTCCGAGCAGCCTTCTGGGGTGTGGTAGGTCTGAGGCAGTGGGTTTTGTTCAGCCTCTCAGTAGGGATGTGTGAGATGATGCAATAACATAAGGAGGTGAGGTCACCGGCTAAGAGGTGGCTATGCTTTCATATGAGCTCTTGGAGGGCAGGTGAGATACTGGAGAGTGTGGACGGGGTCTGAGCAACCTCGTGCAGCTGTTTTCTCGCCTACTCCCTGGGAGCACAGTGTGTCTGAGAACCACTTTAACCATGGGTGTGGAACATAACTCCTGGAAAACAAGCTTTCCTTAAAGCATCAAGAACCACAAACTGCTTTTGCTGAGCTTATATTTCTCTTTCCATACCCAGAAGTTATGTGTGTGTGTACACACACACATACACACACACACACACTCAAAAGCTAAGTCAACCTGGGCATTTGAATATGGTTTGTCCCTTCTGAAAGTCATGTGGAAACTTAATTGTCTTTGGGTGGAGTGCTGGAAGGTGAGGACTTTAAGGGGTGGTTAGGTTTTTGAGAGGGATTAATGTCTTTCTCATGGGACTGGATTGGTTACCACAAGAGCAGGTTGGTAAAAAGTGAAGTCATCCTTGTATTTTACTTTCTTAGCACATATCTGCTTGTCCATTTTTTGCCATGAATTGAAACAACACAAGACCCTTACAGGAACTACTGTATGCTCTTAGACTAGAATTATGAGGTAAACCTCTTTTCTTCATAAATTACCTAGTGCCAGGCTTTCTATTGTAGCTACAGAAAATGACGTAAGGCATCTAATAAATGTATGAACCTTATATCTTTTTGACCTAGAATCCTGAAGGCTAATCTTCATTTTTATTATTATTAAACAAGTCCACTAATCATAGTTATTAGTCCATAAAAAGTTAGTTTTCATGTATGTATATGTATACGATTTAAATAAATATGCCAAGACCAAGCCAAAGTGTATACTTTTTTTTCCAAACAAGTTTAAAGTATCAAAATTATTCTTGAGAACAAAAATCAGCTGAAACATAATTTATAAATTCACTAATTGTTCACAAACCCAGATTTACAAAGGTAGTTTTTATCTTTTGCTTTTTAAACTGGATTCTCATTTAGGGGTCGTGAGGGAGGATAATCAGTGAGCAGCTATCATTTACTTTCAGAAATGGGGTTCCACTACCTATGGGATTGGATCTGTGAATAATTCAATATGGTTCCAGGTTTCTTTTTCCCTTCTTGTGGTTGAGCTTATTAAAATTGTATGGGCAAAGAATACCAGTGAGAAAATGGCCAGTAACCTTGTATTAGCTGTCAGAACTTCCAACAGGGTCTCCTAATAACCCCAGCCCACCACTTTGGGAACTCTGAGCTGCCACCGGTGGGGGGTGGCCAAAGGGTGAGTGAAAGAGGCAGGAAGGAGCAGTGGGCTGTCTTTTCTCTAAGGGTGGCTTCCATCCATTTGCTGGGGAATCATCCTGGCATTGCATGAAAATGAAATGCTGTCTCTGTGCTCATTATTGATCAACGTAGTCATCACTGTTAGCCTCATCATTAAGCATTTATGGTTTACTGAGTGAGAGGTAAGTGCTGAACAGATGGGGCACCCTTTTTAGAGGCATTCCAGGACTAATTCATCTGCTCAGGGGATGGAGTCTCCCTCCAGAGAAAGAATGTGAACTGAAGTCAACAGATTACAGTCAGTTTTGTTTTGACTTTTTTAGGTTGGGGGGCATTTGATTGCACTAAAATTTGATTACAATAATACTATACTCTATTTTGAAAAATGCTGTTGTTCTTTTGAAACTTTCGTTTCATGGGTCAATGTATAAAGTTTCTAGGATCAGCTAGGATTCCACTTGGATGCCCAAGATGCTGGAATCAAATAAGACTCTGAAAATGTCAGAACCAGACCCACTTTAAAACTTGTTGGGGAGATTGAAATCTAACAGTAAGTCCAGTTAATCTTGAAAGGAGGTAGGAAATTTCAGACATTGTCGCCAAGTGCTACTCCATGCAGCAAGCATTTCCTTGTGATCTGAACCTTAAATCTCTGACTTCAATCCTATGTAACTACTTCCCCTACCCAGCTCCATGGAACAGGAGAGACATCCTTTTTATTTCCTTTTTAAATTAACATTTCCCCCTCCTTTTATATGTTCTTTTCCACCATCTTATTTTATTTCTCCTGATTGTCAAATTAAAGCATGAGTATTATAAAAAATTTGCCAGTAAAATATAAAGAACTGGAAAAACTTCATCAATATATTCATATGACTATATCCTTTGCACTTCCCCATGTTTTCCATAGTATAAATATGTAATTTTATGTTCCTAGTTTTGTTTATAATTGTATGATCAACATTTCCCCTTGCCATCAAAACTCTTCATAAACATAATTTTAATGACTTTGTAATATTCTACCATATGGATGCATATATATTCCACTTAATCTTTCCTCTAAAGTTAAATATTTATGTTAACTAATTTTGAGCTGTTATAGCAATAATCCTTGTGTATAAACTTTTAATGATATTTCTAATAATCTGTGTAGGATAAATACCCAGAATAGAAACTACTGGCTCAAAAGATATGAATATGTTTTTGAGATTCTTGCTGGGTCATGCTCCAAATTGCTTTCTAGAAAAGTTGAGCCAGTTTATAGTTTTATTCAATTTTACCTACATTGAAAATTCTTTTGCTGACCCTAAATATATGCTAATTTGATTGATGAAGAATAATTATTCATTTTTGAAATTTTTATTACTGTGCTGTGGGGAAGGATTGAGGTTGAGAAATGGTTCTTAACCACTTGTGTTTCTTCTTTTTAAAGCTTTCTATTTGCTTTGTCCCTAGCTTCCCATTCCTTTGCTAATGCTACCTCTGAGTAAATTGATCAGGCGTTGGTAGGGGTGCCACATGGCTGCAGCTGCCTCTTACATTTCCTCCTATTTAAATCTTTTCCTACGTTTTTAGATTTCCCTTTTAAGGCTAAAGATAACTCCTGGATTGGAGGCACCGCACTCTAACTGGTGTTCAGAAATTAAATCTAGTGGCTACTTAAATGGGTGCGGTAATATTTGGAGGTTTATGGCTCTCGAAGCTGTTTAATACTTTAGGAAACTCAAGGAGGAGAAAATTGTCTTGTTTGCATCTGTATCTTCAGTGCTTTGGGCAGAGCTGGTACATGCAGAAAGTGAGGAACTTAGTGAATATTTGTTGAGTGACAGAACAAGCCGTCTCCAGATTCTGGCTTCCTTACCATGATGTAGGTCTCCTGATCCAGAGTCCTATCACTGAGCTCAAGGAAAGAACCACAGGGCTGCAAAGAAGTTTGAAATTAATCTGCATTTTGCAATTTGTGCAAAAATGTAATTAGATTCCTTCTCCAGAGGTAATCCATTAATGTAATCAATGATTGCAGTTATTCAGTGTGTAACCTTAAGAAAAATTGCAGATGGCTCATAAAAATAAACACTTGCTTAGTAAAATAATTCTGCACTCAGTACAGCCATTTCTCTTTCCTGTTTATATTTGACATGGTACCTTCTCTGCAGCATTCCTGTATAGCAATAGAAGTAGGGCCTGCTCCCTGAGGCTGGAAGGGGCCTCTCAGATACCTGCTTGCAAGATGGAGAGCTTCTGCTGCCTGGACCCTGCAGAGGGACATGGTTCTCACTGTCAGGCAAGTCGCTTTCCTGTGGCTGACTAGCTGGTGCTTCAGATAATGGACCACACCAGTTAGTGAGCCTTGCTCTTTCCCTACACTTTAACTCTTAGTGAAAATATGAATTAAACTTGAATTGATGCATGTAAATTTAGGGCCTCAGCTTCCATACCCCCTCCTATAACTTAGATTCTTCCTTCTCCCCCCAGAAAGCTTCCCCTAGCACTAGTGTTCATGGATCTCCAGCCATTCTGCCTTTAACAGCAGGCAGACCCATACCCCATGAGGACCCTGAACTCTTGCTCCAGGGCCTGTGGAGATCCACCAACCAAGCCTCAGCCCCAAAGAGCAGAGGGCTGGGAATGAACACATCATGGCCTGACTGGGCGTGTGTGAGAAGCTGCCCTCCCTGAATGCCATAGCGCAATAGACGATGTTGCTTCCTTTAGTTAGAAGCTTTTGTATCTTGGAACAGATGGAGGGAAATTACATTGGTTCATATGTGGTAATCCTGAAGGAGTCTGTCAGTTCAGAGATTGGGTTTTGGTCTTCTGTTTCCCTCTGTCCAAGGCAGATTGAGGTGGGAGGCACCAATGGTGCACAATATAGTGCCGTCCTTACCCTTTCTATTTCCATGGTAACTATCTACTGCTGTACTTATTACTCCAGAGCATGGAAGATGTCCTAGTCAGCTTTTAGTCCCAATGTCTAGTGTGATATGTGACACATGGTAGGTATGAGAGACATCAATTAAAAGAAGTTAGAGTATAAGAGTGGAGTTAGGATTAGCTCAAAGCACAATAGTGCTGATCTTCAGGGAACTGCTGAAGGTAGAGTTTACGGTGTTGCTATCTGGGTCAGTCTTGTTCTTAAGCTGATTTTCTCCATTTTCCTTAGGAACCCTGGGAATTTTTCTCTAAGTTATAGATCACCATAAGCTCTCCTTCCACTTTGGGCAGGTTGTTTTTGGGAGCCTCCTATGCATCTAAACACAGATGGATGTTAAAAACTAGTCTGGGTGTCTTATAGCTACTGTATCCTTCTTGGGTACTTGTTCTATCGAGGATTAAAGCATTTTAAACCTAACTCCAATACTTTCATGGGTGTTTGGAAAACCATGAACACACTGACTTGTATGTATTGCTAGTCAAAGAGTTTTGAGAGTTGTATGCATCTTGCAAGTTCTCCACCAAGAAATATTTTTCTCTTTTGCAGAATGGGCAATGTCTAGTTGAATCTCTTTGACACCGTTTCACATCTGCTCCTCTCCCTTGAAATATTCACTATGGCAGGATTTTCTAATAGTGGTCCCAGGAGTTCCAGCTTTGAATTACTGAGTGGGCTTGCAAAAACAAAAACCCAGAGTTTTATCCTCTAGTTCAAATCACTGAATCAAAATCCTAAGAAGGCCCAAGAATTTTCATTTAAACAGATTTTGCAGATTTCTCTTTTGTGCTTACTGCAGTTGGATAATTCCTGACATTGGGATGGGATGGGTTGTCATCATGGGACATGGCCTCCCTGTGATATGTGCCACCTATCACGCTAGACATGGAGCAATGATCATCTGCGATGCTGCTAAAGGTTATCTTGCCCAGTCTATGTTTCTCTTAAAACAAGTCCTAACCAGAAAATAATCAGCCTGAAAAACTAGAGGTCAAAAATGCTGGTCTGATCAGCCTCTCCCTGCCTCGTTGGCTTACAGAAAAGCCACGAGCAAGAGAATAGTGAAGGCAGGTACTTAAAATTTAAGGTGTCTATATTTATACACAAATCACTTCAATAAAGGGCACCCTGAGGCAGTTCAGATGCCCTAAAAGATAGGGGGAGGAGAGACCTTGGTGAGGTTAAGATGATCTGGTGAGAGTTTTATGGATTGTAGGATTCAAAATGAGTGGGCCTTAAAGAATGGCTGGCAATTCCTAGGCCGATGAAGGAAATGAAGATTTCCCAGAGGACTCAAGCAAAATCGTGGCCGTGTCTGAGTGGCAGGGAGGAGACCCCGTGTGGCTAGAATGGAGGATACAGGGGGCTTTGCCATGGGAGAAGAGGCCAGAGCAGGAATACATTGATGCCAAGATTTTCTTATTTGCCCATCAGGATGAGCCATCATCCCAGCTTCTGCTCTGGTCCAGGGGTGTGACCATACATTCCTCACAGTATCAGGGCCTAATCCCCTTGTGTGGCCCCCTCAAACCCCAAGTCCTCAAAATAGTTCTCAGCCATCTGCACTGTTTTCTATGTGGCACAGCCAAGCTTTGGTGAGGGAGGAGAAGGAACAAGCAGAGAAACAGTTTGGTCAGTTCTGCATTGTCTGCACATATGTGGGAGGTGAAGAATCCAAATCAGTGGGTGATACAACAGGCATTTATATTTGGCTTTGAAACACAGGATGTGATTGCCAGCAGCAGGAGCAGCAGATTCACCTTCCTAATTAGTCAAATATTCAAATGAGTAGGCACTCTCTGAATGCATGCCACCAAACTCTTAAGGCTGTGGAAAAAGAAGTCTGATGATCAATTTTCATTTTAGCATTAATTACTTACATTAGTACTAGTTAGCATACTCCACAGGGTTAGCATAAGAAATCCCCAGCACAGTGGCTTCTGTGGCAAGTGGGCTATGATCTATACATCTCCCCCCCACCCCACAAAGTCTGAAAATAACTGCTACCAAGTTTCAGAATCACTGAATAAAGCCTTTTGATTTATCATGGTCAGGAATATATTTTTATGTTGGTAAGAGCTTCCTGTAGAATGCTTGCTCAGAGGCTAATTTCTGCAGCTATGATGTAGTGTATACAGTTGGCTTGCAAATGCTATTCATGGTTTCAGTTCCCTCAAGAGCTTTAGTTTCCAGTGAATTACAGTCAGATTTAAGTTACGGCATGTATTCCAAGCTTATATTGAGACAGGAGAGAATTTATAACCATCAATAAAAGCATTCATCTCTAAGTTATTAATTTAATTGTGGAATTTTATAGCCAGAAGTGACGTTTGAGATCATCAAATCTAACTTGATCATTTTAATGATCAGTCTCAGAGAAGGTTAAGGAACTTGAAGTTCAAAGTGCTAGCAGGTGTTTGTAGGGCATGGGTTAGCCAAGGGTTAAGAAACCTACATTGTTTACAAAAACGAAAACAAAAACTAAAAATGCCAAGCCCTCTTTGGATCAGGGGAGGATTCTTCTAGTCATTTCTTAACAACTATTGATGGAACCCTAGGAAACTTTCAGACACCCTTCAGGCCTCGTGACACAGTGAATGGGAGAGGTCTCATCCTGTCCTTGGGACTTGCACTTTTCTGTTGGTGTTGGGCCAGTCTAATCTAGGGTGTGGGATTTCTTAAGCAGGCCTGCTCTTTCAAAAAGTCAGAGTGTGGGAAAGATGGAGAAGAGAAAGGGGAAAGCAGGCGTGTGTGTGTGTGTGTGTGTGTGTCACAGCGTCCCTTAGAAAAAAAGGGTCCTCTAAAGTTCAGACTGCTTTGTCCTCTGCCCCCACCTACTGGACACAAACTGGTACATTCCTCATGAGGTGAGGGGGCGCTGGCACCATCTCCTGACTCCATGCCCAGCGTTGGAAGAAAATGACAGCAGAGTTATGCCAACTGCCAGCAGCCAGCATCTTCCCCAGAATACCTGAGGACATTTGAAAGGGATTGTGTCTATTCCTTCTCTAAGAACAAGGGAAATTATGGGATGGAGTGGATGAGGTAAGATGATCCAGTGTAAGGAAAGGGCAGGAAAGATGCTGATTAGAAATAGCTTGAGAGTGATAAATCAATGGAAACCATTAACACAGTAGAAAAAAATAAGTAAATATTTATCTGACACTCTGATGAGGGGAGGTTTTTCTAAGCTTAAAGGGAAATTACAAAGGAAAACACCAATAGGTTTGTTTACTTGCAAACCAACAATTGCATAGGTCAAAAATTAATGAAAAATTAGAAGACAGGGAAACTGGAAAGATACTAGCAACAGATTAGATAGATAAAATAGGAACTGAATCCTGATTATGCTAAGAAGACCTGCAAATAGATTTAGAGCCAAAGAATAAATTCCAAAAGGATGTGAATAGGTTGCAAAGCAAAATTGACTTTTCCCACAAACTCGAAGTGCCCAGTTTCACCAAAGTAATCTGACATGCAAATTAATATAAACAATATATCTTCTTTTTCCTAAAAAACTAACCCTCATTCCTTGTTGATGCAAGATAAAATTGATATAACCTTACTTGAAATCAGTTTGGTTACAGTTATCAAGTTTTGTTCATCCCCTTTGAGGATGTCCCAAAGAGACAACCTGAATACACAGAAAGTTTGACATTCAAACTGTTCAATTCTAAAGACCAATAGTGATCTTAATGTTGTTAAAATGGGAGTAATAGTTAAACAAATTATGGTTCAGTTATGTAGTAGAGTGTGCTATAATAATTAAATGTGGCATTTGTGCAGAATTCTTCGACATGAAGAAATGCTTATATATTGAATATTAATTGAAAGAAGAATGTACAATTATGGGTAAATTATCCTCCCGACTAGAACATTATGAGGAAATACACACACATGTATGGAAAAGGCCTTCAAGGAGATGAGCCAAAATGTTAACAGTGGTTAGCTCTGGGTGGTTTGATTATGACTTTTTTCTTTTGAAGATTTTCTTATTTACACTTATAAGTATGTATGACTCATTGAATTAACACAATGACAAAACCAAATGCCTCATTTTGAAAGTAAGGACAGGAGGAGGAGATAGGGTACAGCTGAGCGGAGTGACGGACAGGATGATTTGAGGGCAGCTCCTCGTGGCCAGCTGAGTTAGTAAGTCATGCCGTTGTCCCCAGGCTTGAGCCCTGGGAGTAGGGCAAGTGTTGACAAGAGATGTCTTAACCTGATGCCCAGACATTAGATCTGAATCCTGATTGGGAAGGTCCTACTTTTCCATAACAGGACTAGAGGCAGCTCAGTGGTGGTCAGTGTTAGGATAAGCGACAATAGGAGTCCCAAGGGGCTGAGAAAAGAGGCCATCAGGGAATCCTGGAAAACAGTTGTGTGTGCTGCCTGGTCAGATTTAGTGTGTCATAAAAGGACATAATTGCATTTCACTTCAACTGTGTTCCACCTGGACTCCAACTCTCCATACTTTGGAGAAAATACCTGTGGTGTTGAACTACAATATCAGGACCGATAGGGACCAGGTAGGGAGTGATGGCCCAGAGAGGAAGAGAAAATGTGGAATGATTAGGAACCCAGAGCAGTCATCTAGGGGGAATAGCTGTGTCTGTCATGGACACACAGGTGGACTAGAGCAGGTTGCAGTGGACATGCAGCTGGGCCATTTCCTGTGGAGGTGTGCCTTTGAGAGTCACCTGCCTAGTTGCTGTTGGTGTCAAGCCGAGCCTGTATTCCTATACAGCCTCTGAGCAACCCTTAGTGAGGATGCTACTGTGAGTCTGTGTGGTTGGGGGTGTATTCTGTGGTAAAGGAACAGGTTAAAACTCATTGGTCCCCTTGGGAAAGTGGAAGCCTACTTCTTTGGAATTATTAGTGAAAGACTCTACATGGGTGAGATAACCAGCTGCCTGGCTAGTTAGCACTTGGATATCAGGACTTCTTTCTCCTGCTCAGCAGAGCAGGACTGACAAATATTTTACAGTCATCCTCACAACTGAGTCTGTAGGAGCTGATAGGCGCTCATTTTTTTGGTATTCACTGATTCAACTATCAAGATGTCACTGCTGGATCCAAATGCGGAGCAGACACCCCCTGCTGTGTGCACATGTGTGCACATGGATGTATGCATGTGCACTCATCTTTGCCATAATGTGGGCTTCACAGCAGGAAATGCTAGGTGTTGGACCCGGAAGCAGGACTCACATGCAGGCAGTTTGCTAGGGAGTCCCCTGGGGGAGTTGAGATCAGACGAGAGGACACTGAAGGGAAATGGAGTTGCAACAAAGGGAAGTCTTACAGAGCCAGGGAGCTGGGACAGCCCTGCAGAGTTTCCAGAGCTTAGGCAAATGCCTGGGGTTTGATTTGTCCCTGGGGGCAGAAACTTCTTGGAAAAGCCTCACTCTGGGTGAAGAAGCTGCCATAGGCCAGTAGCAGCTCCTGAGCTCAGCAGGGCACATTTCCAGCGGGGATAGAGTTTAATTTGCAAAACCAACACCGGGCAGCAGCTGGACTTCATGCTAGCAGGGAAAACTTTAAGTTCCAGGATAGCAGGTATTAGGCTGCAAAGGCACAAGTCACTTTTCTCTTTCATGGGTGACAGTATCTTCTACTTTCCCAAAATAGAAAGTTAATGATTTTCTCTATTGAGAATGAGGACATGAATTTCGGTGAGTACAAATTTTACTTTTAAGAATATTTCTGGGCAACCTTTTTTAGTTGATGGGATTGTATTTTACCCTAGAGAGCATTATTATAAGGGAGTTGAGCCTGCTCTGCTTTGGGCAAAGGCCCAAAGGATTTTTCAGGGAAGGCATGCAGCTGGGCACCGCACTTTGCTCTCATTTATGTAAAGCAATTTGCTTTCTCATCTTCCCCTACTCTGGGTTGTCTGTGTTCCTTTGGCTTCGCCATGGCTCTGTCTCACCCCTCCCTCTGATAGGTGCCTGGAGGCTTTTGGTGAATTCTCCAGAAAGCAGGTGTTTGCCAGGCTTCCTTGGGATTTTCTGCCTCAGTGGCTCCTCCCAGTGGAGAAGCAAACAGCAGTCTTCCCTAGGAGCTGAGGACTTGACCACTTCCTCTGGAAAAAATGTCATTCCAGGAGTAAGATTTGTACATTAATGAGTTATCCAGCTCCTTAGCTCTCAGAGCTCTGGCAAGATGTAAAAGGGTTTTATCAGAACTTTACTGGGGGAGTAGGTTCTAGGGTTTGAACTTCGTGCATTGAGCCACATCCGGAGGCCCCTTTTTTGTGTGTTTTGAGACAAAGTCTTGCTGAATCACTAAGTTACCCAGGCTGGGCTTGATCTTGTGGTCCTCCTGCCTCAGCCTTCCAGAGTACTGGGATTACAGATGTGTTCCAGTGCACTTTACTTCATCTGGTCACAGAGCTGAGAAAAGGTGAAACCAATGCAATAATACTGTACATTCAAAATATTCTCGGCTCAACAACTTATCAGTGTAGAAAATTATTAATGAGATATTTTACATTCTCTTTTGGTACTAAGTATTTAAAATCTAGTGGGTATTGTATCCTTAAAACACATCTGAATTGGGACACTGACTTTTCATCAGAAATATTCGATCTTTATTTAGAGTTCATTAAGCATACCATTGAAAAGTGCATTTACATATCTAAGTTGTTCCAAACATATTTAAAAGTTTTTCAGTAACTACATTGATTACTCAAAAATGAGTTTTCCTTAACATTCACATTCCTATTAATAAAACTGGTTTATCTTTTTTAGAAGAATTGTTTTGATGTTGAATCCAAGTGAACAGCAGTCCTACCAAATAAAGTCATATTTAATGGAAAAAGACTTTTTACTTTCATTTTTAAAGTTAAATTTAAGTTTAATTAAAATTATACAATTTACTTTCTCAATCACAGTTGCTACAGTTCCACTACTCGCTGCCTGTACCAGGCTTCTTTAGAATATTTAAACATACTATTGAATTGAAAAAAAAGACAATATTAATAGAGCAACACTTAGGAGTGATTCACTCACAGCAATTCTTTATGTGGTTATTTTCAAGGCTTTTGTTTTGGTTTTGGTTTTTGAGATAGGATTTTGCTATGTAGTTCCGGCAGGCCTTGACCTTACTGTGTAGTCCAGGCTGGTCTTGAGCTCTTGGCGATCCATCTGCCTCAGCCTCCCAAGTGCTGAGAATATAGATGTGTGTGTGTGTGTGTGTGTGTGTGTGTGTGATTAATAACCTTTTGAGTCTTCATATGGGGCTATAATTGCTGTAGCCCTTTTTTACCTTTCCAATATCTGATCAGGTTTCTTACTTCCCTTATCTCCCCCTCTCACTTCTGACTTTTGTCATGGACTAGCTACCAGGGTCTGTCTTTTTTAATTGTCTTTTAAAAAAATGTCAAATAGCTTTGAATTTTCCATAATCAAAAGAGAGACAGCTTAGATGCCTCAATCTAAAATAAAATTTAAACAAACCTAAGCCACCCAGCTCAAGTGACCCTGGATTGATTTCCTTTGCTGTTGACTCACGGAGTAATGAAGGGAAAACAGCTCTGCCGCTGAACCCACGGAGGTCAGCCGGGGCTGGGTGGGGCTTTGCCAGCAGGCTGCTGGGATGGCCTCTTGTTCCGGTGTCTGATCCCACTATTAACTTCTGTTTGGAGATGAGAAGGAACACAAGAGTCTCTGACTTCTGTCCTTGCATGGGGTGAAGGGAGGTCACATGTCCCTGCTTGGCTGGGTCATGGTTGCCATGGGAAGTAACAAGAAAGCTTCTTAGCTGAAGAGGGAGATGTTTAAGAAGCTGAGGGAAAAGTTGGCGAGGATGGGTGTTGTGGAAAGGGGACAGGATGGGCCAGTGGAGGTGTGGCCTTGGGCAGGTCACTCTCATTGCTGAGTGTTGGCTGTCTTAGTGTCACAGTTAGCTGGAGTGTATGGTTTCTCTGCTGTGCCAGCTCATGCATCCAGATCCATATTGCACAGTTCTCTCATTCTCATTGCCAGGTAGACACTGGTCACAGGGCTGAGAACATTTATATTATTAAAATATATATAATGATAGAAGGAAGAAAATAGTAGCTAGTGTATTTACATGTTCCATCTTTACTCAACAGAAAACTCAAGTCTGTACAAATCCTTTTGGTTTGATCTGGTGGCTTAGTTACTTCATCCCTGACACCCACAGTTTAAGGCAGACAGGTTAATTTTAGCTCACAATCTGTAGTGGTTTCAGTCCATAGTTGCCTGGCTCCCAGGCAGGGCAGCTTGGCAGAGGGGACTGGAAGAGAAGAAATAGAGATGGAACAAAGAAGTTAGAGAGAGAGAGATAGAGATACGCCTTTCCAGTGACCACCTCCTCCAAACAGGCTTCCCCTTCCATCACATTTAGCTGTAAACTCATCAGTAGACTGATCCACTGTTGGGTGTCATGTCCACATGATCCAGTCACCTCCCAAAGCGCAACCTGTCAGTGCATGAGGCTTGGGAGGATATCTAGATATAAATCATAACACCTGGTAAGGCCCAAACATGATGTCCACCAAGAAACAACCACACCTACCCTTATGCTCTTGGATGCCTGAACTGGTTATGACCCAGTGTTCTTAGCTTTCCACTAAAACTGGCAGCGGAGGCAGAATTGGGGCTGTGGATATTTTGGGGGAGCACTTTTTTTATAGCTCAGTCTTAACTTACTAAATATTTATCATTTTAGTTTTTTAGGCCTATGTTTTTGGGTTCCCATTTGACACCAGGCCCTGAAATAAGCATGATATAACACTGAACTCATTTACTGTGTGCTACGGTAGGTGAATCACTGAAAAAAACCCTCATAATACTTGTATCCCAAAGCTTATAAGTATGGATGGATAAAATAAAAGAGTTTATAGCATACCTTCATGAAATAGTTAACAGTCCAAGGAAAGGTTTTATCACATTCCCAAATGATAATGTGAATAAAGAAAGGCCTCAGATATTTAGGGAGAGAAAAGATGAGTTAGAACTAAAATTGAACCTTGAAGGTTGTCATGATTGGGATAAAAGTGGGGGAAAGAAGAGAGCATTTTGAAGAGGAATGATATGGGTTAGAACTTCTGTTAAGGTTGGCTATAGGATATTGGAAGTAAAGGACACATATATTAAATCATTGTTGAATGGATAAATGAATGACTCTGGGCCTTTGGGCCTGAGTGACAGGGGTTGTTAGAGAAGCAAAGGTCATAAAGATCATGATCTCAGTGTGGGACACAGAGTTTGTGAAGATGATGTGTGGGAATCTGAACTGGACTGCAGGTGAAAAATTGAGTGAGGAATATATATATATATATATATATATATATATATATATATATATATAGTTGTTTATGGACTAGAAGTGATCATGAAGAAATATGATATATTTCCTGAATAAGAGGAGAGTGCGGGGCTGAAATAGTATGAAGTACACACAAATTGCACTTATGGAGATGAAAAGTCAGCAAAGGCCCTGAAGAGGGATTGGGTGGAAAGGTGGGAGGGAAGGGAAAGGCATTGAATGGGGCGGCTGAAGGGAGAGAATGTTCCCTGGGGTGTAGGTTGCTACCTGGACATAAGCACTAGCAAAGACTGGAAACAGAACCCGTGTTGGACTGGAGGAAAACTGGGAAAGGACATTTTGTAGATAGAGGTTTGTTCATTTCACACTTGCAGATAATTTTGCTCCGAGGCTGGCTATTAAACTTTTGCTGCAGAGGTTGAGTCTGCTTTTGAGAACATTTTCCAAAATAGAAAAACACCACAAAGAGGTCTCCAAGAGCCTATTGAGTTTCCAGAGAGTAGAGAAATCGTTGAGGGCTCAGAGCTGTTTCCCTTTCCTTTGGAGATCCTCTTCTGTAAACTCTTCTCATTTCTGCAAATAATGGTCACATGTTTTCACTCATTCCCAAGCTTGAGTACAGCCACCTTGGGTAAACATAGCAGCCTCTCTGACACAGCTGTGCATCATTTGAGGCGATCTATAGATTTTACAGCTGAAACAGAGACAGGAGAACCAGTAGGCGATGAATAGATCTGCTTCCCAGCCTTGCTGGTACCATATGCTTTTGGTTGTGTAAATTGTCCAGTGAATTTTGTTATGGCTTATGATAGACATATTATCATGTGCGGTTAGCTGTAAATCCACCTGCCTTGTATCTATAAGCACTAATTGGCTTTCACTCTAGAAATCATCAGACTAGAAAAGATTTTAGGGGCAAGAATGCAGATGATAGTTTGAGAAACAATGGGGTTGTTTATTTATTTTTATGAATTCCAACTTAACCCGTAGCTTGCTGAGATTTCTGTGGGTTCAGGAGAAGCTTGTTTAGTTTAGGCCTAGCACAATTTAGAATTTGTCTACATGTGCCTGTGAGTAAGAATCACATCTCTTCCAAGTCCTGGATAGCTACCAAGGAATGGCAGCAAATTTGTTCATTTTTTAAAATAGTTCATCCCAGTGGAGCCGTGCTTATTTTAGTTCAAATCAAATCATATTATCAAATATTTATTATTCTCTAAGTCAAATGAAATTGAAAAATGCTTCCCTGGTAATGACCTGTTTCTCCACATTGATGCAAGTGGCAGATCTTTCATTCATGATTCCAGTGAGTATTTTATTAGGCTCAGTGTAATGGGAGATGTTTTTGAGTCTAGAAAAGGGTATTTGGAGAAGTAGTCATCATCTAGAGAGTTATCATCTAGGCAGAGGGACAAGAATAATGGCAGTTAAAGGATTTTACAATAATTTGGCTAAATATATGTATAAAGCACTTTGAGGTACAACCTGTAAGCTGAGAAGTCATAGGCAGTTAACAATATTGTTAAGGTACAGAGTAGCCAAGGAGGACTCCCTAGAGAAGGCAGAGCATGGAGCGGATCATGCAGTATTGAAATTTGAAGAGATTGTGGAGTGTGGAAAATGGGGAAAACTTGTGTATAGGCAAATTACCATTGTCTCCATTACAAAGTAAGGCTTCTTTAGAGTGCTTCGTACTCTTAGAAGTAAATGTTTACAGATTATCAAATTGGCTAGAATGGGGGGGGGGGACCATGAGATCAGGGGTCTCATCTCTCTGATTCCCTACAAAGGGCTTCCCAGCATCTGGAATGGTGGCGCCTGTCACCTTACACGTTCATTCACATTCTCGCCCTCCCATCCACTACTCCCAAACTTTGCACATATTATATGTTGGCCACAGATCCTGTCCTTACCACAGCCTGAGTAATTCACAAGACATTTGTTTCTCACACTTCTGTAGACCAGAAGGCCAATGTCAAGGGGCCAGCATCCTGGGAGGGCTGTTGGTCTGTGTCATCCTGTGGTAGAAGGTGGAAGAGAACAGGAGACTGTACATGTGTGTACATGACAGGGGGACAGCAGAGAAAGGAACGGGGAGAGGGTAGAGGAGAGCATGTGCCTATGTGCCTGTGAGAGGGCCAGACTGGGTTTTCATACCCCTGTGGTAGTAGCCTGGATCCAATTATGAGCAGAAGTCCTGGTAGCCTAATGCCCTCTTAGAGATCCTACCTCTCAGTACTGTTGCTTTGGGGATTTGAACTTGGGAGGACCCAGTTACATCCCAGCACACTCCTGTGGTGCTTCATCAGATCCCCAGGGACACCAAAAGGAGGTTAAGGTCATGTGTTCTATTTGAGATGTTGGAATTCTGCTTCTTACAGTGCAGCATCTCTAGTTTTCTCGTGTCACTTGGGGGAGGGACTTTTTTTCTTTTTGGCCAGAAGAGGAAAGGAGGTTGGAGGTGTGCTTCATTTGCTCATGTATCTCCAGTGGCAGAAGTGATAAAAGAGCCAATGGGAGAAGACTTCTAGCAGCTTCTCCAAGAGTTGGGAATAGTTAATACCAGGGTGTATCAGAGGTGTGATTGTCAGGCCATATAGGATGCTGAGTGAAATTTGAATTGCAAATTAACAATGAATATTCTTGGAATATACTTATGCTAAAAGATTACTTCTTGTTAACTCTGCAATTCAGGTTTACTAGATTTTGCTTCTTCCAGCCTCCACATCTGGCAACCTGAATCAGGGGGGGTCACAGGACCCTCACAGGGGCCTATGTCTGGTACCCCAAAGATGTGTTACATGTACTCACTCAGTCCTCTGATGAGATATATGTATCATTCTTCCTCCTTCGCTGCCTTTGGAGTCCATTTCTATGGTGCTCTGAGTTGTTTCTTTAAATCATAGATATTTCGATGTGGGTATAGAACTGGGATGTCTTCTATTTGTGGCTGTGGTGCTTCTGCTGATATTCCTGACCTGTGCATAACGTAGGGTTGTTGGACATTAGTGGTTCCTTATAATAATGGGGTTCAATCCCCACTGGAAGAGCTGGGATGGCTGGGGGTGGGACAGGAGAAGACCCAGTTCTAGGCTGGTGGAAGCCAGAAGCTGACCCTAACCTCTATGACTGGAGTCACTGAGGAAGCAGTGACAAGACTCCCCTCTGTGATGTGCCTGACCAAGACCGGTATTGTTTGGAAAATGGCAGGAGGCTCTCGGCTGGAGTCCTTTGTCTGGTCTTACTGGAAAGTTTCTTCTCTTCCATTCCAGTAGTTGTTGATACAGTTTCATCTTTCCTCTGCAGATGCAGTTCAGAACAGCATAATTTAGAAAACAAATTCCATGTGGCTATATTAAATCTGAGACTTCATCTCATCTCATTATTATCATTCAGAGGCAGGCTTTAGTGGAGGTTATTAATTTGATGCAGGTATTCCTTTAAGGAAACAAATTTTAAAGGTACAGAACATCTTAGTTCTTTTTGTGTTGCTATAGCAAACATCTAAGTGAATAATTTAGAAAAGGGGTTTATTTTGGTTCACAGTTCTGGAGATTGGAAGTCCAAGAGCATGGTGCGCTTCTTCATGACTCCTGCTGCTGCACCACCATGACTGCTGGAGCGGTCTTGTGCTGCACCAATTCATGGTAGGAGGCAGAAGGGGAAGGAAGTGCAGAAGTGCGTGTGTGCGAAAGAGGAAGATGGGTGGGACAACCTCAGTTCTGAACAACCTGCTCTGGCACCAACTGATCTATCCTGTGAGAGTGAGAGCTTACCCAAGGGGAGAGGCATGAATCCATCCTTAAGGGCTTCACACCACGATGCAAATGCTCCATCTCCCAACACTGCCACAGTGGAGACCAAGCCCCAGCATGAATTGGGATGGGGACAAACCAAATATTCAAATGGTAGCAGGAAGCAATATTGTAGATTCTTTTTAAATAAATAAAACTCTTCAAATGAAAAACTTTTCAGCCTCAAAATACTTCCCAATTGTCAATAATAATAATAATGGATACTATTTGTTGTGCAATTGCTGTAGGCCTGGCATTTCATGTTGAATTTATTTGTGGCTTGTCATCCTTTCAAACTCCCTGAAAGATGGCCGTTATTAACTAGATAGCTTGGTATAGATAATTTTACAGAGGTGGCTGCTAAACACTGGGGATCTCACTGACAGCTTCCAGGTCACTTTTACAGTGTTCACAATGCATTTATGGACTCTTATAATGCTCTATAAATAGGTACGACACTCAGTATCCCATTTTAGAGATGAGAACATTAAAGTACATAAAAAGAAGGTACTTGTCCAAATTCACACAGCCAGTGAGTGATAAAGGCCTGATGATCTTGCTGTAGGACCAGGGCTCCTTCCCAGAGCACATTGTTCCTCCCCTGTGCCTGAGATGGGACCAGAAGGAGATGCAACTGCTAGGAAGAGAATATGATGGAGTAGAGAGGCCCACTTGGCTCCAGGAGCTCAAAAGAAAGAGCGTAGGATGCAGTGTCTGGCACACACTCTTGGGCAAAGCAGGAGCTGGGAGCTGGCCTTTTGGCTCCTTGGGTCATCTTGACATTCATTGTGGTCTGCCTCTCCCGGTGTCAGGGTCCTGCTGTGCACCTGGCCACACTGAGCTTTTCTCTCAATCCCATCCCTAACACGTTGGACTGAATCCAGCTTCCCTGTCCCATTGCCTCTGAATAATTCCTGTGGGGGGCATCATACCCTGTGACCTTTTGTCCAGCAGGATCACATGCCTCTGACCGCACTACACCTCTCTCCCTTACTCTCCCCATCCCTCCTTCCTCTCTTTCTCCCTCTCCCTCGCCTCCCTCCTCTGCCCTCCTGTTCTTTTCCATCCCCCTTACCTCCTGTCCTCTTTTCCTCCTCTCTCCCCTCTCTTCATTTTCCCTTACCCCTCTCCCTGCCCACCTCCTCTCCCACCCTCTCCCCTTTTGCACCTAGCTCCAGAGCATCCTCTCTGCTCCTTTCTCAGCACTGCAAACTCCCTTCCTGCACCTTTGCTTTGCATTCAATTTTGTGTTTCCCTGCAGGCTCAACTGGGCTCCACTTTACCTAAAACTCAGTTTAGCTTATCAAACCTTCCTGAGGCATCTTCTGTGGCTTCCATTGCTAAGCCTCAATGACTCGATGACAAATGAGAGAAGCCATCATTTCCAGAGGCTCATGGTCTGACTCATATGTATGGGGGCCTCTGTCCCTGAGGAGGGTGCAGTCTTTTTGCCAGAAATGTCTCTACACAATCAAAAACACCTGCAGGAATCAGAAAGCTGCATTCAAAAGTGACAGCTTGGTATGGTGGTGCACACCTGGAATCCCAGCCCTCTGGGAGACCAAGCTAGGAGGCTCCCAAGTTTGAGCCCAATCTGGGAAACTTGAAAAACAGGCTAGAGATGTTGCTCAGAGAGAAGGCCCTGGATTTGATCCCCAGTACCAAAAAATAAAAACAACAGAGGGAGTCTGGCAGTTCCTATGGGCAGATGTGCGGGGAAATTCGCACCATGCACAGTGAACATGCGCCAGAGGGAGACAGTGCAGGGTGCTGCTGGAGACGTGGAGCAGGAGACAGCAAAGAGACAGCAGGGTCTCTCATGGCCTCGGAGTCTCAGAAGCCGGAAGGGAACCCTGCAATTCATTTACAATGCCAGGACCTACTAGGTGCATGATATAGAATTCCCATGTAACTACTTTAGCCTGGAAGATGACTGCATATGTAAAAATTATTAGCACAGTAAGCCATAATTATTTAGTAAAATCATGACAGTAACAACTCCAAGGTAAACTTAGAAAACAAATTAGAGCTTTTATTATTCCAGGTATAATTTATCTACCCTGCATTGTGCTTAACTGTTAAGAGTATGTCCCAACACATGGCCCTCTGTCCAAGGTCAACAGGCTGTCACATCTTTAATTTATTAGTAGTATTTTCTTAAAAATACTTTTTCTCCTAGGCTGGTTCCCCCTGGGTCTGAGAATCTCACTGCTCCCTACCACTCAGGGGAGGAAGACTACTTTTGTTCTTGGAGTGCAAGGGCAGCCACATCTCAGAAATTTTATTCAACTTTATGTTTCTTTTATTTTTCTCTCTCATTCTTTTCTTTTCTTTCTTTTCTTTTTTGTACCAGGGATTGAACTCACAACCTCACACTTTCCAGGCAGGCGCTTATGGCACTAAGCTAAACCCCTGGCCCATATATTTTTTGTTTAAGAAAATTTCTTCAAGTTGCTGTTTGCTTCAGGTTTAAAAATATGGAATTCTACTTGTTAGTGTCTAGTTCTGCATTGCTTTGAGATATGAGAGACAGATTTTTGTAAAACTGCAAAGATGGAGTCATTAAGAGTTGTTCATGAGACAATAAAAGGATAGAAGATCTTGGGTGTGTGTGTGTGTGGTGTGTGTGCGTGTGCGTGCACATGTGGTACTGGAGATTAAACCTAAGGCTTTCACACTGAGCTATACCTCCCACCTCCCCTTAAAGTATTCTTTTATTTCAAAAAAAAATTTTTTTTTTGGTACCAGGGATCGAACTCATGACTTTGCACTTGCCAAGCAGGTGCTTATGGCACTGAGCTAAACCCCTGGCCCTTTTAAAATTTAATTTAATTTTATTTCAAAACAAGGTCTTGCCAAGTTGTTAAACTGCCCAGGATGGACTTGAACTTGTGATCCTCCTGCCTCAGCCTCCCAGAGTGCTAAGATTATAGATATGAGCCACTTTGCCCAGCAAGATCTTTCTTTCAAGGGCACAGAGAATGACCCTCTGGATCATAGGATCTTTCCCGAACTAACTGGCAAGAGGCAGGCACCAGTCCATGAATGGAAAGGATGCAAAGGAAATCAGGAGTCCTGTGGTGGGAGAGCTGGTCTCAGTGATTAGGGCCAGCTGCCAGTCTCTTCCTGCCATGTTGAATGTCTCTGCCCTCTTGTGCATGCACAGTCTCTGCTGTTCTAGGGTCCAAGGTGCTTCATGATCTAACAGCACCATATTTGCAATTCTCAAAAGAAACAAGGCAGCCACATGAAATCCTGAATAACCCCAAGGGAAACCAGACCGGATGTGAAGTCGCTCTACTGATAAAGTTGTTGAGATACAAGAGATGAAAATCCCTCTGGCCAATGTTTCTGTACCCATGAGTTGGAGGTACATCTGGATTTTGGAGTCAGTACACAGACTATTTTGTAGATTTAATGGCTCTGGTTTAAAGCCTTGTGATAATGTGGTAGCTAGAGTGTTATTACTAATTCTGTGTGTCCCCTGGATAGGTATAGTTCCTGGATGGACTCCAAGAATAAATTGAATTGCAGGATGTTAAAACTGAAAGACCATCCTGTACAGTCTCCTTCTGAGAAGTGTGGGTGTACTGAGGGTTGGCCCAAGTCACAAAGCCAGTAGTGGCCAAGCCAGACCCAGGTGTCCTGATTCTCAGCCCAGGCGCTTTGCTGGGTTTGGTGTGTTTACCTCAGACCATTCTCCCTGCCCTGGGTGTCTGTGTGTGTGTGACCCGAGTGGACTGCGGTACCTGAGCTCCTTGACGTCTGCGTCTCTCTTGGCTATGGTCACCTGGCAGCACCGATGGGGATATGTGTCTGTGCCCAGCTCTACCTCCACCCTTCCAGCGCTGCAAGTTGAGCTCCTGCCTGCACCTGCTTCTGCAGCGCTGGCTCTTGCCAGCCCCCAGCCCCCTTTCCTCCCCTCTTCCCAGGCCTAGGAACAAGGAAGGTGCTCCTTGTTGCCTACTCTTAGGTGCTTCATTTTTCTTCCTGGCTCCTTTAATCCTGCCCAACTCTGGGCACCCTCTTCAGTTAAGCCCAAGGGTACCCTTGGCACCTCATAGGTCCTGACAGATCCAGGCTCTTCCCTTCCATCCGGCCTCCGGGATCTGTAAAGCAGCAGCTTCAGCGAGCACCTTGCTTATGTTCTTTTTAATTCCTTGCAGCAGGTGTATCTCGGTTTACAGAACAGAAGTGCTCCTGAAATGCTGCTTTAAATGACACATTTATTAGTTCTGCTTGCATTTCAGATGCACATTCTGGCTTCCTTTTGGAAGGCTTTTCAATGAGGAGGAGCTCCCAACACTAGGGACTTTAATCCTGCCCGCAAGAGAACAAAGTAGGATGGGAGTTGCCTTTGTGTCCATGAGCAGAGCTATGCATCTCTTGCTAAAGAAAATGATGTTTCCCTATTCCCTTACTATTTCTCCTCTTTTAGCTTTTTGTTTGTTTGTGAGTTTAGATTTTTGCTTTTCAAAAAAGGTTTCAAAAGCAGGCTTACCCGCTTTTGAAACAAAGTAACAGTCAAGAGCACTTTTGGTGAAAGGAAGGACATTTATTTGAATCTGCTTTGTTTCTCGAGAGGGAAATAACCAATTCCTCCTCTGCTTGATTGGCATCTGAGGATGGGGTGAATCTGAGCAAAGCACAAAGGCAGCTGGGAGGAGCCATGATCCTTTGGAGATTAACCCTAGTGAGCTGTGTCAACAAGGCTGCTGGGCACTGGGCAGCTTATTGTTGGAGATGATGGCAGCTTCCCACAGGTGCTACCCCCAGCTCACAGGAGAGGCAGCTAGACGCCCCTTTGCTGGCATCAGGCTGTTTACTGCAGGCAGAATTCAAAAGGGTTGATATTTGTGTTGTGTAGTGATCTTTAGTGTGCAGTGTCCTTAGATTTCAGGTGCCAACTAAAGGTGACCCAATTTTAACAGCGGCTGATAAATCACAGCATAGACTTATAGAACCTGTGAGTCAGGGGCAATCTTTCTCCATGTAAGGTTTTTTTTTTTTTTTACTTTACACTATGAAAAGCTTCTCATCTCTCAAGTATCTCTAATTCTCTGAAGAAGTGAGAAAAGTGTGTCAGGGTGCATTGTCTCTGGAAAGGCAGCTGTGACAGGAGAGAGCTAACTAAAGGGTCAAAGGGAAGAAGGGATTTACTATGCAAAGACTTACTTCTTTACACTCATTTTTCAGGAATATGTCAGACTCTGCCTTTTTAAAAAATTTCTTTGTTTTTAATCAGCATCTCTACCAATATGAGGACACTTAGGATAAAGGATTGTTCCAAAAATTTAACTCAATAAAAGTCACCACCTTGTTCTTATTTTTAATTTTCCTTGAGTGAAAATAAACATACACTAGCATGAGTCTTCAGGGTGACATTTAGGGGCCCTTAGAGCAAAAGGTGGGGACACATCAGACATAGAGGGAGCTAGGGTCTGTGTCTGGGGCTGAGGTGGCCCAGACATTTGTCCACTTGTCCATCCATTCTTGTATTCCTTCAGTAGCTGTCTCTTACCTGTGGTAGGATTATATTGAATCCTTGGTATATAGTGTGAACAAAATAGACATGCTTAGCTCTCTTGCAATGGAAACAGAAGATCATAAACAAGCAATATCATAAACAAGTTGAAGTAGTAATAGGGCTCTGAAAAATAACTTGAGAGTTTATTTAAAATAGATCAGAAAAAGCTTTCCAGATGAGGCAAGGAGAAACCTGATGGAGCGTAGGAAGAAAGCCAGCTGGGTATTGGAGGGAGAGCCTTCCGAGTAGAGCCAAGAGCGAGTGCAAAACGGAAGGTACTGGAGATGTGTCCTGCGGGGAAACAGGTGTGGTTGAGAGAAAGAGGAGTAAGGGGCAGGTTTGGAGGAACAGCCATGGCAGGGTCAAGTTTATGTAACCTTACACCAGGGCCAGTCTCTGGATGCCTTCCCAGTATGATGGGAAAGTGCTAGAGAGTTTTATATGATATCATAAAACCTATACTTAAGGCCTACACTGGCCTCTAGGAGAACTGACTGAAGTGAGGGGACCAGTTAGGATGAGGTACTTAGCCAGGTGAGAGATGCTGGCAATTTGGAGCAGGTAGTAGTGAAGCTACTAAAAAGCAGTTGGATTTGGGATATGTTTTGAAGATGTCACTAACAGGTCAGATCTAGGGGGTGCAGAAAGGGAGTTAGTTTCTGAGATGTACAATACTAAGAAATGCCTACTTGACATCCAAATTGAGGTGATGAGTGCAGTCCACATGTATCTGGCACTCAGGAGTCACCAGTGTAGGGTGGCATGGACAGTCCTGGTGTTGGGTGAGATCATTAGGGAGGACAAGAGGCCACAGACAGAAGTGATTCAATGACTGACATGTAAGATACCCCAAAGTAGAGCCCCAAGAATGGAAGGAATCCAATAAAGGAGACTGTGAGGGAGTGTTCAATAATGTAGGAGGGAAACCAAGACATTGATGGTACAGAATCCACATAAAGAAGGTATTTCAGGGTGGCTGACTATTTCAAATGGAGAGAAAATCTGGGTAAGGTGGAAATTCGGAACCAGGGAACCAGCCTCTTGTTAATGTTTCCCTAATGACAGAGGAAGTAAGTCTCCCCCTTTGTTTCCCTGTTTCTGCCTTGAGGGTCATATAAACTGACCTCCAATAGGTCTTCCTATAGAGAGCTGTATTTCCAAGCTGTTGACTAAAACTCTGTGGGATCTGTTTCTCAGATATAAAACACAGCATGTTTTTCAGGAATATGTCCCTTAGAACATGTTGAGACTCTGTAATTTGCTTCTTTTTGACAACTGAGTGACCATCGAAACCTTAAAATCCTTTCCTCAGAGAACAGAGAACTTTGTAGTTTATCTCATTCTAATGTAAAACTTATTCCTTGATTTCCCCTTTCAGCCCCTCAGCTCCTGATTCCTCACCTTCTCTTTTCAGTCTGGCTTCCTAGATGCTGTTTCTGGCTTGGCCTGGCTAAGTTAGCCAGGAATTGGTCAGAGGTTGTACTCACCACATTGGTATGGTAAGACTTCCATCCTTTTCTGGGAATCTGTGTGTGACTTGCTCTGTGTAGTCACAGTTTAGTCTCTCTATGGATCTTCTCAGTGTTGACTTTCTCTTAGGCCTTCTTGTGTCTTCTCTTTACATGCATAAAGCCTTACACTTGCGAGGTCTTTGTAGATAGCCAGCACCCTCTCTGATCTTCCTGAGTGTGCACAAATCATTTACTTTCAGCCCGAGGATTTTATTATTTCTTATAAGGCAGCATTTCAGACTACCAGGTTTATTAGGGGCCACATTAAGGCCCACTGTTTTATCCTCTGGCTCTCTTTATTATATTTCTGGCTTGTTTGTAACTGTTCTTTGTCTCAGATAGGATAACAATCTCAGGCTACCTTTGACATTGATCTTCCTCATCTATTTGCCACTAAGATTACTACCATAAGGGCAGTCAGTGCCTAGAGAATTGTTTTGGTATGTGAGCACATGTGCTTTACACCCCTGCTCCCAGTCAAGTCATCTACTTTCGTCAGCAAAACTGATGTTTACTGCCTTGTCCCTATTTAAGTGAACCTAACTGTCTTTGGAGCTACAGATGGGAATGGGAACCTCCCCAGGCTAACACCTGGATCTCTCCCAAAGTTCTTGAATAACTGTTTGCCTTTTTTCTTTGATCACTGCACCAAAATTCTCAGATTGTTGGTTTTGGCTATTTTCCATAATTTACTGTTGAGGAAAGGATTAATTAGCTGAACTCACTTATATTCCAGAGGTCATTTCCTAGCCCCATATTTGATCATCTTTGATTATACTGCATTTGTGCAAGTGTATACCCTAGCTTGTCCTTAGGAAGCAGGCGGTAAGTAAGTAAACTTCCCGTTTATGTAGCACAGGGAGACCTAGATCCCATCTGAGGTATAAACATGGGGCATCTTTTTAAAAATGTTCATTTTGCTTGAAGATTTGGAGTGAAGAATTAGGTAAATAACTTGGAAAACATTATTTTCAAGTTAAACAGAATATAGAACAAAATTTACACAAATTACTTAATTTTAAAGATAAAACTATAAGACTTCAGATTAATTTTATGCCTAATGATATCACTTTGGGAGTAGTCATACAGGTAGAACTTCATTCTCAGGGGCATTTCCTTTGGAAAATTAAAGAAAAGCTATAAAATTCAGGCTTAAAAATTATTAAAAGATCACATGGATTTTATGGTAAGAAAGCTTTAGGATTTATTAAACTTATAAAAGATCATTTTGCAATAATGTACATGCTAACCCTAGTTGAGCCTCAGTCATTGAAAGGAATTTTGAATTCTCAATGAAGCTTCTTTATATTTAAAAGGAAATCCATATTGAGTGAGTAGGTCACTTGTAGTCCAAAACTGATGAAACAGGGGCCCAGTTTTTGCACAATCATTTTGTTGAGTGCACAAAATTTTGTCTTGTGGTGCTGGGAGATCACACCCAGGGCCTTGCCCATGCTCAGTGGCAAGTGCTCTGCCACTGAGCTACAGCCTTGTACAAAATTTTTTGAAAGTTCCATTCCACTGCCTTGTTTGTGAGGCAGTGGAGGGTGTTCTTACTTCTCTTAAGCTGCAATAGTCGGGTACTTTTCCCCATTCCTCAGACTGGGTGATCTCACAACCTTAGGTATCTTGCTTATCTCCCAAAATCATCTGAATTTTCAACTCTTGAATTGCTGGAATTCTAGAGGAGGGTGAGGTTGAAATATGGACAGAAATTAGAAACTTTATTTGCAGAAAAAGTGGCCATTAAGGCATGGGGGGAGCTGTTGAGTGACCGGAAATGGGACAGATTAGGCATAGAAATTGTGGTTGTGGATGAGATTGCTAATCATATAAGGTTCCAGGGCTAACACACCCTCAGCACAGGAAGCTTAAAGCTGAATGAGTGGGGTGTGATTGTCATGTGACTCCTACCACTGAGCTCCTCCTACCTTGCTCCAGATTTGCTCCCAGGTGCTCCCCAGCCCTACCACAACTCCAGCAAGCAGAACAAGGCCAGGTCATGGCAAAGTGGAGAGGAGTGTAGTGTGTGTGTCCCAAAGGAAAGGCAGGGGGGACAGGGAGTGTGGGTTGTCTTCAACCCTTGCACACATCAGTCTCTTCTGCCATCTGCCTATAGGGGAAGTGACCCAGTTTGCACCACGGTTTCACAGAATCTTAGCTCTTAGAGCTGGAAAAGTCCTTACTAGGCTCTCAGATCCAGCCTCTGATTTCATCATGGGAAGTTATTGTTATCCTGAAGCCAGAAAGAGTGCCAGAGACATAGGATGTTAGGGCTCTAAGGAACCTCTGGCCCCATCTGGTCCCCTCTTCTACTTTACACACAAAAAAACTGTTCACAGCAGAAAGGCGAGAAGCACCAAACCTAGAAGCACTTTGCAAGCCAACACCATTTGCTCTGCACACATCTTTTAAAAAGTCATCCCACCTATGGGATCCATTTGATTTGCACATTTCTCTTGGCCTGAGCCAATGTCCACTACTGAGGCTCTAATTTTGGGTGGGATATACAGAAAATCAGGGTTAGGTGCTCTCTTTCTCCCTCTGCTGGCTTTCAAGACTGGTTCCTTGAAGCTGACACAGATATTTGGGCAAAGAAATGACTTCAAATAAAATGGAGGCATGAATGTGGTTGCTTCAGAAACAAGGCAGGAAGCTACAGCTTTTTCTTAAAGAGGCAAAACCAATGCAGTGGAAGCTTGAGAAGAAGAAGAAGAAATACATACACACATATATATTTTGTCTCTGTCCTTACCTTGCTTCCTGGCTCTTTCTCAGTTTCTCTTGACTACACACAATGGCAAAGCAAAAATGGAAAACTTGAAAAAAAAAGTTGACAGCATTTCTGTGATTCAGCTTGCAATTTGCTGTGGTATCCAAGGAGACAGCTTCTCACATACATTAGCATAATGTGAAATGGCAGCTAGAACCAGAATTTACTGTCTAAGCAACTCAGCCTGAACACCCATTGACAACAATGTAATTTAAAGGAAATCCAAATATTAGGCTTAAGTGACTGATACAGCCCCCAAACCACTTCATTTTAAATATATGGGGTCCAGTGTGTTCTCTCAATTTTCCTCAGCCTTCTTGGGGCAGTTGGCTGGGTTTCAGGGTTAACAAAGGAAGATATTGTGGAGAGTTCAGATCCAATATAGCATTCTGCCAGTCTTGGCTCACTCCAGTCCCATTATCACCAAAATATATTTTCTTTCCCTCTTGCTATTTTTGAGATTTTTCTGTCACTGCCCAAATGCTGACCTTTCTTCTTCCTGTATTTTCCCCTTGAGTCTTGACTTGAGCATGTACTTCTTTGCTTTCCAGTTATCTGAACACTAAGCCACTGTAGAAAGAAGTGTGACCTTGAAGAGAGGCCCAGTGAGCCCCCATCCAGTGAGGTTTGGTGATTCCTGAAGATTCAGAGTGGTGGTGTTGAAGGCCCTCTTACTGGCCTCTGGCTGCCCCAGAGAACTCTTCTGCCAACTCTTTCCCTGCCTGTCTATGTAATTTCCTCTCTCAGCTTGAGGATTGTGGCTGTAATATTTTCCAGGAAATGGGACTTATGGGCACAAGTGGCAGTTTCCCAGGTACAGTCTTTCGAATGATCCATCTATCACCCGCTGTACCTGTGCCAGACTGAGACACCCCAAGTGATCCCGAGGCAGGACCTCTCCTCTGTTATGCATGGAGATTAGAGGACAGGGATGACTGTAGGAGGGGAAGATCCATCTATCTGTGCACATTAATTCAGAGATGCCAGTCATTCAGATGCCACAAGGACTTACACGTGGACAGAGAGTTAACAAATTTTGGCCTTGAGGCTTGCCGTACAATGACAGGAAATGGTCTGAGGATATGGTTATCTGGTTTCCTAGAGGGTGCTCTAGTGCTCACTGGACTCTGGCTGCCCATCTGCAAGCATCGTTCCAGTGTCCTCCATAGTGTTAAGGAACATCTCACAAGACTTTCCCTTCTGATACCAATTAAAAAGTCAAGGTTCCCCACAACCACTCTTTGCATAATTCACTTGAAAGACTCATAGGATGTACTGAAATATAGGGCACAGTTTATTACAGTTAAAAAACACGGACGATAATATATCAACTAGTGATGACTTCTTAATGTTATTTTTTTTGAAATTCTGTATCATTTCTACCCTTTTTTTCATTTTGCTTTTTTTTTTTTAATTAAGAAAAGTAAAAAAAAAAAACCAAAAAAACCCACAAGTGATCTCAGCCAATGGATAAGATGGACAAGGTGGCGTCCAGGGGAATTCCAAATGTGGAGCACCGTGCCTTCCTTTTCCCAGGAGTCATGAGGAGCTGTACTTTTTTGGCATCATTGTATGGCAGCGTGCACAGAGTGCTGCCAACATGAGCCATGGTGTTCACATTCTGGGGGGAGGCTGCACTGTACAGGCAAGATTGGCTCCATCTCCAGGCAGCTCAGAGGTTAAGCTCATGCGGCAAGAGCCAAAGCCCCCACTTTAAGTCAGAGTTACACTATGCTGCATGACCAGCGTCCCCAGCCAACAAAAACCCTTTTGTGAGTCATTTCCTTCCAAAGTCTAGGTGACTTCCCAGAAACCTACGGCTGAGGCAGATTCTCTCTGGGCAGAGTTAATTTTTTTTTGCTGCTCTCTTTGATTATCTGTGTCATTTTCAGAGCACGCTGCGCCAGCGGCAGACATGTGTTTAGCGAAGGCAGTGTTCTGGAGTTGTACGAGGCAGTCGGTAGAGTGGAAGTGGAGGCGAGAGAATCACAAAAGAGAGAGGTGGTGGTGTGAGGAGAAAGCTGTAGTTGGCAAAGAAGGGGCCCTGCTATGGAATAGTATACCAAGATATTATGTATGAATGCAGCCAGAGACAGGAAATCCAATGGATTTTTTGGTAAGTGATATATTGCTTTATGTTGTGATTTATTCTTTTATTTTGTCCATCCAGTGAGTGTTAAACCAAGGATAAATACATCGTAACCCTCAGGGCTGAAAGGTAGTTTTGCTGAAGGCAAGATGAATTAGGGTTCATGAATTAGGTTTGAAATCACTTGCTCTAGAATCAAGGGAAGTCTTGCTTCCTGTGTATATCCATAGAGGCGCTAGAGATGTCAGTGGCGTGGGATGCAATGGGCTGTGTGTTGTAAGCATGTCAATAGTAATGATTATAGTAATTATAAATAATAAGGGCTACCATTTGTAGAATTCTTACAAGTGCCAAGCATGCTTAAATTATTTACCAACATCATCACATTTAATTATATGAATATCACTAATGGGATAGGTATTATTAGCTGAGTTCTATAAATTGGAAAATTAAGCCTCAGGGTGGTCCAATAATCAGCTTAAAAAACTCAAAAGTGACCAAACTAGGATCCAAACCATCTTTCTGGCCTCAGCATCTGTGCCTAATTTGTGGTGAGTCTCACCAGTAAGCACAGTGGTGGATACACCTCTGGTTTATTAGTTTGGTATCTCCAAAGTGACTCCAAAAGATTGTGTTTCCACTATGACTCATTCTGTGTGCACCAGGAGCCTCAGGTTTTGACGTGGATATGTTCAAAAGGGCCGTGAAGGTGAGACAGGGTGAGGAGGGCTGAGTTTCCTGGCTCATGATAACCTCAAAGTGTTCACTAGTTCACAGGCTGGGTTGATACTCAGGCCTGGATTGCATTAGGCAGTAGATGGTTTATTTGCTCCTGAGAAAAGGAATCCTGATAGGGTTGGATTTGCAGGTTAGGAATATAAGAAGGAGGTAAGAATAGGCAGTGTTGGAATTCTCTGGACCTAAAGTCACTGAGGGTGGGAAAGGGATCTCATTTACATTTCTAGTTCCAGCATCTAGCTGCACGGTGAATGCTTAATGAATGTTTGCTGAATAAGTGAACAAGTAGGTACCTAGGGTCTGTCCCTCTTGGGATTGGCATGGATCAGGACTGAAGCAGCAGACTCAGCATTTCCACTACTGTATATGCTTTCAAAAGATTACCAAATTCTTTAAAAATAATACTTGATGTTTTGAGGTGTTTTATGGTTTTAAGGTACTTTTTTTTTTTTTATCGGTACTGGGGATTGAACTCACAAGCGTGTGCTTGCAAGGCAGGCGCTTATGCTGCCGAGCTAAACCCCTAGCCCAGGTACTTTTTTAAAAAAAGATAATATACATTTATTTCTGTAAAATTTCAGGTGATTTCCTCTTGGCCATAGAGTTGTTCCTTGTATGTACTTTCTGCTGCTACATTCACTTACAATTGTTCAGTGTAACACAGAAAGCATGTGAAATTCCCCAACCCCAAATCCCCCACTAACTTATTTCTGGCATACCATACTTTTTAAGGAAGAAGTAATTTTCAGTAATGGTTACTACTGAGTGTTTGCCAGTTAATCGTTAGTTAAGTGGAACCACACATCCCATAAAGTGAGAAATATATTCAAAAGGACATGGTACCTGAGACAGAAAAATTGCCCTTTTCTTCCATCAAGAGACCTCAGCCATCAACACATCTCACTACATTCTTGAAAATGTATAATGAAATAATACTTTTGATGAAAAGGTTTTATTATTTAGGAAAAATTCTTTGATATTTAAAAGAATTTTTTTGTCATCTTCCACGAGTATCTGATATACTTTAAGCTTATTACACAAGTTTTTTTGAAAAAAAGTAACAGTCACTTTCAAGGGAAGTTATTTATATTTTAAAAGCCTGCTGAATATAAAAGCATATAAATGTCACTCTACCATATGTACTTCCTACCTCCTCCTGAAATAGATGTGCTGGTCACATTTCTGAGGTCACAAATATTAAACATGTTTTACTTCTCAAATAGAACTCAAACCGTATTATGTCTCCCAAAGGCTCTCCTAAGTTCCTTATGAAAAACACTGGAACTTGCAGCTCCAAATGCCCCTGTAGCCACAAATAGACTTGCTTGGATTTTCCTTTAGCAGGGAGGGTTAATTCATTTATCTTCCCAGCATCCTCCGGTAACGTGGTGCCTCCTGCAGCTTGACGCTTCGTGACCACTGTACCCCAGCAGGGGGCGCATCTGAGCGTGGCCCTCTCACCCCAGGGACCCTGGAAGGTTTTGTGGAGAGAGTTTCGTTTCTGGTTTAATCAGTTCTGTTAAAACTCACAATCCTGAATGTCCTTTCTTGACAAATGGACACCCAGAGCTGGGAGTTCGTTCGGACCTTGTGTCCACAGAGTGCTCCGGTGGGTTAAGCTCTTTGTACTTCTGTCTCAGAGGGGTGATGCAAGGGAAGCTCCTGTTGGGTCCCAGCTTAAGGGAGGCTGGGTTGACGTCCTGGTGAATGAGGAGCTGCATTTGGAGAGCCAGGGCAAACCACTTCGTTGTGTCATGGCTTCCTGGTTGCTGCTTTGACTCTCAGGGAACCCGGATTAAAGATAATTGTATCAAGTGAAGACATTACATTATTTTACTTCACTGATTATGAAGTTGTCAATTATGTGGGGAATCTTGTCTGCTAACTGTGATAGGAGAGGAGACACAGACCCGAGTTAGGGATCATTTCAAATCCTCACCGTAGGTGGCGCTTTTGGAAGGTCTGGCTGGCCTGAACTCTTTTTTTCTGGATGCTGTCCTCGAACCCACATGGCCTGCTTCTTTGCTGATGCCAAGTCAAGACCCCAGGGCCTTCACCCTTAGCCTGGGACCCTGGGTATATCACCTGTCCAGGTGAGTAGAGGGGTGAGGGATGTGAACTGTCCTCCCACAGGGCTGGTCTATGAACCAAAAAGAGGTTGACTGGGCAAAGCATCCAAGAAGGACAACCCGAACATCTCTTGGCCTTTTCTTTTGGTTTTCTCTGTCTTCCTAGCAATGATTTAAATGACTGTTACATTTATTCACACTAAAGCAGTAGGGGTTTGAGCAATTCCTACCTAGAATATAACTTTTTTTCCCTAGTACTGAGGATTGAATGCAGAACCTCCTAACTGAGCAATATCTCCAACCCTTTTTGTTAATTGATTTTTTTTATATATACTATGAGACAGAGTCTCACAAGTCATAAAGTCGCCCAGGCTGGACTTGAACTTGTGATCCTCTTGCCTCAGCCTCTCAGAATGCTGATGGCTCTTGGTTTTTAGAAGCTGAATTCAAAACAAACACCAGCCATGGGGAAAACTTTTGAAGTGACCTTCATTAGCTCTTGTGTCGTCAGCTCCCCTTGGCCTCTTTAGTTCCATATTGGGTTGAACCTGACATCGCCCCAGCATTCTCCAGAGCCCAGGCCAAGAGAGGGCAGCCCTAGTTACGCTCTGACATCGAGCCTCAGGCTGAGAGCTGAGCCCATCTGCAGAGACATTGGAGTGGACACCAAGCCCAGAGATGGGCATTCTGTGCCATAGGCCTCACTGGCACTGCCTGGTGGTTCTTTAGGCCTTGCCAGCATTCTTGTGCCAGCATTTGAGATACCCTTATATTTATTTCATGGTGTATTCTTGGCTGGATCAAGTCTTTCTATAAGAGCCACTTAGGGCTTTATTGGATTGATTCTCAATTCATCTTGTAACTGGACAGTAAAGGAGGTACCAGACTGATAACCTTTCCCCCCATAGTCCTACCTGGTGTGAGAACTTAGCTGGGTGAGTACTCTCAAAGTTCATCCTACAAGCCAGTGTTGCTCCTGATAAGGAACAAGAGACCCCATTCTGTCTCCCATCCCTCTCTGTCGATGTGGACCTCTTGGTCCAGATTTCTCACTTGGCAACAATGTGAAATGCAGACTATCAGACACTGATGGTTGGTGTTTCTCCCACATACTGCTGGCTTTGTCTTTTGATCAGGGCACCATGGTGCCTGAAGTACTGTGAGAATTGTATGTCTTTAGCATCTAGTTGTAGAGGCAAAACTGCCAGGGAAACACCTGGTTGAGCCTCTGGTTTTTGTCCAATCTGTAGGGCCACCTGGTTCAAACCCGAGGCCCAGTTTGTAGGTGGGGGAAGACAAGATCTTGCACAGTATGAAGCTGATATCTGGGAATTCTCTTTGGGATGGTTCTCTTTGGATCCTGAAGATTCATGCAGTTCAGCCATAGATGCATCCGACCACTTTTTCACATCATGCCTGTTTGTCCTATGTATTTACAGAGTCATTTCACTGCTTTCAATGTTTTTCTTGCCATTACTGCCAGTCTCACTGGAAGCATCATTTATAATTAAAATATGGACTTTTTTTTCTTGGAAAACACTGTGTGAGTCAACAAGGCTTAATCAAAATGATGTGATGAAAAAGAAATTCTCTTTACAGGAAGCTAAAAGTGCAGTTCACACCGGCCTTCGCCTCCGGATGTTACTGTGCCCTTAGGAACTGTGTCATTAGATCTCTAGGGCCAGAAGAGAAGGTGTCACCACTCTGTCCACTCAGCTACCTCGCCCAGTGCTTGTGTGCAGAAGGGGTTCCTGGGGATCAGCCCAAGTGCCTGACCCTGTGCCTTCCTGAGCTCCCTGTTTTGCTCTCTCGCTGCTGTACCACGTTCATTGCGGTGGACCTTAGCACCTCTGCACAGGCCAATGGGCGGCGATGCATGCTTTCTTGGTTCCTGGTGCTGTAAGCCATATGGTCTCCAGAAGGTCCCTCTGAAGGGACAGTTGACTCTCCCCTCAGCTTGCCCTTTGTCCCTAGTCGCAGAAGTGTCCCCACCCCAGCAGTGCCCTCCAGGGGACAAGCTGCTGTGTGCATTGCAGTAGCATTGCTCTGTGTCTCAGGTCCCCTCCAGAGGCCAGAACAGGGACATTGGTTTCCCTTGCTCCCCACCTGCCAGCGCTCCTCTCTGCCACTTGGGGCTCCATAACTCATGACTCAGGCTGCCCGAGGGGGAGGGCAGTAGTGTGGCGTCCGTAAGTGTTCAGGGCGAGGGGTCTTCCAGGAGACCCTTTGGCTTGCGGAGTGGAGTGGGCCAGGATGTGGGTGAGGATGAACTGACCCTGTGCATCGCCGCCACGGGGAAGAGTCTGCTGGTACTGATGTGACCTCTTTGCCTGCGTCACTCCCTTACATTCATTTTCCTGACTGGTACCACAGAGCTGCAGGACCCACTTCCTCTCTTTGCTCTTGACTTGCTGTTGTAAAACAAGGCCCTTTGTCACTGATCTCGGCTCCAGTACAGAGCTCAGCCCACGGCTCGAGTGTGTTTGGCCTAGCAGAACAACCGTGAGCACTGACTGCGAGAGGCCCGCGGTTCCAGACGTGGCACTGCTAGATGTTTCCCGTGTGTTATTTCCTTCCCTCTGTACAGCAATCTTGTGAACTAGGTTCCCCTAGGAGCGCACTTCCACAGGGAGACCCTAGAGGCTCAGAGAGGTCAAGCAACTTGCCCAGGGCGCTTAGCTTCTAAGCGTCATGGTTTAAACTTGCTTTCCACTGTGAAGACTACCCTAGTCTGCCCCTCTCCCTTATGCTTGCTCCTTGCTTATCCTTCTCTGCGTGCTTCAGGGCTCAGCTCGGATCCCACCCCTTCAGTGGATACCTCGGCACAAGTGAGCTCTTCTGTGAGCTCTTAATTCTCACAGAACTCCCGACACTGGCCGCTTGTTGCCTTACACTATAGTTCACGTTCACGTCTCCGTCCCGGGGGTAGAGCACGATCCCCAGGGCAACTCAGTGCATTTGGCGTCTGCTGCACTGGTTCACATCCTTCTCATGCAGTGTATGTTAAACAAACCTGGGCTGTTGATTATGTGGCTTTAAATGTGGGCCATTACCCATGAAGGCAGGAATGGATTGATACTGCGCAAAGCACTTTGAGGATTTTACTAACATAATTCAGTTTTTCAACAGTCTTTATTTAAGAAGTAATTTTGTTGTAAACAAGGAATGATTTGTGGCTATTTACGTGAAATGACCCATTAAAACAAGAAAAATGGTTTAAACCTGCTAAAGTCAAATCTCCACATAATATCCAGTGTGAAATATGCTTGTGGGAAAGAAACACTTTTCTTTTCTTTTCTTTTCTTTTCTTTTCTTTTCTTTTCTTTTCTTTTCTTTTTTTTTTGGAAACAGGGTCTTGCTATATAGTTCAGGTTGGCCTTGAACTCATTATGTAGCCAATGCTGGCCTTGAACTCACAGCAATCCTCCTGCCTCGGCCTCCCAAGTGCTGGGATTATAGGCTTGTGCCACCACAAGAAAAGACTAGTTCAAGTCCTCATTTGAATCCTAACTTTTGGGTCATTCCACCAGAAGTCTGGGGTACCTCAGAGGCAGGGATTGTTGACAGGCACAATCTTTTTTCTGTGCCCTAACTCAGAGGTTCTGAGAGCCTGCCTCCACCCACCCACCACCAGTGGGCTCCCCCTGACCTTTGCACTGGACCCATATTCATTTTCTCTCTTCCGATTCTAAATATAATTTCCAGATAATAGCAGCTTGTAGTTCATCCATGAGGGAAAACAGTATAAAGAACCTCAAAAAGATAACCACAGCTACCATAGGACCCAGAAATCCCACTTCTGCTTATATATCCAAAGGGAGTAAAATCAGTGTCTCACAGAGACACCCACGTTCACTGTGGTCTTATTCGCAATAGCCAATATATGGAAACAATGTAGGTGTCCTCTAGCAAATGAGTTGATAAAGAAAATGTGGAATATTGTTCAGTCATGAAAAAGAAGGAAAGCCTGTCATTCATGACAACATGGATGGAACTGGAAGACCATAGGCAAAGTGAAATAAGCCAGATACAAAAGGGCGGATATTGCACAACTCACATGTGGAATCTAAAGCCAAACTTGTAGAAACAGCGAGTAGAATAAGAAATACCGGCAATACAGTAGCATTAAATGCTACAGTGCTGTTCTTGGATTTGAAATACCAATGACCAGATACAGAACTGGGAACATCTGAGAAGTGCAGTTGATTACAGTCGTGAGTGGGAGAAATGGGAAGATGCTGATAAAAGGGTGCAGAAATCCATTGAGTATCTAATGGGTAGCATGCGTGGCAATGGATGTGTTAATTTGAATGTGGTGAGCATCACACATTGTGAATATTTATCACTGCATCGTATATCTTGAAAGTATACGATTTTTGTGAACTATCTATAAGAACATTGACTTATTGACACAACAGTTTCAAACCCTGGGGGTCCTTAGGATATAAGTGAAGGAGAAATTGCGGCATTTTTTGCAGATCTATTAAGGCACCAGTAAGTTCAAGACTGAACTAATACATAATTAGAAACCCAAACAAAACATTCTACAGATAACAGAGCAGTGATTCTTAGCCCTCTAACCAGGTACTACTTCAGCAAATTGAGCAGTAATTGTGACTACAGACAGAGTACATTTGTTCCCACTTCCTCATTAGGCTCCAATTATTAGCATGCAGACTCTGCTTCTATGAAGCAGTAATGGGTGAAGCATCATTTGAACTGTAGGGGGAGCTTGGGAGCAGGACCATGAGCCTCTGTGGGGAACCTCATGGGTGGGCTGCATTGGGGTACTGACTTTCAATGGCTCAACATGACTCTTTGGCTTTATAAGGGTCTGAGTGCGGATCCGTACAACCATTCCACTTTTCACTGTCAGTGCAGTCTTCTCTACATCACGAGAGAGAGAGCCAACATTTCATTACAAAATGAAGTATTAGATGGTTTTGTCCAACTGTAGACTAATGTGTTTGGAGCATGTCTAAGTTAGCCTGAGTGCTTGGTGGGTTGTGTGTATTAAATCCATTTTCCACTTGGAGTCTTTCCAGGTTTGGATGGGTTTGTCAGGAAACATCTGCAGTGTAAATTTTTCTGCCAGCTCAATTCTTGATGTGACTAGTTCAGTCAAGGTCATGTCTAGATATAGGAATCTGTGGTTTCTTTAGTTCACTATAAGGTTTATGGAAAAATTGCAATCTGTAGAGTCCAGGGAAAGCGCCCCTTACATGCATAGTGATGTGTTGTACAGGGTTCGTCATCACTCAGTCACTGCCAGTGTCTCCAGGGCCATCAGTTGGTTGTCGAAACAGCAGCACTGCAGGGAACGATTACTTCCCTGATGGTCCAGAGGCTTCTCTCTCCACAATGGATATATTCATGGACAATTGCACTTTACTGCGTCTGGGCTCATCAAATCATATTTTAAATACACTAAAGGGGTCTTTTATAAAAATAAACTCCATGACAAATCCTTTCATAGAAAGAACCCCATGTTTAAAGTGAACGATTCTTCCTCTGTTTTGCTTAGTGCGTGTTCACCCAAGTGTCTGAGTATTTTTCTTGCATGTGGGCTGTGTGGAGAGGCAGAAGGAATGTGGGCGAAGTACATGAGTACAAGGGACAGTGACGAGGCCAATGAAGGAAAGATCACCCAATGAGGGCCGTGTGTTGACTGCAGGCCGGCCAGACTGGGGACGTCTACCAAGTCCCATGGACACGAGGAAGAGTCAGGGCTGCAATATGTGGGTAGAAGGTGTTATAGCTGGTGTCTAGATGCTCCCTGAGCCTCAGCCGATCATAGGTTCGAATAAGGACCAATAAGGACCTTTTTCAAAGGTGGCTGGATTTGGAGTCTGTGACACTGGGATTGATTCATGATGCAATGCTAGGATCAAGGGTGCTAGGATCAAGGATGCTTAGGGCAGGTAGCTGTGTGTGCTATCTGCCCTGAGTAGCCTGGATGAGATATAAGGGATAGGAAGAGCTGTGGTCATCCCTTGTTGCTTTGCTATCTTCTGCCCCCCATGAACTGTTTCTCCCCTGCAATGCCCCTCTGCCATACCACTGTGCCTTGAAGCCAAATGATTATGGACAGAAACCTCTACAAACTGTGAGTTAAATATAAGTTGTATGCCCTTTAACTTTGAGTGTCAGATATTTTATCTCAGCAATGAGAAAAGTAACTAATGTGGTTGGCACAAGTCTTCAGGTCTAGGTGCTGGGAGATGTGATTCTCCAGAAGCCAAATGTTTTAAGAAAAGAGAGATTAGTGTAAAAGTGGAGTGCAGTGAACCAGCACATACCACCTATTGAATGCCTGCTGAACATTACCTTGCTGAACATTTACACTTTTTCCTACTATAAAAGTACATAAGATACCACCTCTGGAACTGTGTCATTTAGTTGGAGAGATAAGAAAGGCAGCTGGGGAGGGTTGCATTGGAAGGGAAGACACTGGTTTTGCTGACAACAAGAAATTAGTAGTGCTAAATGTTAAAGCACCATTCTTGGGTTTAAAATAAATACCATTGACCAGATTCAAAACCAGAGATATCTAAGAACTATAGTCAGATACAGTCTCGTGGGAGTCAGCAGTGCAAACTGGCTTCCAGAGAGCAAAGACAATCCCAAGCTTCAGAATCAAGGCTGGGTGCCCAAGGGGGCTTGGCCTTCCTGCTGAGCCCATGTGGTGCATAGTTCTTGGAAGCACACTTCCAAGAGATGTTTTCCTCTTTTCATCCTCTTATCAGTTACCCAATTAATGGGTTTCATTTTGGCAGATTTGTACATGTTTATACCATACTTAAATCATTTTCACCCCCCTTGCCCTATGTTTCCTTCTAGTTTTACATTTTCCTAAGGGATGTTTCAACATGTGTAATACAATTTGCTCTCTGTCTCTCTCTGTCTCTGTCTCTGTCTGTCAGTCTCTCACGGTGGTGCTGGGGATCAAACCCAGGGCCTTGTTCATGCTTTCTCCTTGCCTTGGTGGCTCAGCCACATCCCCTTATGAGGCACATTCTAGCACTACAATGCATCTAGAGGACATGACCTGGAGAGTGCAGGGTCTGGAAATCATGCCGGAAGAGCTGTTTCACTGCATCCAGCCATTCTCCCACAAACACTGCATCCAGCCATTCTCCCACAAACACTGCATCCAGCCATTCTCCCACAAACACTGCATCCAGCCATTCTCCCACAAACACTGCATCCAGCCATTCTCCCACAAACACTGCATCCAGCCATTCTCCCACAAACACTGCATCCAGCCATTCTCCCACAAACACTGACCCACTCTTTCCCCTGTAACAGGCACAGTTCAAAGTGCTAGAGATTCAGACAGAAGCTTGCTGTCCTTAAATAACCCAATATAGATGGTCTGGTGAGCCTGGAAAAGAAGACCCTGGGGGGAAATTTAAGAATGACCCTGTAGCAAGTTCCAATAAGGACACAAAAATATGTGCTAAACATTAGGGGAGGCAGACCTGGGCCTCAAGTAGGGAAAAACCTTTACTGCAGTTAGAGCCTGTGATGGCTTTAGCTTTTCACTTATGCAATAACCTGGTGACGAGAATAAAGTAAAATGAAATGACAGAAAGACACACACAAAGCCTTCACTGTTTGCCGAGCAAGGGCTGCTGGACTGAGGCCTGATAGAGGCGAGCGCCCCCTGCAGGCTGGTCCCTGCCTCGCTCTAGTTGGGGTCCCACCAGTGAAGGGCCAAGCTCAAGGGCTCAGAAGTCCTCCAGGATAGCCTGGGACTGATCTGAGAGCAACTCTCCTCTAGACTAAACCGAAAGGAAAACAATAAAATAGGAAGAGGAGAGTAGGAGGGGGCAATGGAGTGAACTTTAAGATCACATCTTTCAGGTGGCTTTCATTTTTCTCTATTATGAGAATATTCTATGATGGGATGGTGTTAATGGATGGGATTGTGTTTTTAAAATAATTTTACTTATTTGAAGAAGCTGCTGGAACTCTTTCCAGCATGGGATTTTTATAGGCTGCGAAGTTTAAGAAATTGGGAAATATTGTGCCATTATCTTTCTGACTTGAAGGCTGTCTTGAGTTGGAAAAAGAGAACTTGATGTGTGGTAGGAAGAGCTATAGAAATTCATGGAAGGGAGAGAGAGCCACTTTCATCTTGACAACAGGAAGTGTCCTTTCCTAGGTGACCTCTGGTGAGCTTACCTCAAACTCATGCATTCCAGGGCAGGGAGCATAGTTAAGGGCTCCTAGTAAGTCCTTAGCCCGATGAGTGACCAACTCATTGAAATGCCTGGGGTGTCTTAGGGGAGGCAGCTGTGACCCAATGGCATGGCACTGCTCCTTGGGTGGCCCTCTGTGGGCATCGGAGGATCCTACTGTGGGCCTCTTTGGGTTTGTGTCATCTGACTCCTTTCTGGGATCCTGGGAGATTGTTGTTGTCGGGTTCTGCCGAGAACAATTAGAATCAGGACTTGGAGTTTATAATATTATTTATGATGGTCACCCAGAGTTAACACAAGAAAGTGCAAGAAATCTGTCTATAACACTTAAGACATAGGATATTCAGCCAAGGGCCTGGATCCCACAGCAATGTCCTACCTGAGTTCAGATGAAGACTCAGAGCTCATGACAATGCCTCCCACGAGTCCAACTGGAGGTCTAGAGCCCACAATAAGGACTCAGGCCAGTCTCTTTTATGGATCTGTGCTGGGAAGGCCCAAAGGTCAGCAGTGGAAGCCAGACAGTCTATACCAACAGGGTGAAGGAGCTGTGCTGATAAGGTTGAGTGTTCTACACTGGAGGCGAGAAGTCACGTTCAAAACAAAGACCAGGGCTGTCCTGAAAAGCACCACAGCCATCCTCCGCGACATGGAAGCCCTGAGCTCTTCCGATGATAAGCATAGTTGAGTACATGCCAAGAAGCCAGTATGACGAGTTCATCCTGGAGATTAGGTGGCACACGTCTTCCTCTCTGGAGCCAGGAAGCAATGCTCGTTGTAAGGACCAGAGCTCCTCTAGGAGAACCAAAGGCTTAAACAACAATACTTAGTGAAACTCACAACACCTTACCTCTCCTTCTCCACATCTCCACATCTCCACATCTTATGCTGGCAACTTTCCTCAGGTGGAACATCTACACTCAGCACCAGGCTGATGTAATCCAGCTAGCGTTAAGTTGACCATCAGTTTTTAATTCATAACAAAGATGAAACCCTGGAATCGACTCCATTTTAACTTGGATAACCTCATGTAATACACTAAGACTGTTGGCTGCAAATGACAGAAACTCAGATTGGGCAACTCAGTCACAGGCTCACTTCCCAGGGTGTGTGTGTGTGTGTGTGTGTGTGTGCAGGGGGTTGGGTTTCTTGCCCACCTCCATCCTCCCAGCAAGGAGGCAGTGCCAGCTGCCTCCTGCATCTGTGTCATACATTAGGGTGGGCCATGAGGAGAAGCAAGGGAACTCCTCAAATTGGGAGGGAAGTGAGGGTCCAGACAATCCGTGTCCAGCATTCCTTGTCTGGAGAGCATTTCTTGTCTAGGCTGTGTTAATATTGTGGGCTCCCTGCTGGCTCAGGCCAGTAATTAAAGCATGACTTTTTTTTTTCATTAATGAGTTGAAAGAAACGAGGCTGCCTCTTGCTGACACAAGCAGGTCAGGGGCAGGGCTGTGACTCTGGGGCACCGCTCACAAAATTCCATTTGCCGGGGCAGCTTTCCTGAGCATGCAGACACTTTATAGAAACATGCATTATTTTTAAAAAGTAATGAATGAATGAATAAATGGCACTGCTTTCTCCAAGCAGAGGTTTTTAGACTCCATGGGTCTGAGCAGGACCTAGAATTTGGATCTGCGTTCAGCCTCTTGGGCCTCATATGCCTGTCACAGGTAATCTGGTGGCCCCATGGGAGGAAGTGCCTGTTGCTCGGTGTTTTTGTGTTCTGCCACCCAGCACTGTAGTCTTCGCTTCAGGTTGTCTATAACTTGGAAACCAACAGTTAAATGTGCAAATCGAACTATTTCTAGGCATGTAGGAGTGAATGCTTTTGCAAAGGGAAGCACAATCCTTTGATAAAGAGGCCTTTTTTGTTCGCTCTCCACCCGCTCCTGGGGAAGGGATACTGGGGTTTGTTGAAACTCCACCAAGGGCTTTCTTTTGGGATTCAAGGCGCCCTGTTACTGTGGGAGCCTGTGATAACTCCAGCTATTAGTATTACTTTATTTTAAGTCTCAGTTTTAAAATAGCTGCAGGGCTGCACCTGGAATAAAAATGAATTAAAAAGAAAATCACTGAGTAGAATTTAAATAGTGCCTGAGGGACAGGCTTGTTCTTCCTGTGCCATCAGTTAGAGTCATGAGGTTTTTTCCTCCTCAGAGCCCCATGGAGCACCACTTACGTGAGCAGATACAGGGGTTTTTGTCATCTTTTCTTCTTTGGGGTTTAAAAATATCTTTGTGAAGGGATACTTGTCTGTCTTCTCTAGTCACTGTAGCACATAGCTGGTTGAGTGCTGACCTGCTGAGAGGGGCCTAGGACTGCAGGGCTCCACACTGGGGACAGAGTTCACTGAGACACAGGTCCTGGGACTTTGCCCATTGCCAAGGTGGATGAGCAAGTGCGCCTGTTTATGTGAGGGTTCCTGGGCCTATTGTGTGCTGGGGAGCCACTTACTGATTTCTGGAAGAGTCATCCTGGATTGCATAGCTTTGTCAGTAGGGGACAGATGGGTATATCTCTAACCAAGGGACTTGTGTGTATGCAAAGGGGAAGATAGCACTGCACAGTGCAGTGACAGGTGCCAGGAAGCAGGTGGGGCTGAGAAAGTCATTGGAAATTTGGGAGCAAATCCTGGAAGGCCAGATCAAGAGTGGATCTGTGTGTACACAGAGTTGTCTGGATGCTATGCTGCAGGTGAAAAAAAGAACCAGGGAGCCATGTGATTGGATTTGCTTCTTTTTTTAAAAAAAAAATTTATTTAAAGAGAAAAAAAAGCAAAACAGAAAAAAAGGGAAGAAACAATACAGAATTTCAAAGAAAAAGAAAACAAAATAAACTGTAAGAAATCATTAGTTGATAAATCACATATTGTCTTCTAGATATAGTTTTTCAAGTTACAAAATTAAAGCATACAAGCTGGACATTCAAACAGTGAGGCTGTGAACAGTTCCATTCAACGATCCAGCAAAAACCCAGCAACATGGTCATCAATCCTACACACTCAAACATACATGCAGTTATATCCTTTAGAGCACTTTCTTTTCCTCCTTTTGCTTTTCAAGTCCATTATCTGTTTAGTTATATCATGTTTCAGCTTCCTCAGTACCTTACTGATCTGTTTTGTTGTTATTTACTTTTTATTTATTATTTATTTTAATTTTTTATTATTTTGAAGGTAGCAAAATACAACAGAGCAAGACAAAACAAAGCCAACTGAGATAGTGCAGTGAAATTGGTACAGAAACCCTCAACATGTTACTGGCATAACAGTAATAAGTACCATAGTATATCCCATTATCTTCACAACAGTTGTTCTTTCAATGAAGTATAGCCAAATCAAAGGAAATATAGGACATTCTAGGACTTAACAAAACAGAACATTGAATAGAGCAATATCATTAATCAGAACAAAGCAAAACAGTGATAATAATATTTGCCTTCAAAGAGATGGTAGAAGGAAATCCCCCCTATTTACTACATTGCATATGGTCAGCCTCTCAAGAGATGTCTAGATCTCTGGCTCACTTGCTAACTGGCGGCGGGAGGGGGTTGATTCTTAGCCCGCTCCCCAGTAGGCTCATGGGAGCTGCTGAGTGATTCTTCTCCTGCCTCATGCCAGAGGTGCTTACCGAGAGGGCGGGCAAATTGCCTTTCTGTGCTGTGCCTTGAGTCCCTCCATGGTTGGAGCTCTGGGACTGCTGGTTCTCCTCCCAGCTTAGGCCAGGGGCCCCTACTGGGAGGGCGGGCAAACTGCCTTTGTGTGCTGCACCTTGAGTCCCTTCATAGTCAGAGCTCTGGGGTTGCTGGTTCTCTCTCCATAGTCAGAGCTCTGGGGTTGCTGGTTCTCTCTCCATAGTCAGAGCTCTGGGGTTGCTGGTTCTCTCTCCATAGTCAGAGCTCTGGGGTTGCTGGTTCTCTCTCCAT